>JAKXYG010000845.1:0-30856 GCA_025895645.1 Cardicola forsteri | reverse complement strand
AAGCTTCATGATCTCAGACCCTGTAAGAGTCCAGGTTTCAGATGCGTACAGAAGCACTGTACTCACCAAGTCATCTTTCTCGTATCTTGTGTGTACATGAACACTCACTATAATCAGAAAAACTATGTAAAAAGTACCGTAATGTATACGGTATACCGTTGGGTTAAGAAAGAAATATTAGGAAACCTCAGCAATCTTTGTAAACAGTGATACTATCACAAGGGTGCCGTCTATAAACCAAGAAACTTTGTTCTTTTCCTATTTTTGTTATGGTTATAAAACCATTAGCTGCGCTCGCTTATCATGGTGTACAAATATGGAATGCTAATAATCCTGAGGATCTGAGTAATGCTTATAAAGTTTCAATTTCCAATGATGGTGATATTGTGGACTATTCGTCCACCATGTGGTGCATCCTGAATTAGGTGCCCCTAAGCATCTAGTCTAATAACAGCAACGTCTAAATGCACAGCGGTATAACTGGGATTCCACTTTGATGGAAGGGTGCTAGCATGCACCTAGGATACTTAAAAGACATCTTAAGGTATTCGTATACCGTACGTAGCCGTTTGGCTAAAGGAGATAACCCTAACAAAAAATCAGGCGGTCTCGTCAATCTTTGCAAACAGTACCGACATCACAAAGATGCCGCCTACCAGCGAAGAAACTTCGTTATTCTTCTACGTTTATCTACTCTTATCAAGCCGTCGAAGTCGATCGTTTGCTATGCCGTAAAAATATAGAAAATAATGAAGAGGTAATCACGTGATCAGCAATCAAAATGAAAATGAAATGTGTACAAATATAGAAATAAATAAAACATGATGTAACCAACCACTAAATA
The DNA here is from genome assembly GCA_025895645.1 of Cardicola forsteri. NCBI lineage: Eukaryota > Metazoa > Platyhelminthes > Trematoda > Strigeidida > Aporocotylidae > Cardicola > Cardicola forsteri. The sequence continues at coordinate 30,012 of JAKXYG010000845.1, read as the reverse complement.
CAAATATCCACTTGCTAAAAAAGTCCCCTTTTCCATAAAACATGCAAACAGTACCGCCAAACACACCATATATTGATAATGCCTCAAAGCCGCTCCATACAATTCCATTTCCGAATATAAATCACCAATTTTTTCGTGAATCTTTGCACTGTCCGAGAGCAGTGCGAAAGCGGATTGGTCAGAAATGTCAGGCAATATTTGATCGAACAAACGGGATAAACGCAACGCCTTGTGAATCGTCGATCGGTATTGGGTCGATAAAGCTGGATGCGCTATTTTGATCAGTCGATATGTTTTGGCCGCTTTTCTGCATTCGCCACGAACAAGAAATACCTAAATGGATCGACAATGTTAAGTCGTTTTCAATGCAATGGGAATGTTGGGGGAGGGATGAGGAATGTGGTATTGTCCTTACAAATATACAGTACTTGGGGGACTGAGAATGGGCGTGCACCGCCTTTTGTATAGTCCAAGTAACTGCATCCTAACAAAGGTGGAAAATTCCCCCGTGAAAAAATGGGATGCTAATGATTCTGAAGATTTAAGTAATGCTTGTGATTGTAATATTCCTGACTGTTCCTGCTCCACATGGTGCATCCTGGACTAGGTGCCAACAGGCACCTAGACTAATAACAACAGAAACCGAATGCACAGCGGTATAAATGTGCTTTCAATAAACTTCCGCTCAACAAATGGGCGCTAACATACGCCTAACATATGCCACCAACTTTTAATGAGTCAAAACTTACATGTCGTTATTCAAAACTGATAATCCTATTTTTGTGTAAAAGCGTTGCAATTTAACTTAAAATAAAATTTCGACTAATTTAATAAAAATATTATGTAAAAAGCATTCTGTAACTTCTGTCCAATTTATATAAATCACAATGTAAAGGAGGAACAATCAGGAATATCACCATTATTGGAAATTGAGACTTTATAACCATAACCCAAATCTTCAAGATCATTAGTATCCCAACAAGATTGTAATAACAAACATTACACTATACCTGAGCAAGAAGTTCTTTCAAATTCGTACACAACAGTTTAGCTTCATGATCCAAATTGATTGTCATCATTGGCAATTTCAACGTTTTCTGAATAACTTCCAAAGCTCGATGCGAATATTTATTCGAAAGCAATAGATCCATCATCGCATTGCGCGAAATTGGTTGATTGGCCAAAACTTCGTGTTCGTCATCTACCCAATTGATCCACATTTCGGCCATCTGATAAGACGATCGCAAGCATTCTTTGACCAAATCATGTTTGCATGCCAACGTATAACACTGTTCAAAACGTTCTATAGCTCGAGGTATCATTTGTTGGACTCGCATTACGTGTCCCAAATTGAGTAAAGAAACAGCCCGCATTTCGGCTATATTTCGAGCATCCAAATCACCAGATAAATCTTTAATCAAAGCCATACTGTTCAAAAATGATTGATTGGCCAATTTTAAACTTTTGACAATTGTACAACCATCTTTCAAAGATTCGGTCTGGTTGAGAAAGCACCGACCCAAAGTGACGTGAGCTCGCTGCTGTTCAATTTTATCCTTGGCTTCAACAGCTAAACGCAAATAATTCCTAGTGTGTGCGATAGCCTTGGAAAAATTAGACATTTCCATATATGTTTCGGCTATATACCGGTTGGCGATAGCAGATTGCAATGAATCGCCTCTGGAAGTCCAAAGTTCAAGCAGGTTTCTGTATTCTTCCAAAGCGCAATCATGATTACTCTGTTCAGCGTAGTAAATTGCAAGTTCCAACGTAAGATCCGCTTTTTCTTTTGTTACTTTAGACTTTGACCGTTTCTCTAAAAGTTCTGACAAAAATTGTGCGCATTGAGTAACTAAAAACAACTTACTAGCAACTTGTACTTTCATTTGAAATTTAAATTTCACAAAACCGTGTCATATCTATTTTTTAAAATAATATAATAGCAAATCAATAAATCAAAAATTACGTGTTAGATTGTAATAAAAAACTTTTAATCAAAAAAATTAATTTAAACATTTTACTTAGTAAAATTCAACAAAATACCCTTTACAAAAATAAATAAAAAAATTAGTATCAAATAATACCAACTATATTTTCGCCAAATGAACAATCAATACTCCCAAGTTACTACCTTATCACTGCATTTAAAAATGTGGTTTGCGGAAAAACATCAGTTTAAAACCATACGCCAGTAATAAACAAAACGTATGTTTGTTATCAATTAACCAAAATAATAAATTTATCCTCTCAATAAAAAAATATAAAGTAAACAAATAACTAGTATCTGTAACCGTAAATTAAAATATTAATAAATTACCAAATCAAAAAATAAAAATTAATTTGACGGTAATTTGCAGAATATCTAAAATGCATAAAACCGTTTTCCAATCTTATATATTTTTATTTATAAAATTACCGTCACTTAACTAAAATACACAACTTTAATAATAACTTCTACTTCTAAATAAACAAAAAAATGGAAAAAATGATTAGATAAAAAATATAGTTATTTTTTCTAAAAAATTATAAATTAAAACATCAAAACATTATTAAAATTATCATCATTTTAGGTATAAACAAAATTACATTGAATAAAGAGCTTAAAATTCACATTAGTTATATTTTAAAAACCTGAAGGTCAATATTTTATCCAATCAGATTTACCGCATTACCCACTAATAAGTAATTTCAACACAAATAAACAATTATTAACAATTATTAATAAATTATTAATAAAAAATATTGTTGATTGTTGAAATAATGTTAAATAAATTTTACAATAAAAACAAATGTTATTAAAGTATTATTATTATTATTATCATTATTATTATTATCATTATTATTATTATTATTATTACTTTATTATTATTATTGTTAATTTAAATGTTTGAATAAAAATAATCTTTGTACCAAAATTTAAAAAACAGTTAATAGTAATTAGTAATTATAAAAGTATCATTGTTTAATAATTACCCAAACAAATTTACCACTATTGAAATATAAATACCGTAAACATATTTTAACTATTTAATTAAAACACATTACAATTAATCTATTTGTAAAATTTTATATACATTAAATATAAGTGGTGTATAAGTGTTGGAATGTATGTGTTCACTATATATATATATATATACATATATATATAGTTTATGATAGTTGGAAGCTCTAATATTTTCTAGCATCCTGCTCTAGTTACTTATCTCTTTTATTATTCTCATTAATAAATACCTAAGATAATATTTTATTAAGACACATTAAGGAACATTTGCAAAAATAAATTCTATTTATAATATGCATCTATCCTTGCAACAAAGCATAATATTACCATTTACTATAACTTAAATTTAAAGTACTATTTTCAGTACTATTTTAAGGAACATTTACTGTCTTTTATAATTTCTGTCCGCCATTTTCAATTTCAGTTCATCAAGATACCAATAAAATCCTTTAAAACTCGATTTTTTATAATATAAACAAATTTCTCTATAAGTAATAGGTTATTTTACAATTTGTTAACCTACCCTTTAAAAACCAAACATGAAATTAATAACATTTAATTTTGGAATTTTGATAATCAAATATACAAAGGTCCATTTTTTGTTTAACAAGTTTTTTTCTACCTGTCTAAATAGGTAAAATTTATAGTAAACTGTAACTTATAGTGAAAAGTTTATTATCATTTTGTAAATGTACACCGGATCATTATTTTAAACATGTTTCTTTGAGACATTTTAATAAAACTATGATTACAATAGTTTTAAAGAAAAGTTTATTAATTTCTTACTATTTAAGATTTTGTAACTACGGCTCCAGTTTTGTAATTTCAGGCTTTTCCCATCACATCATCTATGTAGATAACACATGTGAGCAAAATTATTTTACAAACAATTTGTGACCTTTAGCAAAATCCCCACTGCACTTGACCCTGGAATCTTTAAGTACAAAATCCGTAAATAACAGGTTTCAGGTTTCAGGTTTATATACGAGTTAAATAGGAGAAAACTCCTTTTAGTACTTTGTTCAAAGTTGTCGGATATCATGAATGTAAAAAATAACAAAAAATGAATAAATAAAATAAAAAGGGTAATAAAAAAGAGTTAGGTAAAATTAAAAGAAAAAGCTTATCGTATGCCAATTTAAACGCTTGAATGAATGGGGCTAGCACAACGTGCGGGGGCAAACTATTCCAAGCGGAAATAACCCTATAGGAGAAGTGGTGAAGACCTATACGGACTGCACTTGACCCTGGAATCTTAAGTGCAAAATCCGTAAATAACAGGTTTCAGGTTTCAGGTTTATATACGAGTTAAATAGGAGAAAACTCCTTTTAGTACTTTGTTCAAAGTTGTCGGATATCATGAATGTAAAAAATAACAAAAAATGAATAAATAAAAATAAAAGGTTAATAAAAGAGTTAGGTAAATGGCACGCGGCAGCCTAGTGAAGCTTCTTTGGACCTTATCCAGTTTGACGATATCAGCCCTTAGAAGTGGGGAAGTCACTTGAATGCAGTATTCAAGATGCGGTCTAATATAGAGTTGATAAAGGAGTCATGTACAACCAACCGGAATATTTCCCAAATTACGCCTAAAAAACTTGGTAAAACAATAACAGATTAGAATTGCTCTATTATGATGGAACGAAAAACTAAGGGAGGGGTTGAAAGTAACTCCTATATCTTCAACCGTGTCGATCTTGGTGATGTTCTGGGAACTAGGGAATTTAAACTGATTCCCAAAAAATTTTCCAAAAGAGAAGTGGTTACATTTGGAAATGTTTAGAGGGAGAGCATTATCAAGGGATCATTGATGGATGTTATTGATATCCTGTTGCAATTGTTTAGAGTTAGAGCCCCAAATTTTGACATCGTCAGCATAGAGAAGGATATCAGAATGAACAACCGAGGGCAAATCATTGATATAGATAACAAAAAGAAGTGGCCCTAATACTGATTTCTGGGGGACACCAGAAGTAATCGGGGTAGGGAGGGAGGATGCATTTCCTAATTTGACGCTGAACTGGCGGTTGGAGAGAAAGTCGTGTATCCACACACATTTTCAATTTCATCTTCTAAAATCATTTAAGATAAATTTTATACTCTTTGGTAAACTCCATTAATTTGAATTTTTGTATATAACTAAATAAAATATAAATTATCCCAAATTTGAAAATTTTTTGGAAATTTTATGCATTTTTTGAAAATCCAATATTAAAAGTTTTCTAATTTTTTTTTGTTTACTTTCTTTTAATTTTACTATTTAATCTATTTTTAATTTTGTAATAAAAAAAATTAGCACACTTTTCGCTTGTATATCCATTTAGCTCATTTATGTTAAATTGGGAAAATGTTTTATTTACAAAAAATGTTTACACACCAAATACGTTTATTTTACAAATTTTAGAGATTTACTAAACGTTACTCCATTTTTAATTTAAAAATTGACCTAATATAGTTTCATTGGCTAATCAAAATTTAGGTAATCCTATGTAAATTGATAGAATAAACTAGACAAAATTACCCCAAAACATACCAAAACTTTAAAAATAGCCATATTGACCTTATTCATTACGTTGGGTATTTTTATTGCACCAATTTTTGTAAAACAAAGGATTTTAAAATTATTTATATTAAATTATTATTAAAGTGCTTTTATTTAACCAATTAAATGTTTGTTTAAAAATATATTTGAAAAATAGTATAACAATATTTTAAAAAATTTTTATTTACATTAAAATAATGTACTTTTGTTTGCTAATTACTATCATCATTAAACGATTAATTAATCCGAAACACTTTTTTCTGAGTTGGAAGATTGCAACATTGTTTGTAAAGTAAAAACAGTAAATAATTAAGAAATTAAATTAATAAAAAGATTTTATGTGAAAATATTATTTTATATTTTAAAATGTAATCATTTAATTTTTTATAATTTAAATTTTATAGTTTTATTAATAAAATTATTTTTTAGTTTTAAGACACGGTAGAATTAACATAACATTATATATATATATATATATATATATATATATATATATATATATATATATATATATATATATATATATATATATATATATATATATAAATTTAAAATAAAATGTAACATAAATAAAATTAAAAAACCGTTGTTAATGTAATTAATTTAATATATATTTTTAATAGGAACAATTGCTATTCTATTAAAAATTATTTTAAATGTTACATTATTTAATTATTCAAAATAAAATTTATTAAATATTTTCAACATTACAGCAAATGCAATAAATAATGTTTTAGTGATTTTAAAATTTTGTTGTTAAGGTCGCTGAACTGTTAATATTAATGGGCAATTATTCAACTTTTTATTTTATTGTATTATTTCTTTTGTGAATGAAGTTATTATTATTTATTTAATTAAATAATTAAGTAATTCATTGATTTTATTTAAAATTTATGTTAATTTATATCCTTTATAAGTGTTTTGTATATTTTTCTATATAATTTTTATTGCAATTCAGCGTTACAATACAACGTTGCAATACAACGTTGTTACAAAATGTTTTATTATAAAATGTTTTTTTAAATTAATGTAAACAAATAAATTAAAATCTAAAATAACAAATTGTAATTTTAGAATAACTAACATTTAAAAATTATTTTTTTAAACATTATTTTTGAACAAATTTATATTGTCTTTGAATAATATATTATATTAACATATATTATATTAATTGTAGTTAAAGTAACAAAAGTTAAATGTTTTTAACGGTAAAATATAATTTCTACTGTTTAAATGAAAATGTAAACTTTATTATTAACACTAAAATATTAAAATAACAGTTGTTATCCAGTATTTAATGTTAATTTAGAATATTTTCCGTGTTATATACATATATAATTTTTTTAATAAAACATTATATAGTTTGTAAATGGTTAAACAAAATATTCAAATTTATTTGCGCATTCGGCCGCCCAAAGACAAAACACACACAATAGTAAGTTTTTAAAATAAATATTATAGGGTTCTTTGCATTATTTTTTTTAATACTCTACAATTTTTTTGTAGTTAGTATACGTTAGTTTAGAGCATTCAACAAGCATTAAAGTTTTATTTTGAAAAAGCGATTGTAGTGAGCGCAAAACTAAAACAAATTCTAAACAAAAATGTTAGTATTCTGTTAAAAAATAAGCCAAACAATATTGAAAAATACCCACTTACTACAGGAGCGTTTGCCTACTTTACACATTGGCGTAACGACTTTAATTATAATTTTAACTAAACTGATTTTCTGACTTGGTATGGAATCTGTTGACTAAATTCACACACATTAACGTCTTTTGGAATTTAGGTAAATGTTTAACATTTAAAGTTTATAATCTATTATTTTGTTTTTTACTTGTTAAACAAGAGACAATTATAAAATAGCAAAACTTTATAAACTTTTGTAAATTTTTACATGTTATGTAAAATGCTCAATTGCTGCAATTTGTGTTTACAAATAATTAACTACAAAACCTTTTTAAATTTGTAATGTAATTTATTAAACCTGTGTGGGTTTACTATTTTTGTTTAAAATAAATATTTTAATACAACGTTTATTGTTGATATACACTAACAATGCTACGTGCATCAAATTTACTTGTAAAGCCTTTAGTGAATATAGTTTAAAATTAATTACCAAAAATAACAGCAGGGATTGCGTGCACAGCGGTACTGGATTCCCTTTTAGTGAATGAGTATCAGCATACACCCAAAATTCTTAAAAGGTATTTCAAGGTAACTACTTACCATATGTAGTCATCAACCGTCGTCAGTCCTAAAGAAGATTACCTTGTCAATTTTTGTGAACATTGCCAAAAATTTTTATTTATCTTTCTCTCCCCAAGTTTAATTTGCATTTGACAACTTTTTTGTATAGGAATTTGATACGCTATACAAGCTTGGAATTAATAAGGAAGTAGCTTTTTTAAAAAGTTATGTTATGTTACCAATTATTTGTCATTATGTTATCTCAAATCTCTAATATAAAATTTCAGCCAACTTGTGCTGTGCTTTTTTTAAATTCTTTAATTTTTGATTGTGGTTTATCTAATAAAGTAAATTGTCAAATTTAATTAACTTTATTGCACAGTATTTCTGTATAATAATAATAATAACAATACTACTACTACTACTAATAATAATAATAATTGTTATTATTATTATTAAATAAAAATATTTAATTGTAATTGCATATTGCAATAAATAAAAAATATTTTAGTTAAATGTATTTTTAAAACTTCAGTTTTTGATAAATTTGGAATATTTTGAAAATTTTAGTCGAAAAACTACAAATTTGGCATTTATTATTTTATTATTTTTCCAATTTTTTTTTATTTTTAGATATATTTTAGTATAAATTTTTTATTTAATTATAATTTTGGAGTTACCTAAACTATGACTGTTGGATTACACAAAAAAAACATTTGCTATTTAATAAATTAATAATAAATTACTTTGTGTCTTTTCAGTTCTACAATTTGTCCCACCAAATCAACAAAAACAAATCGAAATTTGTCATTGAAAATCCAAATGGTTCGAACGACCGAAATTTGGTGCAGAAGAAAGACAATTACGTGTTTCAATTTAATGCCATATTTAAAATTGATATGCAACAAGAAAACGTTTTTGAAATTGCATCAAAACCGGTTGTAACAAAGTGAGACATTGTTAATGGAGTGATCTGGTAATATACCACTGGACTCAAACACTATATTAAGTGATACATTAAGGTTGACGCCGGTTGACGAATCCTCAAGCTACATATAATAAATGGATACCTTGAGATACCTTTTAAGGTGTATGTTAGCATCCATTTACTGAATGGGAACCCAGTTATACCGTTGCCTGTTGGCACCTAGTCCAGGATGCATCACATGAAGAAAAAACAGTTAAAAATATTACCATTATTAGAAATTGAGACTTTAGTGAATATTACTCAAATCCTCAGTGCTGGACTCAAACTTGGGTATATATTAAATGTGAATAATTGTTTGATTTTACTTAAATGTCCATTTACTGAAAAATGTTTTTTTGGTAAACCACTTAAACAATAACAATTGGAAAGTTAATAATTATTTAGGTTAAAGCACTTATGTTTTTTTACAATATATTTTTTAAAATGCAACAACAAAACACCATTTCATTAAACTGCGTATCAAAATAAAAATAATTCCAATAATTGTAGGTCTAAACAAAAGCCAAATACAATCTCCATTTTAAATGTGCAAATTTTTTAAACTTTTATTTATTTTTATTTTGTTTATTTATTGGTACATAAATTCCACTGTACAGGGGCTAAAATGGGACCTGTCAAAATTAGCACATTGAACTTGATTGACTTAGTTCATATATTATTTAAGCATATTAAACACATCAACATTTTACTAAAATAACCCTTAAACATCACTTTAGCAATACCAATAATTAAAACAATAAAAAAAATTTTACAAATAGCATTACCAAATTTTCGCTTAGACTAAAAACGCAGAATTTACAGATTTCGACTAGATAAAAATACTACTATATTATTTGTTTAAAAATAAATTTATTATCCACATTTATATAAAAATAGCTTTTAAAATATGCTATTTTGGCCAACTCAGCCATTTTAAATAAATATTTCTAAGTATATATAAAAGATCTATTAAGTACTTTAGACTATTTTTAATTCTCAACATTTATTTTTACAAAAAAACAATCGGACATAACAAAGTAATTTAGATTTGATACTGTTATACATTTTTACAGTAATTTTTGTAATGGTTATACTTGTGATCGCAACTGCAAGTGAACTGATAAATGTCATGTGAAGCGGAAAATGTTGCTTTAGCTGTTTTAATGTTGGACAAAGGAAGATTTTTAATGGTGAACAGCATTTTTAGTTGGATCGATGGAAAGGCTCTTTTTATTATTGCTTTGAGTCAGATTTTGAAACTATTTATAATATCATCTTCCTTGAATGGCAGCTAGCGTTTGCTAGCGTTTGTACTCGGCTTTTTGTATGGTTTGGAGTGGTGTTTGATAAAATTTATTGGATATCTATTATTGATTAACAATTGTTTCTTTTCCTTTATCGATTGTGTCCTCAGAGCAAATTTTCTGTTTACGGTGGAATAATGTTTTGACAAGTGTACGTTTATGTTGAATTGGTTGAAAACTTATGTATGGCAGATATTGTACCCCCTGTTTAGTTTGTAACTGACGAAAATATACAAAACGAATTTATCTCACAGTCTGCGTCTTCTTATATTTTTATTTGGAAATACTCATTTTTTGACATAATTTTTTTAAAGTATTTTTTACCTGTTTTTTTAAAGCCTTTTTATTGTCAAGTAAAAAACCGGTATAATAAATAATTAAACAATAACAACATTGACAGTATCATTTAGAGTTCTTGAAGGCTACAACGGAACATTACATAATTATTGCAGGCTTGGGACTGGCAAAACTGAATCATTTCTGATCCAAACTAGGCGGAGTTAATAACTAAATGACAATTACAGCAAAACAACAATAACAACATAGTCTCGTTGGTATTGAAGATTCTGCAAATCGAAGATTGAGCTTCCAAATGCGTGCGATCACTTCTTTGCCCTTGGCTGCCGGAATGGCATCCTCTTGCATTGTTTCCGTAGCAGTATAAGTTTTTTTACACTAGGCCAGGTTGCTAACCTTGCGCGCTCAAACCTTCCCCCTTTATCCAAACTTGGGACTGGCAAAACTGAATCATTTCTGATGCAAACATTAAAATTCTATTCGGATTTTGCCGACTTGCATTATCAGGAATCACACTTTATCGTTTTGCTGTTGTTCAGTAAAAAAAAGTCCTCTTATCACGGGGATCAGGTTGAGCTCAAGTCTTCCTGCTTTGTCACTCTGGGCTTGTGACCGGCTACTGTTATATTTTATACTATTACAACAATAATTTTGAATTAATTGTCCAATGTAATGATTATATTAATTTAAAAAATGAATAAAATAAGTGTGGAACATGAAAATAAGATTGTAGGTGTATCAAATCCGTGTAACATGCTTTTGAAGATACTATCAACTAAACACTGAAGAGAATATACAAAATGAATTCATCTCACAGGTTACGTCTTCTATTATTCTTGTTTGGAATATCATAATTTTCTTTCGAGTATTTTGTACCTGTTTTTTAAAGCCTTTTTATTGTCAAGTAAAAAACCGGTATAATGAATAATTAAACAATATCATTTAGAGTTCTCGAAGGCTACAACGGAACTATTTTTGCCTACGGTCAAACGGGAAGTGGCAAAACGTTTACAATAACAGGTGGAACAAAACGATATCTGGATCGAGGAATTATACCCCGATGTTTGGAATACTTTTTTGCGGCATTCGAACAAGTAATGTCATTTTGAAATTAATATTTTGTCTGTTGCTTTTTTTGGGGGAAAACCAAAATAGAATTCCGATTGTGAGTACAATATGAAAATAACTTATTTGGAAATTTACAATGAAGTTGGCTACGATTTATTGAATAATAGTTGTCATGCAGCTACTAAATTAGAAAATTTACCGTAAGTTTGAATTTTATTCATTGGTGTTGGATAGAGCCTATTCATACATCCATTTTGATCAAAATACACCCTTTTTTACTAATTCCAAAAATTACGTGGGAGTTAAGGTTAAATTATAAGAGCCAATAAGAAAATAGTTGGACGAACAGTAAATAAGTAGTATGTATTTTAATGTAAAATTTTTATTTAATGAAGTAATACTATTTTCTGTCTGGACTAAATATTTATTAAGTAACCAAATAATGGTAAAATGAATGTGGGTTAAGTAAAAGACTGATGGAATAACAACAATGGACAACTTAATAAGAAGTAACAATATTTTAAGTGTCTTATGTTGTCTATATTTCTATTCTTTTAAGTTGTTTAATTGACTTTTATGGTCATTTATGACATGTAACCTTGATAATAATAATTTTTCGTTATCAGTAGCAACGTCGCAAAGATGCCGCTTACCAACCAAGAAACTTCGTTACTCTTCTACGTTTGTCCACATTTATCAAGCCATCGAATCCGTATAAATATGGAAAATAATGAAGAGGTGATCACGTGATTACCAATCAAAATGAATCAATGAATGCATGTCACTGTTATCTAAAATTAGCAACATGGTCTCTGTTATATTGCCGGGGTGGTCTAGCGGTACAGCGCTCGAATTCGGATCTCGGTGGGCATGGGTTTGAATCCCATCGCTGGCACTAAAATGCGGGCCCACGTTCGGCTTCGCTAAAATGTCCCCAGCTAAAAAATGTTTCTCGTAAAACATTCAAAGTAGCAAACATAAAATTAAAAAAATAAATAAATTAAAATTAAATTTTATTAAACTACAGTGAAAAAGAAAAAATAGCATAATTCCGATAAAGGGGTGTAACAAAATCTGAAAAGAATTTTGATTTTCGATATGAACAATCTTTAAAGTTAAAAACTTAATGTACAATTATATGGAACAGTTTTGAAATAGTTAACTAACTAATCAACTAACTCGAGATTTTTTTTAACTACATTGAATATATGTTTACAATTAATAAAGTATCTAGGCTAATAACAATATCAATAATATATATATATATATATATTGTAGCATTGATAAAATATATTGTTTCTAACCATTAAAACTTTCAACTTTAATTATTTGTACAGCCGTGTAACGATACATGAGCACAATGACGAAGGAACACTCCACTTGAAAAATTTATCGATTCATTTGGCAAACAATATAGAAGAGGCGCTAAATTTGTTATTTATAGGCGATACAAATCGAGTCATAGCTGAAGTATGTTGATGTTTCTACTAATTCCATGTTCTTATTTGAAGTAACAAAATACCGTAGCACATGTATTGATTAAAAGTAGTAGTACAAATAATGGGATTTATGGCTACGTATAATACTGGTATTTCATTATTGTGAGTGCATGTTTGTACGCATCATTGTAACTGTCAATCGCCAGATATTGCATATCAAATTGCAAATTATACACTTATTTTCATTAAAAAGATTTTGTAAATTTGTTTATACTACTTAAATATTAATTTATAAGTAGGTAAAAATTAAAAACAAAATATGACATTTTGATTGGCTAAAATCATAATTACGCAAACACTATTTTAAACAAATTTGTAGCAACAATAAAATTGCCCAACTCTTGCTTATATAGTGAAAACAGGCAAAATATTCACGCCGTAGTGGTCTAGCGGAACATCGCTCGACTAGGGTTCGAATCCCACCACCGCCACTGGAATATCCACTGCTGACAGGTGTTTTCAGTAAAACATTCAAATTGGTTTTGTAATAGTAAAATAGTTATAAATCGGTTATGTTACAAATTAGCGCCCTCTATCGATTTATTTACTTAGACGGATGCTTTATGTGAGTACTGTCAATAGATTAAGAAATTGAGCTTATTTAATATCTTATCCAATTGTATAGTTATTTAGTATGAAAACTTTAATCCATCGAATTTTAAAACCAAGGCCGTACTCTTTTTACGGTTGTTATACGAAAAGACAGTCAGGAATATTACCATCATGAGAAATCGATGCATTCCTAACAAAAATGATGTAAATTATTATTTTTCAGACTCCCATGAACGAGGCTTCTACACGATCGCACTGCATTTTTACAATTCACATTACGTCTCAAAAACACGGATCCGATTTAATTTTGCGCTCAAAATTGCATCTGGTTGATCTGGCAGGGTAAGCCATCTTTGTTTTTTGTATAGTTTGGTAATAAATGTTTTGCATCTTTCTATTGGTTCATTATTTCCATGTTTGTATATAATACATCTCGAATAACTAATTTCTATTGGTCTATGTAAAAGGTAAAGGAATAGGAAGGTTCTGATAGCATCCTATTGAAATGTAAAGTGCTGATTTGTAACGATAACTGATAGACAAATACTGTATATATATATATATATATATATATATATATATATATGTGCCGGGGTGGTCTAGCGGTACAGCGCTCGAATTCGGACCTCGGTGGACATGGGCCCACGTTTGGCTTCGCTAATTGTCCACTGCTGAAAGATGTTTCTCGTGCAAACATTTAAAGTAGCAAACATAAAATAAATAAAAATATGCCGGGATGGCCTAGCGGTACAGCGCTCGACTTGGACCTGGGTGGGCATCGGGGGTTCGAATCCCATCATCGGCATAAATGGGGGCCCACGTTCGGATTTTCTAAAATGTCTACTGCTGAAAGATATTTCTCGTAAAACATTTAAAGTAGTATATATACAGGGTTTAAAATGGTACTTGTCAGTGAACTCTTATTTTTTAATTTGTGCTATTTTAACTTGAAAGTTATATTTTTTTCAACTAAGTAATTATGCTAAAATAATATGGACTATCGATACTTAAAGTTAATTGTGTTTTCACTTTTTTATAATTATAAATAGTTAAGTGTCTTGAATTTTTGGATAAATTGCATTCAAGTGGGTAAATGGTGATAGTCACACTTAAAAATTTTATACATATAAAGCTAAAAACATAAATGGATATAGATATGTACATATTTTATAATATAATTTATTTTTAAGCAAATAACGTAATAGTTTTTTCATGTTGTCGAAATGTGTAAATTCTGGGTTTTTGGTCTAAGCGTAAATTTGATAATGCTATTTGCAAAAAGAAAATATTTTTAGTGTTTTCAATATTGATATTGCTAATGTGATGTTTAATGCTTATTTTAGTAAAATGTTGATGTGCCTAATATGCTTAAGTGATGTAAGGAAAGTCAATCAATTTCAATATGCTAATTTTGACAGCTCCTATTTTAGCCCCTGTATATACATATAATCAACAAGATTGATCCATGTGATAGTACATTAAAATTTTAACATTGATAGTCCTGTATATTGAAGATTCAGCTTATTTTTTATTTTAACTCATGCCTGTTATAAATCAAATATCGTGCTTTGGCTGTTTTTTTTAGCAACATTAATTTTTAAAGGGACCAGTCTGCCTATCTAACTCTCCAGCCTTTCTCTTTTCTCTACGGTGGAGCTAAATTGCACTACATTTAAAACGTGTACAGGAGTAAGATTAGATAGCCAGCCCATTGCCTACCTGTTCTCATTCTGACTTCACTGTGATTGATCGGTTGATTTTTTTTGTTGATTGTGATTCGGTGTCGAATAGACGTGAAACGGTAGATGATAAAACCAACCAAGAGAAAACGTTGCTAAAAAAGGAACCAATAGGAGTTAGATAACCTTTGGTGTGAGTGTGTGATCACTCGTAAGCTGGGGATGGAATAGTCTCAAAAAGTGTAACCAAACTTGCGTGATGACACAATACAAATCGTGCTATGTAAATATTGATTTTTCCACCTTATATACATTTTCAAGGTCAAACAATCCTCTTTTGATAGAAGAATGCACCAACGTGACTCACACTTACTCACGGAGGTTGACCGATAAAACCAACCAAGGGAAAACGTTGCTAAAAAAGGAACCAATAGGAGTTAGATAACCTGTTGTGAGTGTGTGATCACTCGTCAGTTGGAGATGGAAACGTTTGACCAAATTTGCACGATGATGTAATACAAATCTTATAGTACTTGCTAAATATTGATTTTTCCACTTAATAAACAGTTTCAAGGTCAAACAATCCCCTTTTGATAGACGAAAGCACCAACATGACTCATACTCACTCACGGAGGATTTAAAAAAATTCTTTTTATCTTGGTTGGTTTTATCATCTACCCGTGAAACTGGGTGCGCTTGAATTCTACAGTCAACATTGAAATGTGCAATTTGGCAAAATATAATTTAAGCGGGGTGGTTTAGAGATACAGCCTAGGTGGCCATATGTTTCATCCCCAATTTCGGACCCATATCTACGAAAATATTTTTCGTAAATCATTCAAACAACACGTTGGTAACAAAGCCACCTGTTCATTAATTCCAAGTTTGAATAGCTTCTCGAATTCCTATTCAAAAAGGATGTCGGATGCGAGTTGACCTGGGGGAGGGGGAATAAATGAAGTTTCTTGGCTAAAGACTGCTTTCTTGTGATGACGTCAGTGATCATAGGAATTGACTAGGTGCTTCTCTTTAGGGTTGACGCCGGCTGACGGATTTACAAACCTAATCGGCTACATGTGGTAAATAGTTACCTTGAGATACCTTTTAAGAATTGTGAGTACGAGCGAGCAACTATTCATTGAACGGAAATCCAGTGAAAGCTCAGTTATACCGATGTGCATTTGGTCCCTGCTGTTATTAGCCTAGATGCCTGTTGGCACTTAGTCCAGGATGTAGCACAGTCAGTAATATAATTATTGGAAATTGAAAATTTACGGGCATTACTTAAATCCTCAGGAGCATTAGCATCTCCAAATATTAAATATTATCTCTTGTTTATCGTATGACAATTTACAACGCATCATTTATTCTTCTTTTAAAGGTCCGAACGAGTTGACAAGTTCGGGTTGAAAGGAACATTGTTAAGTGAAGCCAAATATATCAATCTTTCATTGCATTACTTGGAACAGGTATTATTATTATTATTATTATTATTATTATCAATATTATTAATATTATTAGTACCATTATTATTATTATTATTATTATTATTATTATTATTATTATTATTATTATTATTATTATTATTATTATTATTATTATTATTATTATTATTATTATTATTATTATTATTATTATTATTATTATTAATATTATTATTATTATTATTATTATTATTATTATTATTATTATTATTATTATTATTATTATTATTATTATTAATATTATTATTATTATTATTATTATTATTATTATTATTATTATTATTATCATTATTATTATTATTATTATTATTATTATTATTATTATTATTATTATTATTATTATTATTATTATTATTAGTTATTATTATTATATAACTGGAATACGATCTGTTAACATAAAATTAATAATTTTTTAAAATTAATAATAAAATTATGCTAATCGATGCATTTACTATAACTTTCCCTATTCAAGGTTATTGTAGCTCTCGGCGAAAAGCAACGTCACCACATACCCTATCGCAACAGTATGATGACCATGATTTTACGTGACAGTTTGGGCGGAAATTCCATGACGTCAATGATTGCAACATGCAGCGTGGACAAACAAAATATACTGGTACGTTTTATTGTAAACTTGACTGTATAGCCAATCGCAACTTCAGTTGAACAAGAAGGAGGCCCATAACGTTTAATTGGCAACTTGACCTTGGCAAAGGAAAACCAGACGACACAATTGTAGAAAACTATGATAAGGCGCGTGTCACGCTGTACGTCAAGTAGAGGCGTTATCCTATATTTTCTCTTTTCGTCTTAAAAATTATTACAACTTGTTTTCTTTGTTTACTTTCTATAAATTTTAAACGTTTTTTCATTATATTCCTCGACTTTTCGTCTTAGTTTTAAATTATTTTGCAGTAAATTTTTTCAGATAACTTGAGCTACATTAGAACCGAGAATCAAAAGGAATTTTTTCTGTTCAACTTGTGTATTAACTTGCAAGTGTAAGCATAATTCCGATAAAAAGGACAAATGAAAGTAACTTAAAGTTTCGATATGCAGGACCTTCAATACCAAACGCGTAAAATACAATAAAATAAAATGATTATGTTAATCTATTTACTGTAGAACAAATATAGAGTGCTTTGATGTCAGTATTTTAAGATTGAAACTAGAGAAATACTTTTTTTATGGACTCCCTAAATTTTTATTTTGATAAACATAGTAAACAGCAATACGAAATGCAGACCCTTATTTTGTTCTACTGTATTTCAGATTAACGAAACATTGTTCCAGTAAAACATTTAAGCAACAAAACTAGAAAAATTGTTTGATTTTGCTTTTAAATTTTGGAATTACAGTAAATAAAAAACGGCTAATACGTTTGCTTTATATACTTTTAATAATATTTTTTTATAAAATGTTGATTCTTTTACAGCGTGCATTTTACACTTTATCAAGTTAGCAAGATATTAATACGTTTGTAGTTATTTGTAGCATATATAATCATGATTATTTAAGTTATGTAACCGCTGAGCACACAAAATAAGCAACAACAACAACAAGAAAGTTAGTGATAAAGTCACATTTTTATTAGTTGCAAATTCACATAGCATTTCTCCCAGTTGGCATTTGGACAAACCAAAGTTACGGAACGTGAGAATGGATCAGGATTTCTATGAAGAACGTGTCGAAACCAGCGCAATCTTTGTTGTTGCAATACAAATGATGAAAGATCGTGAATGTAAGAGTTTAGGTTTCAGTTGCATACAAAAGCACAGTGCGAACAAATTTTTTAAATTTTTTTATTTTGATACAAGTGAAAAAGTAGGTAAAAGGTTAAATTCGTAGGCATCATTTAAACTATTATCACTGGCCTACTAAATACTGTTTTTTTTTAATAATTTTGCTATATAACAAGTTAATTAAACGATACGTTTCTTGTACAAACATCTTGGCAATAAAAATTAAAAAAATGATTAAATAATTTAAATTATAGTGTTTTGATCTTACCATTGAACACGCTAAATATCTAGTTAGTAACATGCTTCTCGAAAAACGTACATTTTGTAAATAACAAAAAAACATACAGGAAACTTTTTTTACATTTGATTAGGAAACTATTTCAACGTGTCGTTTTGCCCAGCGTGTAGCTCTAATTAACAACGACGTTGTTCGCAACGAAGAAATGGATCCCCAACTTGTAATTAATCGTTTAAAGATGGAACTGTCAAAGCTTCAAGCTCAAGTCAACGTCGATTCATCTCCATCATCTGTTGGAATGTCACAAATACTAAGTGCAGATGATCAACAAAGGTTTGTTTTTAATAATATTAAGAATTAAAGTAACATTAAACGGTTAGACAAACTGTAAAAATATGAACTAATATCATTGGTTGTTAAACGTCATGATTTCAGTTGATAAATTGAAAAGCGGTTTTTTAACCAATCACAGAGTATTAAAAACATTGTTATTATTTGTTATTACTTGTTCAATAATCATTATAAATTATTCTTTTTTTGTTGCTATTTTAAAAGAAAGTGTAAAAATAAGACATATTGTTTATATATACTCAAGATTAATACATTATCTATTCTATTTTTTTATTATTGGTAATTTGTGAAATTATTCGCTAAATTCTTTTTTTTAACGTAAAAGATGTAAATGTTAAAAATACTTTTTTGGAAAAATTGGATATGTTACACATTTGTAGCAAATTCGAATCGTGAAATTTTATTAAAAATAATCTAATCAACCAATTTTTAATATTTTCTAGTTATAACCACTTAGTTCATTATTATAAATTATAAATTTTTTTTTTTGATTTGTATTAACGTGTCAGTTTAAATACTCCAATCTGTATAATTGTATTAAATTGATACGGTACAGTTCTTGACTTAAACCTGAATGAGCATGTGTTCGAATTCTGCCACTGGCACCTATTGCGGGCCTACGTTTGGCGTTGTTAAAATATCTACTGGTAAAAGATATTTCCCATAAAATATGTAAAGCAGTGAAAAATAAAATAAAAGTATAATTTTAGCGTAACAGAATTAAGAACGAAAAACTACATAAGTATTGATTTTGATTATTATATACGCTTTTTTATCCTGATTTTAATTAAATGGATGTTTGAAAAGATGGTTTAAAATATATTTGACATCTATTTTTCATTTCATGTTGCTAATGCTAACGGTGCAAAACATTACTTGCGTACTTAATAACGATAAATATAATCGTTTTTTTAAAGTTTTTATGTCAATAATAATAATCATCATTATTATCATTTCATCTATTTTCATTTTTACTAAAAACATTTTTTGGAACAAGGGCCCGCACTTGGTGCCAGCGGTGAAGATTGAAACGGTGAAGATTGAACTCCTGTTCACCCAGGTTCCGCTAGACTACCCCGATATAATAATAATAATAATAATAATAATAATAATTATTATTATTATTATTACAAAACCCTTTTGCTTTAAAAAATAAGCATGGGGCAATAAGATAACAATTACAGCAAAAATTAACATCAAAGTCTCGTAATTCAAAGAGAACATGAGACAACAAAATGTTTCCATGTATTTGAACATTCTGCCAAACGTTTTGCTTGTGCCCATGAAACATTCATTTCAATTAGATCTTCCCGAATAATTGTTAGTCAAGTTTTCTTTGGTCTGACAACCTTCTTTTACCATTTACAATTGTCCATTCCAAAACCGTTCTTGCTGGTCTTATTCCAAAACCGTTCTTGCTAATAATAGTATTTTAAAAATTATTTATTTATTTATCTTTGCTACTTTGAATGTTTTGACGAGAAACGTATGCCTTTTAGCAGTAGATATTTTAGCGAAGCCGAACGCGTGGGCCTGTATTTTAGTGTCGGCCATGGGATTCGAACCTATGCCTATCCAGGACCAAATCGAGCGCTGTACCGCCAGACTAATAATAATAATGTTAATAATAACAATAATAATAATAATTTTTTAATTAAATTACATCATTCATTTTATAATTATAATAAATAAAAACTGTAATGTTTACGTTTGTTCCAACTTATTGCAATATCTGTCAACTTTTCCTTATACTTAGATGCGAGTTGAGCATTTGGAAATTTTTAAATAATCGTTCTTCCGGTGGCGATGATGACAATGATGACGAAAGTAATATTGAGTTTCATTTGCCAAAATACATTTTCCACAACCCACAGGCCATAAAATATGGATTTGCCTTAATTAAAGTAAGTTCCTGTTTGTGGGACAAATATCCAACCTACTGAAAAGGGATTTTAAGGTGTAGCTAAGATGAAAGAGATTAGACGGTTTTATTAATTCTTATAAACATTAGTGCTATAATATAACAATAGGTATATAGAGTTTTTGGATTCTAATGATTCTGAAGATTTGAGTAATGTTTCTAAAGTCTCAATTTCTAATGATAGGTATATTTCTACGTAGTGCATCCTAGAAATCTAAACTAATAACAACAGGGAACGAGTGCATAGCGGTAAAACTGGGCTTCCGCTTTGTCAAACGGGTGCAGATATACACTCAGGATACTTAAAAGTTATCTAAAAGTATACGTGTAATATATGTAGCCCTTGAGCCAAGGAAGATAATCCTGACAAAATCAGGTATTTTCGTCAACTTTTGCAAACAGTCACAAAGATGCCGTCTACCAGCCAACAAACTTTGCTATTCTCTCACGCTTATCAAGCCATCAAAGTTGATCGTTTATATGCTGGAGAAGTAACCATGCCACCAACTAAATTAAAATAAATATACAATCTTATTGTTTTTCGTACACAAACATTAATTGATAACAGTCTTTGAAAATAAAACTAAAATCCAATTAAGAAAGATTACTGTCACCAACTAATAATGTTTACGTCCATTGGTGCTACACTTATAACTCTATAGACGGGATTGAGTCCTACGAATGGTACTGTAAATGTAGGAAGTTGTTCAGAGTTTTGCTAAAAATTCACTTGTCCAAAATAATATGTATTTTAATTAACTCCACCCCAACTGGTCCCAAGTCTGGTTGATATTTTGACCTCTAAAGAAACAACAAGAAAACACTATTTCATTGAATTATGGCAAAAAAATGAAATCAACATAATTCAATTTTGAATATGTACGATCTTCAACGCCAAAACGTTAATGTACAAAGTGCATTTCAACAATAACACCATTTAAGCCTGTGTGTCCCTCTCCACAATGTGATACATACAAGTTGCATGTTGTGAATTGCATTGACAAATCAATACAAAATGACTTTTTAATTTGTTAAAACCAAAAATAGCATTACATACAGCAGTTAGTGGTCAACTTCACGGTAGGCGGTGGCAAGTCGGAGTTGGGAAAGGAATAGCGCAAAGCAAGCAATCAGACCGGTCTGTCTGTAAAAACAATGTTGCTAGAGGAACAACACAAGAGGACACCATTATTGTCAAACTACGACAGTGAAGGGGGTGCGGTATGATTCCGATGACGGGGTTGGGGGCACAATCCGAATTGAATTTCAATCATCCATATGCACGATCTTTAACGCCAAAAATTTAATATACAATCATGTGGAACAATCTTGTTATCCCATGGTCTTTAGAGTGAAAGGATTTTGAAATAAATAAGAAGAATAACTGATAGTATTAATATTAATAATAATAATAATAACGATTATTTTTATTGTTTTATTATTTTTAACATGCAATTTCTTTAAGAACATATAAAAACTGTACTCCGATTAATGCTAATATTAATCAATAATATACCCCATAGAATGATATGAAAATGACATTTTAATAGTTTTACGGATTTAATTATTTATGAAAGGTCTCTAACTGTCACCTCTACGTAGTACGTTCTGAATAAGGTACACTTAAGCACATAGATAACAATAAAAATATAATAATAGTTGCTGATGGAGCCAACTTCGCGTAGAATCCCCAAATCCTATGTGTAGAGGATGTCGTATGTGATTTGAACTTGGTAGAAGAGGAATAAATGGAGTTTCTTGACTAAAGACCGCCTCCTTGCAACGACACCAGTGTTCACAGGAATTTGCAAGGCGATCTTGTCCGAGGCAATTACATGTTGACGGATCCTAGCCTAGCTGCTTACATATGATAAATAGATACCTTAAGATACCTTTTAAGAATCGAGCGGAAATTCAGCAGAAACCCAGTCATACCTCTGTTCACTCGGTCCTTGCTGCTATTAATCTAGCGCAAAAGAATGTTGTCAGTTAGATTTCATTATTCAATTTTGTGTTGAACTCATTTGAAGCACAATCGTCTTTTATTGATACCTAAAACCGGTTAAATTGGTTCATTTCTCACCTTCTCCAGGCGGAGTTCCATAAATAAATAAATGTTTATACATAAACATAGGTACAAAATATTTACATCTGTCTTTATTTCATATATTGTACAGAAAATGTACAAAAATCGAATAAGAGAACTGAATCAGAAACTTGCCGAAAATATGTCGAAACCTTCGATCCCACTACTGCCAATTTCGACTAAAGATTCGGAACAACTGAGATTGATATTGGCTCAACGTGATTATGAAATTCGTATGTTTTGAATGTCTATTATTATCATCTTTGACTAATTTTTAATTGAAACATTTTTTAGCAAATTAATATTCAGCATGGCTTTGAGCAATGCTCATTAAAGTCTCAATTTTGAATAGTGGTGATATTCCTGACTGCATCCTGAACCAGATATCAACAGGCATCTAGATTAATAACAGCAAAGACCGGGTGCACAGTGGTATAACTGAGTTTTCACTGAATTCCCTTTCAATGAATAAGTGCTAGCAAACAGCCATGATACCTAAAAGGTATCTCAAGTAGTTTATTTGCTGGTAAACACTAACTCTACACCAAAAAATGTACAAAAACGATTGTTTAACTTTTTATTTTTGCTTACTGATTGTTAATAAGTAGTTTGTCTGTTTAGGTGAAATTTCCTTTTAATGAGAAAAAATAAATTTGCCCAAATGGTTTATAGATAAGTGACATCTCATTGGCTGTCTCTTAAGATGAAATTTCTTTTTAATAAGAATGCATGGTAATTTCTAAATAAAGTAATGATTACTTCTACTTCCTTAATAAATTTGGTGTTTGATTTTTTGGTTTTATTTCCATTCTTTCAAGTTGTATTACAGACTTTTATAGTAATTTATAACATCCAACCTTTGCTTAACATTAATATTAATAAAAAAATCAGTAAAGAATAAATTATTACGTTAATAGAATGTTTATAAAATAATCATAAAGTGTTATAATTATTTTATGACAGTTAACAATTGCGTGAGAATACGTTTATTACATCAGTTCCTTTTATCATGTCAATTATTGGAATATTGTGAACGTGGTAAATGCGGCACACAAAGAATCATGTAAATCACATGATTAACTCAGGTGACATAAATTCTTGTTATTACGTGGGCTATGGAATGATACTGTTGTATGTTGTAATGTATCTGACTAGAGTAAATTTTTTACAAATAACTATATGTAGCTGGTTACTTTTGTGAATCAGTCAACCGGCGTCAATCCAAAAGAAGACCGTCTTGTCAATTCCTGTGAACAATGGCATTGCAAGAAAGCGGTTTTTCGGCCAAGGAACTTCATTTATTCCTCCAAGTTCAATTCGCATCCGTTACATCCTTTTTGAATAGGAATTTGATAAGCTATTCAAATTTGGAATTAATGAAGAGATGGCTGTGCCATCAACTTATGTCATGTTATGCCATCAAAATGTTTTAGCAACAACATTCTTTATTTTATGTCATATTAAGACCAACAAATTCAGCAGTTTGAATGCAGAAAACTGGACTTTATTGTGCCGAGGTAACAAGTTGGATCAGGGTGGTAATTATAAACAAATCTTTAGGTTTACCAGTTGATAATGCCGGTACAGTTCCAGCTGTTCTTGGACGTGTGTAATCCTTTAGAACTCTGTATGCAATCCTTGTACTTACCTCAAATAAATCTGCAATTAGTTCAATAATTAAATCCAAATTATAACTTTTTTCATAATTTTTAGCAATTAAGATCCTAGGCAGCCCAGTTTTTTGTTCAAAGTTATATAATTTTAACCAATAGAAATTATTTACTATTTTTATCTTAAGTAGTTTGTTTGTTAACATGAAAGTTCCTTTTAATGAAAATAAATGCTAATTTCTAATTAAAATAATTATTACTTCTACTTTCTTAATAAAGTTGGTGTTTAATTTTGTTTAGATTTCTATTCTTTCAACTTGTATAATTGACTTTTATATTAAATTATGACATCCAACCTTTGCCTAATGTTACTATCAGTAAATAAATAAGTAAATAACAATTTATGATGTATTAAATTAATAGAATGTTTGTTTATTATATTATTAATAAGAATACGTGCATTACATTAGTTTCATTTATCATTTCAATTAATGGAATATTATGATTGTCAAATTTTAAATTATGATAAAAAGCACGTTACCTTTTTTGACGTATGCACCGGAGCATTATCTTGAACAATCACTAAATGACCTGAAGCATTGTCGTAGTTCAGTCTTGAAAATGTTTTTGAAAAGGGTTATAAATTCTGAGCTGTTTAAGTGGCTACTCTATTTTAGCAGTTGTACGAACTTAATTCTATAATATCCATGAAGACACGATAAATGCGCAATTTTTTTAACAATGCAATTGTAGTTTTGATGAATAGCCGTGAATTGCATTGTGCATGGTTCGTACTTCAAAAAAATCGATCTCCAGAAACAAACTGAACGGTTTTCATACATTTTTGCAAATTCCACACGTCTTTTTCTATGTTGTGCTGTTGAAGGAACTTTTTAACGTTTTTTTCAACTGCAAATTGGCTTATTTCATTCGATTGCGGATAAGTAAATATGAAATATTAGCTCATTCTTCGTTTTGTATTTGTTTAATGGCCTTTATTTTGTTTATTTTTTTAATTTGTTGATTATAAACAAATCATTTCGTTTACTGGTTAATGATGCAGATCCAGTTCCTGCTATTCTTGGACGTGTATAATCCTTTAAAACTCTACACAATCCTTGTACTTACCTCAAATTAGTTCAATTAGTTCAATAGTAAAACAAAAATTATAACTTTTATTTATTTGTTCGTATTATTTTACCATTTAAGGAAAAGCTTCCATTATTTATACTCATTGTAATCAACTACCATAAGTGTTCAAAATTCTACCAAGGTCAAGGGGTGAAATTAAAAATTTGACAAGTTGATAAAACAAAAGTATTTAAAAATTTTATTTGATTTTTTTACACCACAATTATATACATACAAAATTTGAAAATTAATTAATTTTCTTTAAATAAAATGTGTGAACTTGTAACATTATGCAAATAAATAATAATTTTCTTTGAAATTATTGTTGCGTAATCGTTTTATGTGTATAATTTTTGAGTGTAAATATTACCATTTACCCACTTGAATGCTATTTATCCAAAAATTCTAAGACACTTAATTATTTATAATTCTAAAAAACTTAAAAAACAATTAACTTCAGGTATTGATAGGCCATATTACTGTAGCATATATTATATATATATATATATATATATATATATATTATACAAAATATATTTTGCTTTAAGAATAAGCATGGGGCAATAAGACAACAATTACAGCAAAACAACAACAACAATAACAAAGTCTCGTTGGCGTTAAATATTCTGCAAATCGAAGATTGCGCTTTCTTTCGGCTTTTACTTAACCTTGTCATCTGGTAACTTTGTCATCCAGAAACGTTGTTGTTTGCCGGAATGACGTCATTTTTATTGTTTCTGCAACAGTATAAATTTTTACAAAGGCCAGGTTGCCAACCTTGCGCTCAAACCCTCCTCCTTTATCCAGGCTTGGGACTGGCTAGATTGAATTATTTCTAATTACTTTGTTGAAAAAAAACATCTCTGAAGATAAAAAAAAAAAAAGAAAAATAAGAGTGTATTGTCAAGTCCCATTTTGGACCCTGTAGTGAAGGAATTACTCACTTGTAGGTTGGCGGCAGATTTACAATAAATAATAAATTTACAGGGTCACTTTGAAGGCCATCCACCCATAGCTCAGAAGTTAAGGCACTGGTAGGGCGTGGGTTCAAATGTGTAAAACTACAAATAACATTGAAACAGCTGTACCATGTTTCTGGTTAACTAAAACCAAGTGTATTTATTATTCAAGTGAATCAGTATGCAGTATGCAGTATGCTAGGACCTATATGGCAAATTCCTATAGGAAGGGATTACTCACTTGCAGGTTAGCATCACATTTACTATAAATAATAATTTTACAGAATCAATTTCAACTGGTTGACTTAAAAACCTAGTGGTTTATTGCTGAAGTAAATCTGACAGTTTTAATATAACAATTCTAAAAACAAATAATCCCTTAAAAACCCATTGATAAATACAACCGAACCATGTAGGCTATTAAACCTGATAGTATGCAAGGACCTATATAGTAAAGTCCTAATGAAAGGGTTCTCCCACTTGCTCAACCGGTAGTAACTGGTAGCAGCATTTGATAATACTTGGTAAAAAGCTTTCTCAATGAATAAATAAATATTATTTTATGCAGTTGCACGTGCACGTGGTGCATCTTGGACTAGGTTGAAACAGGCATGTAGACTAATAACAAAAGTAACCGAGTGTATAGAGGTATAATTGGGTTACCGCTTTAGCGAGTGGGTGCAAGTATATACCCAGGGTACTCAAAAGGTATCTTAAAGTATATGTATACCATATGTAGCCGT
Source organism: Cardicola forsteri (assembly GCA_025895645.1). Taxonomy (NCBI): domain Eukaryota; kingdom Metazoa; phylum Platyhelminthes; class Trematoda; order Strigeidida; family Aporocotylidae; genus Cardicola; species Cardicola forsteri. The sequence continues at coordinate 2,648 of JAKXYG010000845.1, read as the reverse complement.
TCGGCTAAAGGAGATGGTTTTGTCAATCTTTATTAAGAGTGGCGACGCCATAAGGATGCGGTTTATTAGCCAAGAAACTTTATTATTCTTTTATAATTGCTGGACAATTTTAATATAACAATTGTAGAAATAAATAATCCCTTAAAAACCCATTGATAAATACAACCGAACCATGTAGGCTATTAAACCTGATAGTATGCAAGGACCTATATGGTAAAGTCCTAATGAAAGGGTTCTCCCACTTGCTCAACCGGTAGTAACTGGTAGCAGCATTTGATAATACTTGGTAAAAAGCTTTCTCAATAAATAAATAAATATTATTTTATGCAGTTGCACGTGCACGTGGTGCATCTTGGACTAGGTTGCAACAGGCATGTAGACTAATAACAAAAGTAACCGAGTGTATAGAGGTATAATTGGGTTACCGCTTTAGCGGGTGGGTGCAAGTATATACCCAGGGTACTCAAAAGGTATCTTAAAGTATATGTATACCATATGTAGCCGTTCGGCTAAAGGAGATGGTTTTGTCAATCTTTATTAAGAGTGGCGATGCCATAAGGATGCGGTTTATCAGCCAAGAAACTTTATTATTCTTTTATAATTGCTACGCTTATCAAGCCACCGATGTAGATCGTTTTATGTGGAAAATAATGAAGAGATGATCACGTGAACAAACAAAATGAATGAATGAATAATTCTTAATTTCTAAAAATAACATACAGCAGGTTGAGTTATTATTATTATTATTATTATTACTATTATTATTACTATTACTATTATTATTATTACTATAATTATTACTATTATTATTATTGTTGTTATTATTATTATTACTATTACTATTATTGTTATTATTATTACTATTATTACTATTATTGTTATTATTATTACTATTATTACTATTATCATTATTACTATTATTATTATTATTACTATTATTTCTACTATTATTATTACTATTATTGCTACTATTATTACTATTATTATTATTACTATTATTATTATTATTAGTATTACTATTATTATTACTATTATTATTATTATTAGTATTACTATTATTATTATTATTACTATTACTATTACTATTATTGTTATTATTATTACTATTATTGTTATTATTATTACTATTATTATTATTATTATTATTATTATTATTTTAAAATATTATAGGCGCACTTGTATCACTGCTGAAACATGAGCGCAGCAGAAAGTCGGACTCTTCGAATGACAACGAAGACAGAACCGAAGTCCTGACTGACCAAAGTCAAACCGAAAACGCACCAACAGACCGAAGGACAAAGGAAACACTTATCGACAATCAAAGTTCGATGGCTGTTAATCACGTGACCCAATGGATGGAACAACAAGCTAAATCCAAATTACGTAAGACGATTGTTTGAATTTATTTCTACTACCTTGAATGCCTTTCAGCAGTGGATAGTGTAGCGAAGCCGGTCGTGTTGAGATTTGAACCGCTAGACCACTCTTGTACAGGCAGTAAGCATTATAGACAAGCTAAATGTGGTTAGTATTTAGCACCCAGTGTGTGGAACAAACTCATTTTGTATTCCAGTTGAAATCCAGCGTTGAATTAGCGTGTTTGCATGCAAAGATAATCTTGTAAATTTTAAACATGTAGGAGAATCGTGACGTAATTACGATTACCTGGTGATATGAATAATTGAAAATTTCCAATAATAATGACATTCATAACTGTTCCTCCTCCACGAGATTCATTTTAGTCCAAATGCCCATAGGCATCTAGAACCGAGTGCACAGCGGTATAACTGGGTTTCCGCTACTGCTGGTGGATGCAAGCATACACCTAGGATACTTAAAAGGTATCTAAAGGTATACGTATACCATATGTAGCCGTTGGGCTAAGGAAGATGACCCTGACAAAACATCAGGCGGTTTCGTCAATATTTGCAAACAGTGGCGCCGTTACAAGGATGCCGTCTACCAGCCAAGAAACTTAGACATTCTTTTACGTTTGTTACGCTTATGAAGCTGTTAAAGTTGATCGTTCAATATAAAAAAATAATGAAGAGATGATTGCGTCACCAACCTTCGTATGATGCATCCTTAATTTTTTCACTTATTTATTGATTTTGGATGGTGTCGCAGTTACTTTTTTATTATTTCTATATTTGTACAGCAAATTAAACGATCGATTCCTATAGTTTATTGAACATAACAAACGTCAAAGAATACCGAAGTTTCTTGGCATTCTTGTGACGAAATCGCCTGATTTTTTGTCAGGGTTATCTTCTTTAGCCCCAGGGCTACATTTGGTACACATATATCTTAAGATACCTTTTAAGTACTCTAGGTGTATGTTTGTATCGATGTGCTCTCGGTTCCTACTATTATTACTTTAGATACCTATGGGCAAATAAGTCAGGATGTACCACAAGGGAGAGGAACAGTCAGGAATATTGCCAGCATTAATCCAATCATTAGGATGATTAGCATTTTGGAGAACAAAATAATCAACGTTTGTCAGATGTATGAGGAAATAAGCTTAATAATTATAGTAATAGTAATGATAATAATAATAATAATAATATCACTAATTGTAATAATAAAATTATTGATAATAAGCATGGAAAATAATTAGCATTCAGGAGCACAAAATAATCGACGTT
>JAKXYG010001074.1:135000-219336 GCA_025895645.1 Cardicola forsteri | reverse complement strand
TATTCTTCCACGTTTGTCTACGCTTGTCAAGCCATCAAAATCGATCGTTCTACATGTCGTATAAATATGGGAAATAGTGAAGAGGTGACCACGTCACCAACCAAAATGAATGTGCTTTATTGTGGTTGGTGACTTCTTCATTAATTCCATATTCTCGTGGAATCTGACAAGTGTAACAAACGTAGAAGTATTCTATACTTCAACGTTATTTGGTTAATAGACGATGCTACTGCGTGCAAAGTTTGAGACGGTCACTTGATTTGTTTTCAGCGTTATGTCCCTAAGACCAACAGCTACATATGGTATATACATTCCTGGGCATATGCTTACATCCAGTCAAGATTGAAGCCTCGAATAATATTACTTGTTTTCAAACAATTGTTAATTTGTTATATACCTTTTTCCTAGTGTTTAAAGAAACAAAAAATTTTGTAGAGAATTCTTAATAGATAAATTACGGTAAGCACTACTCAAATAATTAATTCCAAGTTTCTGCCCTGTGCACCTCCCACTATACTGTTGTATATACACTGATTTTCGTACTTATATAAATCATTAGTACCGCGGTGATTTAGCGGTGCAGCCAACCCCCCATCACCACCACCGGCCTACGTTCGACTTCACCATAATTTCCACAACTAACAAAAACGTTTGCCGTCTGACATTTAGAGTGTAGAATGTTCAAACCGTAAAACATTCGAATAAGACTATTGAAAAATTAAACCCAATAATTCGAATAATGATCGAAGTTTGTGCCCCATCAACATCTGACTATGCGCTGATGTTTTTTAAACCCTTTTAAATCCACACACACACACAGGTCTACAAAGATGATTGGACACGAACAGCCAGCACTTACACGATGGACTGGTCCCATCCTATCAATCACCAAAACCATCATCATCATCACGGACAAACAAGTAGCGTCCCGCTTGTTGCTGTCTCGGAATCGAAAATTTAATTTACAAAAACGTACTAATTTTCAATCATTTCTTTATTTTTTTTGACATGTGTTTATATATACAAAATATTGTGCCCAAAAATGAATTTATTTTTATTTGCGTTTGACCAAACTGCCTACAACTGGAATGATCGCTGGTCTCGTGATCTGATTGGACAATCCATCGACTGATTGGGAAGTTGGGATTTTGGTATCGGTTTCGGTAATGGTTGGAGCGCCTGTATCCCATTTGCTAGGTTTTTTGGGTTCTGAAAATTGTGAGAAAGAAGCATTTGTTATTTGGGGGATGCTAATGATTTTGAGGATTTGAGTAATGCTTATTAAGTCTCGAATTGGACTTGGGGAGATAAATTAAGTGTTTTTCTCCGTATCAAGGGACTTCCAATTTCACGATCCTCCTTCATTGGTATCGCGACAACGAAGATTGCGCTGGTTTGGACACGTTCTTCGTAGAAATCGAGATGCAATCTCACGTATCGTAAGCCTGGCTTGTCTACATGCCGACTGGAAGAAGGGGAAAGATGGTCACGGAACGTACTTGGATAGATGCTATTCCGGAAATTTATCTTGGAAACAGTGGTTAAGTCGATGAACTGACATATTCCTACATGCCTCCGAAAATGGTGAACAATGGAAAGGGATTGTATGAAATGCTATGCGAATTTGGAATTGAAGGTATGGTTTTGCCACTAACTTCTGTTATTGTTTTATAAAGTGTCGATTTCCTGATTGTTCGTCCTCCACGTGGTGTATCTTGGGCTAGGTGTCCACAGGCATCTAGACGAATAACAGCAGGGTCCGAGTGCACAGCGGTATAACTAGGCTTCAGCTGCGGCGGGTGGGTGCAAACATACACCCAGGATACTTAAAAGGTATCTAAAGGTATACGTATATTATATGTAGCCCTTGGGCTAAGGGAGATGACCCTTACAAAAAATTATATGAAGCACATATCTAAGTTGTGCTAAAATATTCATTAAACATTATCTTAGCAGTATGAGTAAAATATTTTCTACCAATATCATCATAAAATTGTAATTTAGGCCAAAAACAAGAAAATTGACTTTAAAAAATTGAAAAACAAGCAAAATAGTTGCTTAAAAACAATTTATATTATAAAATATGTATAAATATATAAAAATAAATAACAAAAAGCTATTCATTTTCAATACTTAATGCAATATTCATTAATTTATCAAACGTTCAACGTAGGGGTCCGTACGTATATTTTTTAATTAAACATTTTTATTTCTTAAACCATTTACATTATATTTTTAAATTATTTAAAAACTTTCAATTATATTAAGGATTGCGTTGTCTGGAGACAATTGCATAAATGGGATGCTAATGATCCAGAGGATTTGAGTAATGGCTGTAAAGTTTCAATTTCCAATGATGGTAGTATTCCTGACTGTTAGTCCTCCACGTGGTGCATCCTGGACTAGGTGCCCCAAAGCATTTAGATGAATAACAGCAGGGTTGGAGTGCACAGCGGTATAACTGGGCTTCAGCTACGGCGGGTGGGTGCAAACATACACCCAGGATACTTAAAAGGTATCTAAAGGCATACGTATACCATATGTAGCCCTTGGGCTAAGGGAGCTAACGCTTACAAAAAATCAGGCGGCCTCGTCACAACGAATGAATGACTCACCCGAATAGCCCATAAACACAGAACTAGCCGAAGTGGGGACTTCGGCAGTTGCAGCAGCCTTTTGAGAAGTTTGCAACTTGTTATTTGCAGCAGTTGCTTCGGCCGCCTTCTTTTGTTCTTTTTGCATTTTGGTTAGTCGGTCTATTTCCAAATTTTGAACTCGAGCCAAGTCGTCGTAAAAGGATTGCGGAGTCCACCGATAGGGATTGTAAATTTCCTTTTCACGATGAAAGAAAAAACAATCATTTCTCTTCAACAAATATAGAGGAACTATCTGTCACAAGGATGTCGTCTATCAGCCAAGAAACTTAGTTGTTCTTCTACGCTTATCAACCTATCAGTCGGTCGTTTGCTTTGCCGTATAAAGGTGGAAAATGCGAAACTTGGACTCTCACCCAAGCGGATACGCAAAAGCTTGTTCATTGTGAGCAAAGCTGTTTAAGATCTATATGGTTTCGCTCGTTGTCCTCTATTGAACGCACTCATTTAATTACTAGTAAAATATTTCGACCATTCCCAGATATTTGTAAGTCTCTTAATATTTATTGGCCATGTATCTCTGCACAGATAAAGAAAGATGATTAAAATGGGTTGGCCATGTTTTACGTAAATCGCCCACTCATCCAGCCAGAATAGCTATGGAAGCCCACCCATTACCCGGATGGAAAAGAAGGCCAGGCGGCCAACGGAAAATTTGGACAGACATTGTAGCATGCGAACTCAGTCCTTTTATTTATGCTAAGCCCCCCGTCCAAATGAATTATTTAAATGGGCGTCCGTTTGTTTACCCTATGCAGCCAACAGAGATCATTGGAGGGGTTTAACTCGGGATGTAATTAACATTTAATGTCGGCACACCTCAAATGTCGTTCTTTGAGTACACACTATAAAAGTTGACGTTTTTGCAGACGCTTTGGTTTTTGTTGGACTACCCTGAGTGATAATAACCGGTGGGGGGATATTTATCCCCGATGATAATGATGATGAGAAAAAATGACCACGTCACCAACCACAATGAATGCGAGAAACATTGAAGCAAGTGGAAATGTTGAAACGCCAAACGAGCACCTGTATCTAGTGTCAGAGGTGTAACTCGTATTCAATACCTCCCAATCGATTATTATCGTTCAGAGTAGTCTTCAAAAACATCAACTTTCACGACGTGCTCTTAACGAAAGACACTTGAGGGTTATGCTAATTTTAAATGTTAATTACACCCCCGAGTTAAACCTCTTTAATGATTTCTATTAACCGCAAACTGTAAGCAATTGGATGTCCCAATTAAGTAATTCATTTGGACGGGGGCGGAGCTTGGAATAAAGAAAACGACTGCGTTTGAGCGCTACAATGCTCGTTTAAAGCATCATTCAAAAGCACTTTTCTGTAAGCAGGAAAAATCAACAATAAATAACCAAGTCAAACGTTTTCACACACACTCAATCAAAACATAGTTAATACCAGGTTGAAAAGTTCTAGGCATACACATAAAAAACCATTCAAATACTGTCATGATGAAACTCACAGGTGGAAAGTTAGTCCCCTTTTCTTTGATATTTAAAAACGAAATAAGCTTTTCGTAAATACTACAAAAGAAAAAACAATATTTTACTTTTAAAAATTTCAAAAAATTGGGTTCCAGTGACAATTAAAAATAGGCGTCGGATAAACTTATTCCATAAATGTTCTTCAGGCGTCAATGACTTCATACCAACAAGCATTCAGTATTGTATCAATGGCGGGGTGGTGTAGCGGTACAGCGCTCGAATTTGGACCTCGGTAGGCATGAGGGTTCGAATCCCACCACCGGCCCACTAAAATGCGGGCTTCGCTAAATGTCCACTGCTGAAAGACGTTTCTCGTAAAACATTCAAAATAGCAAACATTAAAAATATGTATATCATGTTAACCGTAATTGAACTGTAATAAAACGCCATATCACTTTAAATCATTTCTTTAAGCATTTTGGTTGCTGTAATTCTTTTAGCAGCAGTATATCATCTACACCACAACTCCACTGCAACCGGTCCTAAAGAGTACCAAAGAAACAACAACAAAGAAAACAATACGATTTCGAACAGAAAGGACTGGGTATCAATATGTCAAAAAGTTAACTTACAATCACAAGAAATAATCCTCTTGCCTTGTGCTTCATACAGTGAAAAACGGTTGAATTTACATCCTTTTAGCTAAAACAAAGTACTAACAGTTTGCTTTATAAAGACTAATTTGGGATGCTAATGATCCTGAGGATTTGAGTAATGCTTATAAAGTCTCAATTTCCAATGATGGTGATGTTCCTGACTGTTGTCCTCCACGTAGTGCATCCTGGACTAGGTGCCCCTAGGCATCTAGACTAATAACAGCAGGGTACGAGTGCACAGCGGTATAACTGGGCTTCCGCTACGGCGGGTGGATGCGAACATACACCCAGGATACTTAAAAGGTATCTAAAGGTATGCGTATATCATATGTAGCCCTTGTGCTAAGGGAGATAACCCTTACAAAAATCAGGCGGCCTCGTCAATCTTTGCGAACAGTGGCGACGTCACAAGGATGCCGTCTACCAGCCAAGAAACTTTGTTATTCTTCTACGTTTGTGTTACGCTTGTCAAGCCATCGAAATCGATCGTTCTACATGTCGTATAAATATGGGAAATAATGAAGAGGTGGCGCCACGTCACCAACCAAAATGAAAAATGAAATAAAATTTGCTAACCCTTCTCCTAAGAATGTAAGGAATGCTTATAAAGTCTCAATTTTCAATAATGGTAATATTCCTGACTATTACATCCACATGGCGCATCTCAGACTGAGTGCTTCTACTTACATAAACCAACATTAGAAACCAAGTTCACAGCGTTATAACTTGACTTCCGTTTTGCTTTATGTGTGTAAGCATACACCAAGGGTACTTGAAAGGTGTCTTAAAGTATACGAATACAATACGAGATAACCCTGAAAAAAAAATCAAGTGGACTCGTCAATCTTTGCCAAAGATAAAACCATTATACTTCTACTTTTGTTATGCTTATGAAACATAACATAACATAAGTCGGTGGTAAGGCCACTTCTTCATTAATTCCAAGTTTGAATAGCTTCTTAAATTCCTATACAAAAAAGTTGTCGGATACAAATTGAACTTGGAAAGATAAATGACGTTTCTTGGCTAAAAGACCGCTTTCTTGTGACAACGTCAGCGTTCACAGGAATTGACAAGATGATCTTCTTTTGGGTTGACGCTCGTTGACGGATCCACAAGTCTAGCCGGCTACATATGGTAAATGGATACCTTGAGAAAACTTTTAAGCATCTTGAATGCATGCTGGCATCCATTGACTGTTCGGGAATCCAGTAAAAGACCAGATATACCACTGTGCACTCGATGCCTAGGTGCACCTGGTTCAGAATGCACCACGTGGAAGAGGAACAGTCAGGAATATCACCATCATTAAAAATTGAAACTTTATAAGCAATCACTCAAATCCTCAGTTATAGTAACACGAACTCAAAAAGTATATACGGCGTCGTTAAACATTTTAATTTACACCCAACAATAGCCCATCCAAACAAACCTTGGATTTCGAAACGCCTTATTGTCCTGTATAGCTCGATTGGGATCGTAACTTATGTCCAACCGCATGCGTCGTACGGCGTTTTCGACCTTTTCCTGCAATTCCATCCTGCAGTGTCCCGTTGGTTCGGCGGGCAACTGAATTTCTTTTATCAAACGTTCGGTAACTGTCAGTCCATCGTTTGCATTCAAATTGACATCCGAGTTGACCGAGTAAGACGGGTCACTGGTCAGTTGTTTCGACAGTTCGTAATGTTCCGAACTAAGAATCGTCGGTGGAATGGCGTTGGTGCCGACATAGGCAAATGTTGACTGATTGCCAACCAAATCAGATTCATCTTCGACAACCATATCGTCTAAATCGTCCATGGCGCCCTCGCCTTGATGGTGATTTGCTTCACCGATGGCGGCAGCAGCAGCAGCGATGTCGTCGGCGTCATCAACATCTTCCGGTTGTGCATCTGATTCTTCTTCGTCATTATCATCATCATCGTTATCGTCAGTTGTATATGAAACAAGACCAGATAGAACTAAAAGGGAAAATTTTATTCGACACAAAACAAACCTTCTAATCGGGGTAATTTGTTTGGTATACCACCTCTTAAGTTATCAATTGGCTTGGATCGGACCAGAGTAGTGTTCGAATCTAGATGGAGAGTATTTGGGAGTGGAGAATGAACACGTTCGTCTTCGGATGTGTAAATTGCAGGCATTGCAGAATCATCACCATCAATAACTGATTCAAATTCCACTTGAATGTTCATTGAACAAGTACAAAAATAGTGTTAGTGGATTGAATAAATAAAAATAATGTTAAAGTATCAAGTTATAGATGAAGTCAAACTGTCAATTTAGAAAATTTGACAACCGAGTTATAATTCTAATCACAATCTGAGATAATGTTGTACATTGAATCCAGTCAACTAAAAACTTCAGTAAATATTTTAGTACAGCCGAACGAGAGCATTTAGTGGTCCATGTAGGTTCGAGTCGAGTGGTGTACCGTTAAACCATTCCGTCATTGTAATACTTCAGACTCTGTACTTATACACCCAATGTACTTGGAAGGATATTTCAGAAATTACCAAGACATTCAACCATATCGATTGAGTACACAAAACAAATCAACAATTACAAAATAACCCTCATCTTCCTAATCTACTATCATTCATGATATACCATCAAAGAACGTTTTAGTTTTTATCTCTTTTTCACGTATATTCTTCCACTCATCCAGCCAGAATAGCTATGGAAGCCCATTCATTACTCGGATGGAAAAAAGGTCAGGCGGTCAACGGAAAATTTGGAAGGATATTGTATTACACGAACTCAGTCCTTTTTATTTATGCTAAGCCCCCTCGTCCAAATGAATTACTTAATTGGCTGTCCGTTGGTTTATCCTATGCAGTCAACAGATATCATTGGAGGGGTTTAACTCGGGATGTAATGAATATTCAATGTCAGCACACCTCAAGTGTCGTTCATTAAGTGCACATTGCAAAAGTTAATGTTTTTGCAGATGCTTTAGTATTTGGACTACCCTAGGTAATAATAACTGGTAAGAGGTGGTTATCTCCGATGATGATAATGATAATGTATATTCAATTTGGTAAAAAATAAGCAAAGATCAGAAGTGTACGTAAATCAATACTATTCTAGATTGTCAACACAAGCTTAATTGGGAACCTTATCATAAAAATAATTTTCACGTCAACAAACTAAATGATATTACGTACATAACAAAAGAGTATCAATTGAGATGCTACTATTATTTTTATCATTACAAAACATTTTCACTTTTAAAGAGTACACAAGGGTATAAATGGGCTTCTGCTACGGCAAGTGGGTGTAAGCATATACCCAGGGTACCTAAAGGTATCTCAAAGTATATGAAGCATATGAAGCGCTTGGACTAAGGTAGATAACTCTCACAAAAAATCATGTGGCCTGATTTTAACATAAATTTTGGGTTTCTCTTTTTACTAATAATTGTCTAGAACTATGTAAAAAAATTGACAAATTCAACATTTTATGCACCAATTCCAATAAAATAAACAATCACCTTGGTTTGTGCACAACCCTCCCTTTTTGCTAATTAATACGCAATCTAACTTGAAAACGTATGTCATGTATTCGTATCTACAAATTTCCTATCACTTCTAGTATCTCATTAAGTAGACCAATATCGTTCGTAAATAACAAATCAGTTAATCTGCATAGATTCCACTTAAAACCATACGCTAACTTATTTCTAAAATAATAAAGTAAAAAAATTTACTATGAGTAGAAACAACAGTTACAGTATATCATATACAGGTGTAACAATTTCGAACATAACAGTGCAACCAATTAATTCTAACACAACTATACTTTTGGTATAATAAACGCATAACGTCCATATACATCAACAATATTCTGTAAAGCTCAATAATTTTCTATAAACATCCTGTGCTGAAAGCTACTTCTACTGAAGTATCTAAGCCAATAACCATAAATAATAATAATAAAAGTAATCAAAACGTTTTGTAAATTAAAAAAACTGAGTGTAATATATTAACCTCCATAAATGATTATACATCTGTTACAATTAAACGGTTAACTATTCTCTTAATAAAAAAATTGGTAATATTAAAGGTCGTGACAGTTGTAACAGAATTTGGTAGTCTTGGAATAATTCTTTGTCTCACAGTAAAGCCATGTAATCTACTCAGGAAATCCTCTGCAACGTTTGTAATTGCTCTTTAAAATAATTCCTATCTACTGAATTTCATAATCGTAAATTAATTTGGAACATTCGGCTGCTTAATTTTTGCATATGCCAATGATAACACATTACAAGTTGTCTATCTCTGATTATATTGTACAAATAAAATAAAAATTATTATTATTAAAAAACCCTTAGAATAAACTTTATCCAATCTATCGAAAACTATCAACCTAAACTATTTAAAGTTAAATTTACATTAGTAAATAAAAAATTTAAAACAGCTTACAGTCATTCATATAAATATTATCCATTGATGAAAATTGATTCGCAATCCTCAATCATTAAAAATAATTGTTTTAAATAATCCCAAAAGCTGTTATAATCTGCAACTGAATATATATATATATATATATATATAAGAAACATTGAATATAAAATTAAAATAACTAGCATCATCCACTTTTTATCAAGCTGTAAGTTTATACAAATGTAAAATTAATATAATAAATACAAATAATAATAATAATAATTTTGCTTAATGTTTAAATTAAAGAAATAAACTCTAAAAACTAAATTTCAATTAAAAATACGTTAACGTTTTTGTTGATACCAATGTTTTAGAATTTATATATAATTCATATCCGTTATAAATTTTATCAACAAATTTGCCGCGACGTCCTAGCGATAGTAAGCTCGAATCGAACCTGGATGGGTATATGTTCAAACACCCCCAACGACACCAAATGAGGATCCCTTTCGGCCAACATAAAACAGATATTTCCATAAAACAATAACCACCATAAATGTTTAAAAAAGCAATAAAAAACTAAAAAAAACATGAACTAGAAAAAATACGTTAAATAAGTTAAAAAAGACTAAAATAATAATCTTTAGTTATCACAAAAATTGCATACATTAAAGCACAAAAACATATGACATGCCAAAAACTCACCAAAAAATAACACACAACAAAATCTGACCTTGCGAAAATTTAAAACTTTTAAAATTTACTCAATATAGTAAAAGAACGAAAACGTGAATTTTAATAATTTAAATTTTATTTATTAAAAAATATTATAGTGCATAAATATATTTTAAATTATATATTTTTTAATGTTATATATTTTATTTATTAATAAATTTTTAAAATTTAGTTTGTTGCTAGATTTTGTTTTACTTTTTATTTAAAATTAAATTTTACATTTTAAATACAATAAAATTTTTAAAATATATGATTAAAATAAACTGTTAAATCCTTGAACCAATTATTGTTGAGGCGTAAACAAACGAGGTCACAAAAATAATTTTATTTTAAAAATTTAACCATTGGAAAATAAATAAATATGTTCAATTTTTTATAGGTTTTAGTGTTTTTTTAATTAAAAAAAATTGATTTACGTGTTTTTTCTTCAACAAAGTAGTTTTAAAACAATATAATACGGTTTTAAGATTATTTGTTATACAGAGATTAATGAAATCTGTAGGATCAACTATAATGTTTAAATACAACACAAATAAGTATCAGATTATTTTTATTACTTACAAAAATTTTACATAAAAATGTAAATAGTAAGAATTATTTTTTACTTTTATTTAAAATTTAATGATAGTATAAAACTATTTATTTAGTTAAAAATTATTAACATAACGTAATATCTAATACTATTTTATTATAAATTAGTAAAATATAATGCAGTTAATTATTAATTTATTTTGTTTTATTGCTTAAATGTTTAAAATAAAATATTTTCAGCAGATGAACATTTAACAAATTCAAATTTTAGTTTGTATTTGTTAGAAATGGGACCCAAAACTCACACTTATCAAGTTTCAAATCTAGCTTACTAAGGACGTTTGTTATTCCGGTTTATCATGCATAGTTTCACCAAGTACGTAAAAGAATTTAATACTCTTTAATTTGTAATATTTAGTTTTCAGTTATTTTCCGAGATAAATTGTAATAACAGAAAACAAAGACCAGCGTTTATTCAGTCACATTAAAATGTAGTGAATTTAGTGTAATTATTAAAATTAGAGTACTAATATAAGTAAGTAAAAAAAACTTACAAATTACTAAAAGATCATATCTGTTTATTCAAAGAAAAATTCAGTAAATATAATAATCATCAATGTATAACTAAATGGTCATAACTAGAAAATATTAACAACTGGATAGTTAAATTTTTAAGTAATTTTTATAAACCAAACTCAAGTAATGTAATAATGATTAAACTTAACTTATTATAAAAAAACATAAATTATCAAGTATTCCATAATACATATATCGAAACAAATGTTAGTGTTAATTATATAAAAAGTCAAAAAACTATTATTACAATTATACCCCAAGGAATCTATAAATTAAACACACAAACCGAAAAGTTTAAAGTGGCGTTTATTTCAATTGGATTTTTCTAAATGGTTGTTAGCCAAGTTTTCTGTGGTCTACCGCCAACCTTTCTTTCGCCATCATCACCTGTGTATTCGAAAACTGTTTTTATGGGTCTTTTGAGCGACAAACGTAGAATTTGACCGAGTAATTTTCTTTGTCTAATTAAAGATTGACCTTCCTTTCGGCTTTTGCTCAATTCTGTCATCTGGGTCGTCTAATCACTTCTTTGCCGTTGCTTGCCGACATGGTTTCTTCTTATTGTTTCTGTAACAATATGGATTATTTTTACAGAAGCCAGGTTTCTCAACTTGCGTACAAACCTTTCGCTACACAGGTTCGAATCAAGCCCTGTAGCGCGTGACTATCACGCCTAATAAAAATACGATTCTAGGCCAAATGCTTAAACCATATATATATATATATATATATATATATATATATATATATATATATAATATATATAATTTGCATAAAAAAACATTGTAATTATAATGTACAACTACACTCGTTCTAGCAATAAATCATAATACCTCCGTTCATTAAAACCTAAATACAAACATATGTAATTTGTTTTTGCTCAACAAGATTGTTGCATTTTAAACCAATCAAACCTACACTACATGGTAAGTTATACCAAAAAAAGCCTATTGCCAATTATAAAGTGTATCCTTGAGTATGATTTTGAACAGGTTTTTTGCAGCAGCTTTGAAGCATTTTGTCAAAATAACGATTGAAATAATTTTTTGAATTTTTTGTTTATTTTTTTTACCGTTCATTATAGTGGTTAGTTTAAGTCGATTTGATTAATTTCAGATATTTTATCACGACAACTATGTAGACAGGTCACGGTCGCAACTTATTTTGCAAAATATCTGTAGTCTCTAATAAAAAAACAATTTGTTATATCTGAAAAAATTCATATTATTCATGACCCCGTAATTTAAAATTTTATTTTATTGTTTATGTTTATTACTTTGAATGTTTGACGAGAAACATCTTTCAGCAGTGGACATTTTAGTGAAGTCGAACGCGTGGGTCCGCATTTAGTGAGCCGATGGTGGAATTCGAACCCATGCCTACCGAGGTCCAAAGCGAGCACTGTACCGCTAGACCACCCCAGTGCAGAACATTATTAATATAATACACAAAAACATTCGTTTTAGGAATAAAGCACAATACCACCATTATGAAAACTTAAAAACAAAAACAAATTATAGATTTAAAAGCATAGCCTTATCTGTTAAAATACATAAATGTACAAATTAAAGGTAAGAAACTTAATAAGGTCAGTAATTTAAGTGTTATCCACGCTTTCCTTCAACTTGTGCCATGCGCTTTGGGTAGGAATCTATCAACGTACCAATATACAACTGATACAACAATTACCGCAAAAAAGTGATTATTTAATTAAAACCTCTCTAGCAACTACATAGCATACAAGAGAAACGTCACATCGATTATAAAATTATATGTACATATATATTGTAAGTAATAAAAAATTATATAAAATATCAACTGGTGCAAAATCGAAAATGGGGTAAAATAATTAACATGATTTATAACGTCAACTATTAATAAAAGTACAGATTACATGTAATTTTTTCAGTTACCAAATTATTAAGAACATTACAAAGTTTAAAAAATTCAATAATCTATGTGATCGCTATTCTTTTGAACAAGCTGATCCAGGCGTTTTGGAATTGTGTTGATGACAGTGTTGATATATTTTTGTTTCATCTCATATTGAACAACAAACCGAATGCGTTCACATAAATCCTTAATTTCAGTATGCTTATTGATGTTGCGCTTTAGCATACTGAAAACATTTTCAATAACATTGATGTCCGAGCTGTTAGGTGGCAATTGAGTGAAAGATAGTTGTTTTGATTTTAGCCCTTCTACTGTCTAAATGTAAATATAAAACAAATAAAGTGAACTTACATAAATATGACATTACCATTTTGGACGTATGGCATGGAGCATTGTCCTGAAAAACAGTAGTAACCCCGGCGTAAGTGTGCTGCATTTCATAATGAAAAACGTCCTTTATAACTGAAACAAATTTGTTACTATTTAAGGTACCAGATATAATTTTCCATTTGATAGGTTGATCATACTTAACACCAAACCAACACATTACTTGTCAAGGGTGGGCTTTCTTTCTAACAACCGGAATGTTTTTAAAAACTGGACTCACACAATACTTTGTTTTTGTAGCCAAATGGTTCGTCCCGAATTATTGTTTTACCGACAAAGTATACGGAACGCCAATAACACAAGTGTTGTTTACTCCACTGTTTAATCTATTATCCTTTTGTATTTAGCAACAAATGGCTTAACTTTTAGTGAGTGAAGCGTTGAACCAGATTCAATTGCTCTGTTTCTTATTGTGGAATAAGTAAAATTGTTTAAACTATTTTTTCTGAAATAGGTTTATCATAATTTTTAAATTCTATAACAATTTTCTGATTATCCGTAGTGCTTCTTCTATGTTTTCTTGCAACATTATCATAATTTCGTGGTTTTTGACCATTAATAATCCGATAAATTGTTGAAAGGTCAACTCTATATAAATTCGCACATTTTTTGTTGAAAATCGTTCATTTTTTTAATTCCTTAATGACACTATGTTTATTTTCGGTAACATGAGGACAATTTTATTACTACTGTCCATTTCACAGACAGCGCAATCAGAAAGCCAAATGTGAGGATGAGGGGATCTCAAGGTTAAACGTAAATAATCAATTATTCAATTTGTTTTAAAATCTTTATTAAATTTCTTTTTAAATTATTCTTATTATTTTTATTTATATAAATCAGAATAACTAAATGTTTATTTTGTTAATTATTAGGACATTACAATCAGGGCAGATTTGAATGTTGGTTTAACATCAATTTTAAGGATTGGTTACTGTTCATTTTTAATAAAATAAAGCACACAAAATAGTAATAGACCAATTATTATAAAAAATTATGTAACTTTAACTCATTATCTATGTTAATGTAGAAGTAGCTTTTAAATATGCCAAGTTGGCCCAGCCAGTCTTATTAAATAAATATTTCTAAGTATATATGAAAAAAGTATTAAGTACTTGGCATTATTTTTAATTCTCAATATTTATTTTTACAAAAACAATTAAACATAACAAATTAATTTAGACTTTATACTCTTATAATATATATATATATATATACTGACATATTTGCACACTATTAACCATAGTGTCCCCTAAATAATAACATGCCTCTTTACACATATTATATTGAACATGACTTCTAAATATACGTTGATTTTGAGGTTTTTTTCTTTTTTAGCCTATGTAATTTAACCTTACATTACTTATTTATTTTTGGACTGATGTTACACACTGCTAATTGTATTGTATTTTTATAATTGTACATATTTTTTTGTGTGCTGAAAGCTACTTCTACTGAAATATCTAAACCAATAACCATAAATAATAAAATAATAATAATAATAATATATAGCGATACAACTCTTGACTTAAACATGGTGGCATTTTGAAATAAGCATAGCGTGTTCACTGTCGTTTCTATCAATTTAGAAATACATTAATCGTTAAATCTTAACTGATGAAAAACATGAATTATGAAGTATTTCGTAATAATTATATCAAAACGTAAATGTAAGTACTAAATATGTTGAAAATGAAAAGTGGTTAATACAATTATGCACTACAAAACAAATAAAATAAACGAAAATAAACGGAAAAGTTACACAAACTACGTTGTATTCAGCGAGCACGCCAGTGAATGATGTCGCACTTTTTGATGCAGTAAAGCAATATAAATAATGTTAATAAGAATTGAAAATTGTATATATATAAAAGTACAAACATGTTAAAATAAGATTTACAATATAATATAATTAATAAAATATTTGATAAATAATAGTAACGCTACTGGTCTGTGTTTGATTCCCACTATCGGCAATAAATGCGGGCGGCCCACGTTTGGCTTTGCTAAAATGCCCACCGCTGAAAATTTTTTTATGTTAAACATTTAAAGTAGTAAATATATAACGTTCGATGGTAATTTTACACACACGAATCCAAAGGAAGAGTTCTTATTACTATTCGGGTATTTTTAGTTGTTATTATTGCTATTAATATAGCTATTATTATTGTAATTATTATTATTATTATTATTAATAATAATAATAATAATAGTAGTAGTAGTAGTAGTAGTAGTGTTGCCTGCAATAAAAACAGTATCTAGATCAGAAAACAACCATGGTGAATATGTCATGTTAAAATTACTATAGATATTTAACCTATATTTAATGTTTTAACAAAGGCAAAAAATTAGTGTTTATTACTATTTTATACACACAAAAGTTATCTAGAATGACAGAGATCTTTTTTTTAAGTATCTACTTATTAAAAACATTTTTAGTAAAACAATAAACTGGAGAAATAAAATAAAAGTAATATTCCAACTTATAAATCTATAAAGTATTACAGAAAAAAAAACATTTTAAATAGTAGACTAATTCAATAAATTTGTAATAAATTAAAGCTAAACACTATTTTCAAATTTATATATTTACAGTCTGTTATATTAACTGCAAATACCATTGTTATATTTTTTACAATTTAAAATTAGATATGACAAAAAAATAAAAACATTGAATATATCATACTAAATATAAAACAAACTAGTATTGATTAGAATATACAATATTGTATCATTTTTCCTATTTACAAATAGATATATATTTTAACAATAAAATCTACATCTTATATTATTTTTAAATAAAAAAAACGATTTAATAAGAAAATTCAATTTTGTTACATAAATATTAATAGTAATTGTATATATTCATTTATTTGGTTATTCTTGCTTAAAGACGAATGGAAAATTTGTTGCTGTGAGCAAAAAACATTTAAAAAATATTATTTTATTAATTTATATTTTTATTACAATTTTTTTGTATTATTGTACGTTTAAATAATTTCAACATTGTTTAGACTTTGTTTTAATGCTCATTTCTTCTTGTATTTGAATTTATCACGTTTGTTGTTGACGTGACTGTGATTATGTGAGTATTATTATATTTTCTTTTTCCTGTTGTTAAACAGTATTGGTATGTAATTTCGAATTATTTTGTAACAATAAATTGCAGGACAATATTTTAGATTACACATTAGCTTATTTGATTGAAATTAGCCATGGATGTTGATAAATATCTGTATCAAGTTAAATCGAAAGAAATCAGGGCCGATATCTCAGTGAGATCTTACAACATTTTTTATATATTTAGATGAGGTTCCGCATATATTTCCAATAATGGGACTCCAACCCATCACTACAAGTTTGGTGTGTTGGGTTCCTCTGTTGTTTTGGCCAAGCATGCATGCCTATATATGTACCAGGGAACTTTGTAGTATATATACTAATGTATATTGAGGAATATACAAATTTTTGCACAAGGGAAAAACGTGTTATGTAGCTGAACAAAAAACGAACATACAAACACACCCAGATTAACTCAAGTTTACAAACAATGCTATAATATATTTGTAGAAAAATATAATTTTTTTACAATTTATTTAATTTATTCGGGTTATGGCAATTAATAGACATTTTAAAGACATGTTTTTTGTCATTTTGATAATCGCCAAAACTCTATTTATGTAATGAAATGGAATTAAAATAATATACATATAATGAAGAAATGATTAATAGCTAATATTAGTTAATTGCTTTATACAAATCCTACCACATACATACTAGTTTTACTTAAAGTAATTTAGTACACAAGATATTGTTTAAAAATTTGTACTTTGTTTTTGAAACAAAGAACATAATCTGAAATGTATTATTATTATTATTATTATTCAAAATAAAATAACGTGATATATTCATAAAACGTGACAAAAGTGACATTCATCTGTCAATTGCAATGCTACATTATTCAATAAAAACTTTTACCGTTTTGGAAAACTATTAGGAATTGGGTTCTTTTACTAAAACACATTTTGTGTGTATACGTGTGTTTGTATAACGAATTTTATACATTTAAATTGAAAATTTAAAAGAATGTTTTTGCATACACTAAATTTAGCTTAATTATAACCCAATATGTGATTGTCCATTAATAATTTTGCTTTTCTAAAATTTTTTAACGTGTCTTAAAAGTATTTTAAAGATCAACTGGCAGCACGATCACAGTTCAAATAGTGGGATCATGAGAAGAACTGACTCTCGTTTACCACATGACATCATTACAGATGGACAAAGAAAATTACTTGGTCAAATTCTATGTTTACCGCACCCAAAAGGGCAAATGTTGGACATCATAATTTTTAATTGGTCGAAATTGGAGTAAATGTTTTTGGATGTAGGTTTTGATCTTTGATTGGCTCATTTTAAAATTGAGCTGTAATTCGATGTTGTGGGCGCTACTTGATGTGAAATTTGTTGCATTCGTCTCATTTTGCAATGGCATTAATTTTTGCAACTCGACTTAGTTATTCTAATTGAAAGGATGTGAAAAATGCTGTCCACGCTTTTAAAATGGAAACCAACAGTGAGTTTTATCACTGTGTATCGAAGTGAAACCGTGGAGGAGAAAAAAGATTCCCGTATATAAAAGATTTTACAGATGTATGTTTTATCAGAAACGTAAATCAGAAGGTACAGGACTTTGTGCGAGCAAGTAACTTTATTTTTATGTCACTTTATTTTTTTTCCTTGTAGAACTAAAAATCTAAATTGTTCTGCACATTTTACACGTCGACTTAAAAACGATAAATATGTTGTAACTGCACCGAATTTGGAGCACGGTCACACATGCTTCTTTAGATCCTAACAGAAAAAGATTATCAAAGGACGAAGAATTTGAATTAAAATTATTATTTATGTAAAAATGTCCCATTTCCCAAATTCAGATATATGCCTGTGACATATTTAAAAAAGTCACCACAAGGGATTTGTATAATCTTTGGTGGAAATTTGGTCACAGTACGATTAGATTTAACTTAATTTTTAGAGGCTGTGAACCTTGAAGAAACGCTGTCCCGTTTGAAGGAGGAATTAGTGGCAAATGAACGGGACAGCGATGGAAAGTATACTGTAATCAGTTTTTGCCACGCTGATCAAAGGGTATTGTACAGAAAGTTACCCGCAAAATGTCTGTTTTGATGCTACTTACAGTACAAACAGAGAAAAGTGATTTGAATTGAGTAATGAACGTGCTTTAGCTATTTATTAGTGGCATTTGTGGCGACAGATTCCTTTGGTTAGTCGATCCCCATCATGCATAGTTTGCATAAAAACGATTATATTTGAAAGTGTTATATCAGATTGAAAAATGCGTGTAAATGTTTAGAATTACTAATATACATGAATGTAAAAAAACTATGCATTATAGAATAGATTTCAAAATTATATTAAATTTTTTGAAAAAAACATGTTTATTCCTAAATATTAAAATGTTGAAAAAATGTGTCATATTTAGACAAATTTCACTTTTAATGTAATTACATTATATATATATATATATATATATATATATATAATATATATATATATATATATATATATATATATATATATATATATATATATTATACAAAACCCTTTCGCTTTAAAAATAAGCATGGGGCAATAAGACAGCAATTGCAACAAAACAACAAAGTCTCGTTGGCATTGAAGATTATCCAAATCAAAGATTGGGCTTCCTTTCGGCTTTCACTCAACCCTGTCATCTGTGTGTAACTCTGTCATCCAGATACGTGCGATCACTTCTTTGCTGTTGTTTGTCGGAATGATATCCTCTTGATTGTTTTCGTAGCAGTATAAATTTTTTCCTTTGGTCAGTCGATCCCCATCATGCATAGTTTGATTAAAAATGCGAAAAGTGTAATGTACATTAGCGAGTTACAACACTTGAACTAATCAATAGGTGACATCAATGGAACGAAGTCGTTCATAATTGATTGGGCTCCAGCCTTCCGTCGTGCACTCAAAGAAACATTTGGATGGTGGATGATTATCCAGATAAGAAATTATTTTGTATTTTTTTCGTAATGTAATACAAATAAATTTCATTATATTATGTTTGCTGTTTTGTTTATTACAAAAACCAAGGAACGGTAACGTATTAACTGAAAAATGTTTTTTGGCTTTATTAACGTCCTAAGTTAACGCGAGTGATAAAATTGGGATAAAGAAGAAAATTACTTGGTCAAATTCTGCGTTTACCGCCCGAAAGACCAGCAAGAACGATTTTGGAGTGAACGATTGAAAATGATAAAAGAAAGGTTGGAGTAGACTACAGAAAACTTGGCTGAGAACTATTCGGGAAGATCTAATTGAAATGGATGGAATCAAACAAAACGTTTGGCAAAATGTTCGAATACATAAAAAGATTTTGTTATCTCACGTTTGTTTAGAATTATCTTTTATTTTATGTTTGTTACTTTGAGTGTTTTACAAGAAACATCTTTCAACAGTGGACATTTTAGCGAAGCCTAACGTGGGCCCACATTTGATTGCCGGTGGTGGGATTCGAACCGATGCCCACCGAGGTCCAAATTTGAGCGCTGTACCGCTAGACCACCCCGACACATGAAACTTTGTTGTTTTTCTTGCTATAATTGATATCTTATTGCCTCATGCTTAATTTTAAAATAAAAAGAGTTTGTAATAATACCAGCAATAATAACAATAATAAAAATAATAAGAATTTTAAATAATAAAATAATTGCTCGAGTATTATCTAAGTTATGTATTAGTATGAATAAGATATACCTATTTGTAGATTATAACCAATTTGATTCATATATGTATACATTATACCAGTGTTTGTTTTTATTAGTCATAATTGTAATCAATAAAAATAGTTTGTCCTTCATTCAAAGTCAAGGTTAAGGAAAATAACCAATAAGATTTATCATCTTACTTATCTACACGTAATTAGGATATTTTAAATCAACAAGCAAACAAAATTATTTACACAAACTGTTTAAACCATTTTTATAAGAGTTTTTGATCAAAAATTGATCAATTTTTAATAATATTTTTTTTAAATGAACCGACTCTATTTATCTTAATTACTTTAAACAAAAGAGAACAAGAATTTTATTAGTCAAGAGTTATACAAACACATGCACATACACAAATACATGGTGTTTTTCAAATATTCCAATAATTTATAAGTGGTGCCACACCAAAAAAAATGTAAAAATAAATAGATCAAACAAAAACATTTGAATTAAACGGTTTCAATACATTGAAAAATATAGTCAAATGCAGTTTAACAAAATAGGTATTTTTTAGTTTTTATAAATTGCATAAAAACGATTATATTTGAAAGTGTTATATCAAATTGAAAAATACGTATAAATGTCTAGAATTACTAATATATATGAATGTAAAAAAGTATGCATTATACAATAGTTTTCAAAATTATATTAGATTTTTTGAAAAAAACGTGTTTACTTTAAATATTAAAATGTTGAAAAAATGTGTCACATTTAGACAAATCTCACTTTTAATGTAATTACATTATTACATAATATTTATATTATACAAAACTCTTTTGCTTTAAAATAAGCATGGGGCAATAAGACAGCAATTACAACAAAACAACAACAACAACAAAGTCTCGTTTGCATTGAAGATTCTGCAAATCGAAGATTGAGCTTCCTTTCGGCTTTCACTCAATCCTGTCATCTGTGTAACTCTGTCATTCAGATACGTGCGATCACTTCTTTGCCGTTGTTTGCCGGAATCGCATCCTCTTGTGTTGTTTTTGTAGCAATATAAATTTTTTTAAAGAGGCCAGGTTGCTAACCTTGCACACTCAAACCCTCCTTCTTTATCCAGGCTTAGGACTGGCTAGATTGAATCATTTCTAATCCAAACTAAGCGGACTTGTAATTAGATTATTAGCTTAAATTATTATGTTGGCAATAAGATATTAAAAAAAAGGATTTTTTTAACGCCCATGAGACATTCATTTCAATGGTTGTTAGCCATTAAACGTCTACTGTAAAGCCTTTTTTACCGATATTTAGGGCGTCAAAGGTTATACCAAGTAATTTTCTTCGTCTAATCAAAAATTTGAGCTTTTTCTCAGTTTTTACTCAACCCTGTCATCTGGGTCGTGCCGTTGTTTGTTGGAATGGCGTCCTGTTATTGTTTCTGTAAAAATATAGATTTTTTACAGAGTCCAGGTTTCTAACTACGTCCATAAAATCTCCCGTTTAATCCAGGCTTTGGAGTGGCTAGATTAACTCATTTCTAATCTTCACTGGTGTGCATGGGTTCGAATCCCACTATCGGCACTGAAATGCGAGTGCACGTTCGGTTTTGTGCTAAAATGTATTCTACTGGAAGATGCATTTTCCGTAGAACATTGAAAGTAGTAAAATTACATAGATAAACAAATAAATAGAAGTATATTCAGCATCACACCATACAAAATATGGAATAAAAAGAAAAAAATAGAAGATAAATAATAAGGGAAAAGACATTTTTACAAAAATTATTAATAAAAAGACAAGCAATCTTTGTAGATTGGTAGAATCGCAAGAATGTCTTCTAATGTCCAGTGATTCGTTATCTCGACGATACCGAAGTCTGACTAATTTAAAACAAGAGAACGCTCAATTAGTCAGTAATGATACAAGCTCCCAGTGAGTAGGGAGGCGATGATAAACACAAGTTGGAATGCAGCGTCTATATTTAATGGGAGCTGTACAAAAGTGACTTTTTCAAACACGCGCCATTCTTAATCAAGCAGTTCACTTAAACAAGCATGTAACAAAATTACTCCAGTGTCTTCCCTGGTGGTGGCATCTGTCGTCGGGGCACATCTATAATTAGAATAATAATAATAATAATAATAATATATTAGCTCATTGTTGTGTTGTTACAATACATATTTATATATATACGCGGTTTTGTACCCAATTGATGGCTACAAACAAACACTGTAACAATGCGTTGTTAAAATGGTCAGTTTATTTCCAATCTTCTCTAGGCATACTGCACATGTTCAATAGCTTATGTGACATAAAATGATTATATTTATTGCAATAATTTTCCTAATAGAAATGGTTTAATTTATAATACATATTTCATAATCTTTTTTATCGAGGCACGCATAAAAACGTGGCACTTTTTGTCAAAGTAGTTAGTTAAAGTGAAATTTGTACATTAAGATTAGTAACAAAAAGAAAAAATACATAAAATTTAAATAAGTTTCAATTTTTGAAATGCCAAAACCAGTTAGTAATTCATATTATATTTAAACTAAAAACAATTATTTTGTTATAAACAATACTTATTTTTACATTCCAATCATCAACGAAATATTCTACATATTTTGTTTATAATTAAGCGATTCATTGTTTTAATTACTTAAATTTATATTAGGTCGAGCAGAACCCATTAGTTATCACTGATTAAATATTTTGTAATATTTTACTAGCAATTTTCAATTCATTTAGACCAGTTTCAATTTAAGATATAATCAATTCAATTGCAAATCAATTGCACAAAAATGTATATCTTTATATATATTTATATATACTAATAACAATAATTTAAGGCCCTTTCACTTTGAACATCATAGGACATAAAAATCAGTCCATATATACGATTATTAAATTTTTGGCATTGGTGATCGTGCATATTATATTCGGATTTCGTCAAACCCCGTTATCGGCATCCGTGCTGCTTTCACTTCTTTGCCGCAGTTTAATGAAATGGTGTCGTCTTGTTGTTCCTTTAGCAACATTTTTACAGAGCCAACTGGTTGCTAATCGTGTACTCAAACTCTACTTCTTTCTTATGCAGAACTGAGACTAGCTACGGTCGAGTTGACCGTAAATTAATGTTTACAAAAGTATTTACGATTATTTTTTTTTGTCAATTTTTTTGTACGATAGATTCTTATGTGTCTTTACAAATTCCAGCGAAATTTCATCAATGTATACACAAAAATAGAGATAATTAATAGTAATCTAGATAGATATAACATTAAAATTGTATTTAACCAGCCTACGCCAACTATTCTTATGATAAATGTTGATAACAAATTTAAAAAATACGAATATGGTTAAGGTCATGTTTGTAAATACAATTTGTGAGTGCAATTGAATCGTTTAAAAAGGTAATATAATCCGAGGAGTTCAGGAGGAGTTTGAATGTAAAAAGCAATTAGTTCACTGGTTAAAAAAGAAGTGTAGACGATTAATTGTTTAATTGTTGGTCAAATTGTGGGCAACAAATATAAAAAGATTTTAAGTATTGTTGAGAACATTGTGCGGATTTCTTTAAGGGAAGAAAATGTCTTAACAACGCGGGCATACTTGAAAACATAATCTCCCACTCGTCTTTCTGTATTGCGTATTGGTTTGATGTTTCAGATTGCGTAGTGCAATCTCAACAACCTCCCAACTGGTATAGCCAAGCGTTCGAAAAAAAAGGCAGATGATAAAACTAACCAAGGAAAAAATTTGCGAAAGAAGGAGCCAATATGAGTCAGATAACCTTTTGTGTGAGTGTGTGATTACGGTAGATGATAAAGCCAACCAAGGGAAAAAGAGTTTTTAAAAATCCTATTGGTCAACCTCTGTGAGCGAGTATTTGACCTTGAAAATGTATATATTTACATACAATTTACATACGATTTGTATTGCATCATCGTGCAAATTTGGTCACACATTGAGAAACTTTCCTGTCTCCAACTTACGAGTAGTAGCCAAAAGTGTCAAATATATTTTTTATTGAAAATCGATTGAAGGAACTCTTTTTAAGAAGAACTAAATGAAAAATAGAATAAATTATTATTTTTAATAAATGTAAAGTTAGAATTGTTAAATGTATTCGCTTTGAATTCTAACGTAACATAGCAGTGAATAATATGGTATTGGCTCGGAATAAACTATAAATGTTAAATCAAAAAATCATCTACATTTGTTAGAAGAAAAATTCGCGGTATATCAATATTTACCTTTACTTGCACATACACTGCTGTTAGTTACAGGATTTATGCTAGAATGAGAAACGTGGAATAATTGAAAAATTTATATTTATTTTTACAGCCATTGTTCTTGTACAAAATGAATGTTTTATACTTTAAATTATTCGAAATTACAAAACACTATAATTAGATGTGCATACGCAGTAATAAAATTATTGTAATTTTCGATTTACCTATACCTATTATGAATTGAGGTAAAAGATTGTATTTTACTAGTTACATCGTTTTATGGTACAATTGTAATTAGTATATAGGATGGGAATACAATTCAATTAAATTAATAATGCATTTAACTCACACTTTACGTTCGTTAAGTCAAAAGATGTCTTGATAACACAGTAAGTTTATCTGACATAGAGCTACAATTAATGAATGTATAAGTAGTGTGACAATGTTTGTCTTATTATCGTACATTTGATTAGTATGTGTTGAAATCACTTAGATATTTTACATAAGCAGTAAATATCAAATTATTTATATTTCTAACGCATTGTCTGTTTGCATACTTCTTACATGAATGAGCAGTAAGAGGCTATTTATAATAATTAAGTTCAATTTGTACATGGTACGACTGTACTCATTTAATCTAATACTTTTAATACGTAGGTTTTACAATTATTTTTATATTTAGTTTTGCTAATGTAAAGGTTCGTTTTTCATTATTCCTTATTTATTATTAAACCATAATAGAAATAATTGTCAAATATAGTGTCATATTTTTAATACATTTGTGCTTTAAGCTGAAAGGAAATCATTCTTTTACCAAAAGATCTTTTGATTAATTACATAGACATTGGATTAACCGTAGTTACTAAAACATATTCTGTAGTTTACACGACATTAAAGTAAATGTAATGTGATAATTACTGCAGAGGATTGGCTATTTGCACATTTCATGAAAGTTGATAAATGTTGTAACCACAATAATGTAACTTATACATTGTGCTTTTAATAACAAAGTAGGTCGATCGCCATAGCAACTGAAATGGATAATTATTTTAGTAGTTATTTGGTGCAATCCTCTGTTATCACATAAATAAGACCAAAAGTATAAAGAGCATGAGGTTTTGATAACAGTGATGTCATTTCAGATTCATCTGAGAGTTGTTTGTTTAAGCTAAAAGTAGAATGTTTGAATTCTTCCTGCTTACAGCCATTTTCTCTTTTATCTGAGTTGGCCACTTCTTGTAAGATCTATGTATATGTAGGTTATTTAGATAATAGCAATAAAAACGTTCTAAATAAACGTACTGTTAATATATCTTAATGTAATGTAGGTGACATTGAAGGTATAGATTTATTATTGTATTGTTTTGCTATGTTCTGGCAATAAAGCGTCTACATTTTTGAGAATATAGTAGAGTGTTAATTGTAAATTGCTTTTAATCAACAGGCAGTAATGCTAAATAAATTAAAAAATTATTTTTCAAATTAAAAATTAGAATTAGTGGATGTTATCAATTTTTTAAAATGTTTTTTATTGTGAGGACAATATTATCGAGGCTCTTAGTTTACTGATGCTTATAATAAATTGGGACAAGGGATCGTATTTCATAAATTATGTTTGTTTTTGTTACAATGCCTTATAAGTGAACCAGTATTTTAGTCTTACCAATATATTGGTATAAAGCAGCACATAAATGTATACAGTAAGCGAACAGACAGCTGTTAAAATCAATGTAAAATAGTCAATCTGCTTTTGTGTCACTATTTATTAAGCATATCTAAACTGTACAAAAACATTCTTTAAGTATTGTCTTAGCAGTATAAGTAAATTATTCTATAAAAATATATTTTATACCATTATTACCATAAAATTATAATTTAGGTCAAAAACAAGAGTATTGACAGTTTAAAAAATTTAAAAACAAGCAAATTAGTTACTTAAAAATAAAAACATTGAAAACATTTTGGCATACAGTGTATAATACCTAAAAAAATTTTTATGTATTTTATGAGTGTGTGTATATTTAATAAAATAAGTTGTTTTCAAGTTACGAATTTGCTTGTTTTCAATATTTTTAAAATAACAATATTCTTGTTTCTAACTTAAATCAGAATTGTATTATATATATATATATATATATATATATATATATATATATATATATAATATACTGCTAAGATAACACATAAAACATGTTTTTGCACAATTTAGATGTGCTCAACATAAAAAAATAGTAACACAAATACAAATTGATTATTTCACATTAATTTTGACAACAGTCCTTTTATCTATTGTACCTACACTGTTCTGTAATTAGATATTTTTAGAATAATGAACAAATTGTTTTTGGTTTATTGTAACCCTTTATCAAGTTAACTTGTTTTATCTCATGGACTCGTTAAATGTTTTTTAATGTCAAAATATCAAATAGATTCCTTATTATTAATAAAAACATTGTCATTACCATACTTATAATGTTAACCTCATTTTAAACTAATTTAGTTATAAAAAATTGTTTTATCAAATTATCCGATTTCAAATGTTTAACAAACAGTGGAATTTTTACAAACGCTTAATCTCCTCCCTTTGTCAATGAATAACATCGTTCTGTGTTTATTATAACATATACATTTATAGTAGATATTAGTAGATGTTACTTTTTATAAATCTATTTTATAGTAGTTAAAGGTTTCTCTTTACTCAAATTATAATATATTTGCCATCCAATTATAAACGTGAACAGTTAAAGCATAAGAAACGATAGGAAATTTCGCAATTACTGTTGTCATTACTTCATACAGCTTTTAACACAAATGAATAAACACTGACCATAATTTGTTTGCTTTCCATTATTGTAATCTATTTGAGCAAACAACTGAATACTAGATATTTCCAAGTAAGCAGTAATGGATTCAATATTCGTACAACGTCTGCGTACTTGTTAAAGGTTTTATGTATTTGTACAGACTAAAACTTTAAGACTTATTATAAACATTTAAACTAAATACACTCTTCTTCACAAGCGAAAGATTAAATTAGATATATAGTATCACAACAATCGTTAACATCAACTGTAATTTGGTTTCTACTAATGTTAGATATAATTTCTGCTTAGTAGAAGATAACCGATTTTCAAAACAATAATTTTTTTGTTCATGATACTCATTAGATTATTATTAAATATTTTTAACGCATTTGCAGTGTGAATAGCTATGACCTAAAAAAGTGAAAGAAAATTTTGCAATTACTGCAGCAATGACTTCATGTAGGTCTTGTATATTTGAACAACTTTTTACTTTTGCAACTAGGAAAATGCTAAATAACGACCAATGACCACATCACAAGAGAAATAAACATATTTCTAATAAAAACTTAATAGCTGAAATTTTTAATTTCAAAATTATATAAACTATGAGCGCATCATAAGCATTAGTTACGAATAGTTGCAAAAAAACAACACGTACAATAATCTTACGTTTATCCAGAAACCATTATAATCATAATTTTTTTACGTACGCATAAAATAGCATAAAAACAAATTTGTTCAAAAAATATATTATATATAAACATTACATAGAACATTAAAAAAACAACAAAATCATTCGTGGATTACTTTCGTGCTCAATTGACTGCCAAAAAACCTTTTTAACTCTAAATGAAACCAATATAAAACTGTATATATTTTAAATCGACATTACTTTTAGCAAAAGATGACTTTCCATAAAATGGGATTAACCAAATAATGCATTCTTCTATTTCAATGCACCTAAAAATGTAGTTTTAAACAGAACACAACTTGGAACTATTTACAATTAGTATCTGCAACTTTCCATCCTGCTTTCTATCAAAAAACAGTCGTGCACGCTTCCTCAAATCTCGTACAACAATTTCCAGCTACTCAACGAAATAACGGCTCTACAAAATTTTCGTTGTACAAGCCACATTTCCAATCCCTAACCACAGACACGTGCTCCAATGTACCACATACCTCCAGTGATCAATGTTATTTAATTATTGCTATGTATTTTATAATTGTACTAAGCAAATAACCATAATGCTAATATTACTACTATTATCATTAATAGTAGTAATAGTATCTTCAAGAAGATTAATATTCCGGACTGTTATCTTTACATGGCGTACCTTGGACTAAGTGTACCTAGATACCTAGACTGACAGAGCAGGGATCGAATAAACGGCGGTATAACTGAGCATCCGTTTTGGTGAATGGGTGCAAGCATATACCCAGTGTAGTTAAAAAGTATCTAGAGGTATATGAATACTAGATGTAGACACGGGGCTAACAAAAATGATCCTGACAATCTCTGCAAACAATAGTAATGTTGCAAAAAATGTCATCTATCAATTCTCGAATGGCTGTGCTACTCCCATTTACCAACATTACTTATTTTCAATTGCCCTATCTGGTATCAGGCCAGCGCCTTAAACCACTGAGCTACAGATGGATAACCTTGAACCTGTAAATTTATTATTTATAGTGAATCTGATCAATTCTAATTGCCCAGTGTCCTCAAATGCTGCTATGTTACTACCGGTTTAATAATTATATAAATTGATTAATTTTTCTAAATGTTTACTTTGTACTTTTGTTTTGTTTCATTATGTTATGACAGCACTAATTATATGTTATGTATGTTTGTATATGCTAAATGTACTTCTATTAATGTATAAAAGTTTGTTAATGAATAAATAAACAATAAACTTTGTTGTTCTTTCAAGTTTCATAAGGCATTGCAGATGATGTGTTGTACAAATATGGGAATAATAACTTTGAACTACATTATTTATTATTTATAAATAATAAAAATAGTAATACTTATTACAATTTCAGTATAAAAAGTACAAAAAAAAACAATTTCAAATTCAAACCAATTTTAATGGGTCATTTATCCTATTCTATACTACATACAACAACAATAACATCACTACAAAGTGTTCAGTTTTTGTAGACTTGATAGAAAAGAATGATAGGCGAAACGAGTATGCCTGCCGAAACGATGATTGAAATAATATTGTACGTGGGAACAGTTGTCAAAATAAGCGCATACTGCAGCAAACTGAAAATGCCTGCGATACAATTGATTATAGCATTGACCGTGCCGAAATGTTTGATGGGAAAAGACGTTAGGCAAAAGCCGATAAAAGAGGTAAAAAGAAATGATCGTAGGATGACAAAAAGTAGAAATGACACGTAGATGGCATACTTGTTGGGAAATAGGATAAGTACACTTGTACCAATAGCTAGCAATGCCATAATAAAAAATCCCGGAGCCGTTGCACCAACATGATTGATATAGACTTTGGAATCGACTGACAAAACCAAATTGCTATCGTTCGATGTTTCGTACAATTTGACGATGCGTTTCTTGAAATAGGCATGTGATGCATCAATAATTAGGCCTGTTATAGGAGCAGCCAAAATACCCGACAGCATAAAAGCTGACGACAACTGAAGTAGGTTGGCGCGTTGATCTTTGTCGTTGGGGAATAGGTAGTCGAGTTGTTTGACCAGACCGGCAAGATACGTCGAAAAGCGAAACATGCCGCATGTAAACCAGAGAGTCACGAGGAAGAATGGAAATGATGTCAGGCACGACTTGAGAGTAGGATATTTGGTATCGATAATTTTTTCAATTTGACTGTTTACGTCGCGTTTCTAAATAATTGGATAAATACGTTATTATTATTATTATTATTATTATTATTACTGATATAGTAATAATAATTGCAATTTTAGAAAGATTACTAGAGATGTCAATTAATTTTAAATTGTAATCATGAATAAAAATTTTTCAATATGTTGTCTATAATTAAGTTATAACTGCAAAGATGCTCAAACATGGAGGTGATGTTGTAGCAAGTGAGCTTGCTCATTTATTTAATGTTATATGGCATAATGAACAAGTTTCCATTAATTAAGTATTTTTAGTCCACGACATGTCTCATGTTCTCTTTGGCTTACGGGACTGTTGTTGTTGTTGTTGTTTTGCTGTAATTGTTGTCTCATTGCCTCATGCTCATTTTTTAAAGCAAAAGAGTTTTGTAATAATGTGTTTTGATGTTTTCATCTCATAGATTGCTTGTCTTTTTATTAATGATTTTTGTTAAAATGTCTTTTCCCTTATTATTTATCTTCTATTTTTTTCTTTTTATTCCATATTTTGTATGTTATGATACTGAATATACTTCTATTTATTTGTTTATCTATGTAATTTTACTACCTTGAATGTTTTACGGAAAATGCATTTTCCAGTAGAATACATTTTAGCACAAAACCGAACGTGGACTCGCATTTCAGTGCCGATGGTGGGATTCGAACCCATGCCCACCCAGATCCAACTTGAGCGCTGTACCGCTAGACCACCCCGGCAAAATGCAAGGGAGTACCGTGAGATATCCCCACTGACAAAACCTGCACGCTTGAGCAAACCCGATTAAGAATCGTCGAGAGCTTCAACCCGCCAAAGTGCAAAGATGGGCCTCCATCCGGGGTCAGGGCATTTGTGATCACTCTGAACCGGGCGCCAAGTAAGTATCTTCTGAAGTATTTAAGCTGACTGCAATTGGAATTGCAAATTACAATTATCTAAATTGATTTTAGGTATAGTGAAATCTATTAATTATTACACAGTTAATTATCACTGATTATTTTGTTTTGTAAATATTTTGTAATATTTTTATAATAATTTTCAATTCATTTAACTAATTATAACTTAAGCTGCAATCAATACATATATTCATAAATTATACATAAACGTATCTCCAATGTATATATATACGGTTTTATACCCAATTGATAACTACAAACAACTACTGTAACAGTGCGTTGTTAAAAAGGTCAGTTCATTTATAATCTTCTCTAGGCATAATGCACATGTTCAATAGCTTATATAACACGAAATGATTAAATTTATTGCAATAATTTTTCTAATAGAAATGGTTTAATTTATAATACATATTTCATAATCTTTTTAATCTAGACACGCATAAAAACGTGGCGTTTTTTGTCCAAGCATTTACTTAATTTGTAAATTGAACTTCGTACATTAATGGATTCCGCTCGACCTAATATAAATTTAAGTAATTAAAACAATGAATCGCTTAATTATAAACAAAATATGTAGAATATTTCGTTGATGATTGGAATGTAAAAATAAGTATTGTTTATAACAAAATAATTGTTTTTAGTTTAAATATAATATGAATTACTAACTGGTTTTGGCATTTCAAAAATTGAAACTTATTTAAATTTTATGTATTTTTTCTTTTTGTTACTAATCTTAATGTACAAATTTCACTTTAACTAACTACTTTGACAAAAAGTGCCACGTTTTTATGCGTGCCTCGATAAAAAAGATTATGAAATATGTATTATAAATTAAACCATTTCTATTAGGAAAATTATTGCAATAAATATAATCATTTTATGTCACATAAGCTATTGAACATGTGCAGTATGCCTAGAGAAGATTGGAAATAAACTGACCATTTTAACAACGCATTGTTACAGTGTTTGTTTGTAGCCATCAATTGGGTACAAAACCGCGTATATATATAAATATGTATTGTAACAACACAACAATGAGCTAATATATTATTAATATTATTATTCTTTATAATTATAGATGTGCCCCGACGACAGATGCCATCACCAGGGAAGACACTGGAGTAATTTTGTTACATGCGTGTTTAAGTGAACTGCTTGATTAAGAATGGCGCGTGTTTGAAAAAGTCACTTTTGTACAGCTCCCATTAAATATAGACGCTGCATTCCAACTTGTGTTTATCATCGCCTCCCTACTCACTGGGAGCTTGTATCATTACTGACTAATTGAGCGTTCTCTTGTTTTAAATTAGTCAGACTTCGGTATCGTCGAGATAACAAATCACTGGACATTAGAAGACATTCTTGCGATTCTACCAATTTTCAGACAAAACACAGGTAAGTGATCTTCAGTCGCTCTCTCAACTCAACAGTTCGCACGTTTAAACAGAAGGATCATTATCTATCTATACATATATATATATATATATGGAAATGGGTTCGAATCCCATTGCAGGCACTAGAATGCGGGCCCATGTCGGCTTCGCTAATTGCCCACTGTTAAAAGATGTTTCTCGTAAAACATTCAAAGTAGCAAACATATATATATATATATATATATATATATATATATATATATATATATATATATATATATATATATATATATATATATATATATAACTTAGCATTGACGTGTGGTCCTGCGTTTAACTGTATCCAGTTCTATCCTTTTATTCAATTTGGTGTTCAAATATTTTGGGCTATGGTCAGTCGTCTCAGTATTCGTATAAATATGAATAACTGCTAGTTTTACACATCTAGTGTTGAATCTAACCGAAACAATACAGTTGCTCACAGACATCTATCCCGCGAGACCATAAGCAGCAATTTTTACTGAATATAATGCCATCTCCATAATTATTATGTATTTTGTTTTTGAAAAATATAAGATAAATGCATTTTACAAAAACGTCTCAATTGTACGTTTTTATTTTTATTATATTTTTAATTTATGTTTGCTACTTTAAATGTTTGCATGGGAAACGTATCTTTCAGTAGTGGACGATTTAGCCCACTTTATTGTTCGTGGTGGGATTCGAACCCCGATGCTCATCCAGGTCCAAATTGAGTACTGTACCGCTAGACCACCCTGGTACAAATATTAGCCTGGCCTTTTTCTAAAAGATATTTCCAATAACAAAATTGAGTAAAAATAGAAATTTCAAAAAGTTTAAAGTACGATCATATTGTTTGTTCAATTTTCTAATTTTAAAACAAAAAAGGATTATACAATTTTTAATAATGAATTATCAGTTTCATTTTTTTTGTTGCCTTTTTATTGCATGTTTTTTAACCTTATAAAAAACAAATTTACAGTCAGTATGAGTTTAAAAATCCATCAACTAGAAATAATAAATTATTTCCTATAGCTGTATTCCGTAAACAAACTGTGTCAAATTTAAATAATTTTTCTACTTTAAGCATAACATAATTATATATCTTGCAAAAAATGAAATAATACAATTGATTAGCTATTCTGTACATGTAAACTAATACTAATAATTTATTTGTTGCCATTATTATTAATAATATCAAATATCATATTTTAATGCTCTAATTAATAATTTAATTAACAAACTTCAAAAAAAACTTTACTTACAATTTTTACATTCACCATTGATTCGCTTTCTTCTTGGTCTTCTCGGTCAATCGTTTTATTTTTATAAAAGTTACCCATATCCGTCGACTTTTCGGTCAAAATAAACAAAGCAATAAAAATACCAAGTAGGAGCGAACAAATGGCCAATATAATAAATGTATTTTGCAGTGAAAACTCCTTATATCTCTTTGCTATTATAAATGTTATAATACAACTCGAATCAAATGCTCCAGAAAACAACGAAATAACAATGCCACGATTGTTGGGAAACATGGAACTTATTTGATGATTGCAAATAAGTGTCGACGTACTTCCTAATCCAACTAAAATGCCAGCTGGAAAATACAAAGCCGAGAAATGCATTCGTGTAAAAGCAAACATAAATGTACCAACAACAAAACACAGAACGGAAACGATTTTTAAAAAGCGCAAACCAATTCGATCCATTATTAGACCGGAAAACGGAATAAGACACAATTGGCACACTATCCAAACAATAAAACCAGTTCCGAATAAATTGTCTTGATTGCATGGTGATTCATCTGAAATACAATTTTCGGAAAATACACCAGCGTCTTTGTACGCACCAATAAGCGAATTAAAACCGTAATGATAACCGCTAAACCAGAACAATTCAATTATTCCAAGCACAATGGCTACCCATCGTTTAAATGGTGAATTAAAACAGTGGTCCAACTGAGTACCTACAAAATAAATAATAAATATTATATTTATCGGATTTTATTACTTGAACTGTTCACACATTCAAAATATTTTAGAAAATATATGTTCAGTACAATTTCAAATAAAACTCAACATTTAGTACTAGTTATTTACCTCACTACAAATCTGTAATGTTTAAGCTGCAATTATTATCTAGCCAGAAAATATATATTACTATTTTGTTGGGCATATACAATACATTAAAACAGTTAACCGTAACATAATATTTTTTTTAAATACCAAACATTTTAAAATTAAATTTAATTATTTTTCCTTTAGTTTTGTTTTATTTAGTTCCCCAAAAACAGCAATATATTTTTGTAAAATATAATGCAATATTAATAAAAACAAAAACAAATATGCCGGGGTAATCTAGCAATACAGCACTTGATTCGAAACTGAGTGGGCATAGGTTTAATTACCGCTACCAGTACCAAACTCGAGCCCACGTTCAACATTGCTAAAATGTCCACTGCCAAAAGTGGTTTTCCGTAAAACATTTAAAAGCATTTGTAAAGTAGTAAAAATTAAAAAAAGGTTTTGAAAATGTATTTCTTTTTCAGAAAAATTAAATATTGTATTAAATGGAAATAATTGTTTGTAACTTAGTGTCTTTCTAAAAAAATATTTTTAATTTAATTTATAACTGTACATTTGTTTCAATTCAAAAAAAGTAAAATCATATTTTAGCACTTATTATTATTAATTTTTTTCTAAATAAAATTATAATGTTGTTTAAATTGTCAATTGTATTGGTAGATTTCTTCATAAACTCTATATTGCACAAATCTGTTAAGTTAAGTATTGATTGATGTAACTAAATAAATTCTAGTCTTCATTTGTTTGTTTTTTAAATATTATGTTATAATTAAATAATTATACAATACTACGTATCACCTTCAAATCACTTCAAATTAACAAGTACTGAACGTTTAGTGAATTTAAATAATTACCACATCGATGTACTCATTAAAATGTTTAAAACGTATTTCAGTTAAATTTTACATTTTTAAATAAATAAAATCGTATTTAATGTTAAATTATTAGTAATATTATTATAATTATTTTGTGCATAAATAATGTGAACAAGTATAATTTATAAAAATTAATTAAAAACAACTTAATTATCTGGCTTTTAACATTTTCTAGTTATAACCATTTAATTAAACATTATTAATTATTATAACCAATGATTTTCCACTTGAATAAACAAAATAACATTTTTGCAATTTGTAAGTTGTTTTCACTTTTTTATTTAAATATTGTAATTTGAATAAGTGAATTAAATTAAATATGTTTTAATGCAATTAAATAAACACTGGACTTAGTTTGTTTGCATTCTGTTATTATGATCTATGTGGGCAAACAAAAGTTATATACCCACACTTAACGAGTATGGGATCTGATTATCATAAAACTTTTGCATACTCGTTACAAATTTATTTATATTAATTTTTACTTTTTTTAATGTTTATTAAATTATTTAGTTGGTAATAAAATACATAATAACATATAAATGCTTTGTTTAATCCTTCATTGTAGCTAATTAAAAACCTAGAACGTAAAATGCATTTTTTTATCTTGTTTAATTTTTTTTACTGTCAGATGATCAAACTTATGTAACAATCAAAATATTTAAAAAATTTTATTTTATTACAAATAATAATAGATGTATTATTTCTTTTTAAAAACTTAAAATATTATTATTCATTACATTACACTACATGACAATAATTTTAATGTATATTAACAAAAATTGTACATTTTATGTATTCAAACATAACATGATTATTTATTCTAATGTCTACAAATAAAATTAATTAATAATTTTTACATTTAATTTTAAATAAATTTTAAACAGCTTAACTATACACCTTATATGTTTACTAATAAAGTATTTATTGCTAAATAGTATTACATTAAAATACAATTTATTCAATAATTATTTAATTTTACTTTTAAGAACTTTCTAACAATAATATATTTTTAAATAATTTTTAGAATATTTTAAAAATTAAAATTTATCCTTAATTTAACAAATGTAAAAATGTTAAAGCAAAAAATTATTTATAAAACATATTTAAATGTATTTGAAACTTACAAATACCCATGTTAAGAATTATTTAAAATAATTGAGGTATAAGTTCATGTATATCAGAACACTAAAACATTTCAAAAAAGTACCTTAACATATACTGTAAATTAAAAATTATTAAAAATATTTTTTTTAACTTTTAAATTTTTATTTTTTTAATTTTAAACTAAAT
This sequence comes from Cardicola forsteri, assembly GCA_025895645.1. NCBI lineage: Eukaryota > Metazoa > Platyhelminthes > Trematoda > Strigeidida > Aporocotylidae > Cardicola > Cardicola forsteri. The sequence goes on along the minus strand of JAKXYG010001074.1, from coordinate 182,866 downwards.
TATTAAATAACAAGATTGTAATCAGAACCAACATTCGCATCGCGATATGCGCGCATTTATTGCAAAAAAGATTGTCATTTGGTGTTAATACAAATGTAGTCAATTATGTTTGCTGTTTTTTTGTTAAAAAAACCCATGTTGCCTTGTATATATTTTAGTGAGCACAAATGTGTGGCCAACACTCATTTCACAATGACCGCCTAGCGTCCACAACCTATAACTATTATCATTTATACCATCAGCATATCTATGTGATCCAACATTTGAGAAGTACCCAAATTTGTTTATGTTTAATTTTGCATTAAATTTACCGATCAATATTTTGATGTCTCTTCTTGAAACATCATTCAGCAAATTTTGTTATTGATCGCAAAAAACATCTTAGGATTTTCTCAGTAGCCTTAGTAGGAGTATAGACGTGTACTGTTGTTACTTTTGCAAATCTGGTGTTTCAGGTTTTTTTCACAAGTTATGTAGGAGAAAACTCGCTTTAGTACTCAGTTTAATGTATCAAATATCAATAAATAACAAAAATCTCATATATATATATATAAATTAAATAAAGTTATTAAAATAATACTTATTATAAGTCGATTTGAAAGAACCTAAAGACGAAGCTAAAACAACATAAGCAGGTAAATTATTTTATGCAGAAATGACCTTATACAAAAAATGGTTTAGACACAAATGGGATTTTACTCTGGGTTTAATTAACTTAAAAGGAGTCATTGGTAAGGACGAAAAAGTGATCTGCATGGTCTGATCTTAAAACTTTATAAACTAAAATGAGACGCACCCGGAGCCTTCTATCTTGTAGTGTAAACGGTCAGTGTAGTTTACATTTTAAAGCTGTCTAGGGACTTCAGTAAAACTTCTTTATATTTTATCAAAAGTCGTAATGTCAGCCTTTTGGAACGGAAATATTATTTGAATGCAATATTCGAGGTGCGATCTAATATATAACTGGTACAGTAGATGTGAGCAACTAACAGGGAAATTTCCTAAGTTGCGCTTAAAGAATTTTGTAAGTTAGAAACAAGTGAAGGCTGCTTTTCTATAATGTAACAAAAAATTAAGAGATATGTTAAAAGTCACTCCTAGGCTATTGATATAAGTAATAAATAATAAGGAACCAAAAACAGATCCTTGGAGGACATTTGAGGTTTACGGTAAAAGAGGTGACATTACTTAATCTAACACAAAATTGACAATTTAAGAGAAAGTCACGTATCCAGTCGAGAAGTGGAGGATTTAACCCCAATAAGCTTAACTTACCCAGTAATACTGTATGTAGTATTTTGTCAAAAGTTTTTCAAAAATCAAAGTAGATGACATCAATCAAAAGAAAATAATCCAGCATTATGGCAAGGCTACTAGTAAGATTGAAGAAGCAAGGTCTCGTTGGCATAAACCAATGCTGAGCAGAGTTTATGAGGTTATTTTTGACAATGAACTTAACTAACTAGAACTTAGCAATTCTTTTCATAATTTTACTAAAAACCGATAAAATGCTGATGGGTTTATAGCCATTTGCATTAAACCTGCAACCGGATTTATAGATTGGCTAAATGAAGGCTAGTTTCCAGATTGGAGATGCCTTGCCTTAGTTTAAAGAAAAGCTGAACATATGGGCTCAGATAAGGATTAGTTCTGAGACGCATTTTTTAAAGACTTTTGGGTATAGATTGTCCAAACTTCAAAATGATAACTTTAAACTAAAAAGGATATCCCGGACTATCTCAGGAGTGATAAAGGGACCCAGAATGAACGGAGAGATCAAAAGAAGAAACTCCAGTAAAACCTGTATTGAAAATAGATTGAAAATATTTGCCAAAAATATTGCAAATTTTAGACATAGAAAAGAATAAACCATAATTATCCTTAAGTTAAAAATATTAGATCTACGCTCATTCTTAATGTAATTAAAAAGCGAATTCTTGTCTTTTCTAGCTTCATTTAAAAGACTACTAACATTTTTATGTCATGTTTTCTGTTAATAATTAATAATATGTAATATTCTTAAAATTTTGTTTAAAATTAATAATAAAAAGTAATTTTTGTATTTTATATTTAATTAATATATAATTAATTTAAAATTATTTTAATTTAAAATATTTATTGTTAAATAAAATAAAATAAAATAATTTTGTAAATTTAAGATATTTTAAAAATTGTACGTTTAGTCAAAATGTTTTTAATTGATTTGTAAATATTTATTTGAAGGTCATATGATTAGATGTGTTAGGTAGTTTTGGTTTACAAGATTTTTACTTATGCATTCGTTCTTGTATGGAAATAGTTACATGTGATATAAAAATATCTTTAAATATTTTTAGTATTTTGAGTAAATTATTGCATTTTCTGTGCACTAGTTTTTTGCCACATCATACTAATTTCTGTAACCTATTTTTGAGTCAGATTAAGGGATATCACCATAATTAGATATTCACTCTCGAGGTGAAGCCCGCGTCATGATGCACATTAAGTGGAGCGTTATTTATTTTCTTCTTTTTTATTGCAGATTATTGCTTTGTTTTTGCATTGTAATACGAAGTTTATTTTACTACTTTTGTATATTTATTATTTCTGCTCGCTTTTCATAATTGTTAACTGTTCCACTATCTACTTAGATTTTTGTCTTGATTTTAAATTTTATTCTGTGACAGATCCTCTTTTACCTTATCATTCATTTCATATTTTCTGAAAATTTAAGACAATTTGATAACCGAGTACTAAAAGGCGCTTTGGTCTACTCAACTCGTAAAAAAGCCTGAATCCTGTAAATTGAAGGTTATATAATTAGATCTGTTAGGTAGTTAGGTTTACAATATTTCTACTTATGTGTATTTTCTTGTATACAACTAGTGGCATATAATATAAAAAGATCTTAATATAATTTTTCGTATTCTTGGTAAATTATTGCATTTTCTGTGCACTAGCACTTTGGCACATTATACTAATTTCTGTAATTTATTATTCTTGAGTTGCAAATTAAAGGATATCATAGGTGTTACTCTAATTTTTAGAACAATTTTGTGGTTACGTATTAGAATTTACATTTAGTATAACTTTATTATATTAGCGACTTTGTTTTTAGTGAATTACTGAGAAAAATTAACGTTTTATCTTACGAAAACTGTAATGTTGGAGTTGATTTTTGTATTAAATTGTAAACTCGTTCTTTTTAAATTTTGTTGAATTTTAAATTAAAAATATATTAGTTTATGGATTGTTGTCTAATTTTAATTATATTTTAAGGAATGATTATTCGTTATTTACTACGCAGTCATATATATTTACGATTAACCACTGGACAAAAACGAATTTTTTCTTCAACCCATTTTGGGTTTCAATCAGTTGACGAAAAGGAAAAACAGGATAAAGGTCATTTATGAATTGTTCCCTATATTTTTGATAAATGCTGGGTATATCAATTATTATTAGATTATGTTTTAAGATACAAATATTTATATTTTTAATGTTTTAGTAAGAACAGTTTACAGCAAAAGTAATTAATTATTTATTGCTTGACAACTATTATTTTTGTTTATAAATTATATTCTTTTTATAGTCTGGGATTTAAATTAGAGTATTACGTGTAACTCTATTTAAAACTGTTTTTCTTTAAAATACTTAAACAAATTTTATATATTTTTATTTTCTGTTTCTGTTTGAAGTAGGGTAAAAATAATATGACGGGGGTGGTAGCGTAGGTAGTGTGTTAAACTTGAAAGTTCTGTCACTGACATTAAGTGTGGGCTCTCGTTTGGTTTTACTAGATGTCAATTTTTTGAAAAATTGAATTTAAAATATTTAAGCAGTAACAACCAATGTGTTTATCATTTTATTACGGTTATTTTCAAAGAGCATTTTAAATGGTTGTCTTTAAATATTTAATATTCTTAAAAACTTTAGTTGTAAAAAGTTGATACAGTTTTTTATGATAACACTATTATTTACATAGATTAATGAGTTGCTTGATATTTTATTAAGGTTTCTTTTAGCCAAATCTTGTGATAAGATTTTAATGTACGTTAAGATACTTTGGGGAAGGATGTTTGCATTCACTGATGGAAGCCAAATTATATTATTATAGACTCTGATTCTAATCCGTGTCAGTTTTAGTTTATAATGAAGTAACGAAATGGAATGGCGACGGAAACAACGTATAGTATTTGATTTTACGACAGATTTTTTTTTACATGAATTGAGTGTTTATATACACGATGTGTTTATATATACGATGTTATATAAGACTATTAATCTAAGATGTAATAATCTTTTTTAATCGAATTAACGATTAAAAGTTTGAACATATTTTAATCATTTTTTATAATTTTGGAAAAAATTAAATAGAAATGTCTACTGGATAGTCTCACGACAAAAGGAAGAACATTTATTGTATTAACAGATGTGTTTTTAAGATTAAGATAAACGTTTAATGTGTTACTTGACTTTGTTTACATTACATGAAATAAAGTTTTGTTTGGTGTAACAAACAGTTGAAAGGAAAATATTACAGTTAAAGATTAAAGTTTTATGAAAATGTCCTTTTGTTTAATATTTATTCATTGTTATTAAAGATCTTATTTCTTGAAATAAATATTTGTTTTTAATTGTGTCATGTAGTTAATCAAGTGTTTGATAATGTAGCCGAAAGATATGATTTGATGAACGATGTTATGAGCGCCGGTATTCATCGATATTGGAAAGATGCCTTTGTACAATCAATAATTCCAACGACTAATCTAAATTGCCTGGATGTGGCTGGGGGTACTGGTAAATTTGTTTTGATCGGTTTTTGACACTTGTAGGTGATATAGCATTTAGATTGTTGAAATATGCCAAACAAATTGGTGCTTTGAGTAGAAATGACACTGGTCCTCGCATTACCATTTGCGACATCAGTCCGCACATGATAGACGTAGGCTATCGCCGAGCTCAAGCGAAAGGCATTAATGATAAAAGTATGTTATTTCCCCCCTTTGATTACACAGTGATTTAAAGTTGATTGGGTTCATGGCAATGCTGAAAATTTGCCTTTTGACGATGCATCTTTTGATGTGTATACAATCGCTTTCGGCATTCGCAATTGTACACATATTGATAAGGTAATAGTGTTTTTTTAATATTTAAATTGTTGACATTACAAGGTATTGCTTGAAGCCAAACGTGTGTTACGTCCATGGGGACGATTTTTCTGTTTAGAATTTAGTCAAGTAAACAATTATTTTTTGCGCAGGTTAGTTTTGTGATTATATTTTTATGCTTTTTTAAAGGTTTTAGTGGATCTGCATAAAAGACTTGGATAAGTTGTTATCAGTAGTATTATTTATACGCAAAATTTTTTTTGAGAAACGTCTGTTATTGTAATTTACCAAGAGATGATTTAGGTTTAAACTCAAGATTACATCTTTTCTTAATGAGCGCTTTACCGAGTTGACAGCACAGTTATTCTGCCACAAACTTGCAATCGTGAATATGATGAACGAAATTTTTGACGAAACAGTTTGAAGCAGGTTATAAGTTGGTTCACGAGTTGGGTAGGAGACGATCTCCTTTTGATTCTCGATTCAAATGTATTAATATTATCGTGTCAAGAGATAACGAAGATTAAACAAAGATAAAAAAAATAAAGAAAACATTAATATAACTGGAGGATATAGTGATAAAATCATGTGAAATTGGAGAGGGCATAGAGATTAGATGCTGTCTTAAATGATGTAACAGATTTGGCATTGACCACCTTTGAAGACGGACTGTTCCAGGTGTTGATAACTCTTGGAGAAATGATGGAGTCTCAATTTGGAATGTACTCTGGGTTTATTAAGTTTGAGATTATGACCTCTGCAAGAGTTCTTGGCTAACGTAAAGAAAGGTCGGAATGAGCCAGATGATAAAAATATACCAAAATAAGATTATCCCGAAGCCTTCTATTGCATAAGGGAAACAATTTTAGAGAAAGGAGCCTGTCTTGGTAGGGCGATACTCCAAAGACCTAGGTAATTTAGAGATCGCCCTTTGCACGTTTTGGAGATTATATGTCAGACTTAGGAATAGGTGTATTAACCTGGTCACAATATTTTTAATGTGACCTGATATAGAGCATATTAAGCAGACGAACACATTTCAGTGAGAGGCTACTTAAATTCCTTTTAAAGAATTTAGTTAATACTGCTAGATCCTTTATGGACTTAACTGATTCCATCGGCTGGAAGTTATGATGGGCATTGTGAAGAGGTTCCTGGATGATTTATATATCTTACAGTGTCCTGATTATTATTTTGAAAAAAGGAAACTTAAAAACATTAATATGGATTATTAGATTACAAATATTTGTTAATTATGTCAGTGATTAATACAGTCTAATTTAAGTCTAAAATTTTTATCTAAAAACAATTTTACTATTAAAGTGAGTAATTGTCATTTTTAAACATTGAATTTTTTATCAGTTTGTACGATGCTTATTCGTTTCAAATGATACCCGTATTTGGTCATTTGATAACAAATGACTGGCATTCGTATGTTTATTTGGTCGAAAGTATTCGTCAATTTCCCAACCAAAAAGAATTTTCCAATTTGATTGAAAATGCCGGTTTTAGCTATATTCGGTGGACCAATTATACAAACGGAGTTGTGTCTGTTCATAGTGGCTTTAATGTACCTAGATGAATTTTCTTATTTTGTAAATAATACAGAATTTTTACATGCTTGTAAAATTAAGTTTTTTTAATTGAGTGGGGCCTGCATTATAACTTAAGATATTTTTGGTTGGGCGGTAGATTAATATTATTTCTTCTTGTTAAGTTATGCTCCTAATACATAAAAGAAATTTAGCATTTTATAAATGGAAAATTATTAAACTGTCCTGCTTTTATCAAAATTACATCGATATTTGGAATAAAGTTGTGGCCGTTATAAGGACCATAAAAATATCTTAATTTCCTTGATAAAGCCAAATCTGATAGTCATACTTTCTAAATTTATTAAGAGAGCGTTCTTCTAAATCTGCATTTCCTTTTATTAAAGATCATAATCGTTCATTTCTTTACTTAAGGAACTTGTGGTTTATTTAGATCTATATTTTGTCCTGGAGATACCGTCATCACCGGTTTTCCTGAGCCTAATTCCGTTATTCAAGATTTCAGAATTACTGCTGATATAATCTCTAAACATTGTGAACACTCGAAGTCTACTTTTTGCGGGTTTGATGACATTTACCCAAGAGTTCTCGAGGAATATGCTGATATATTAGCACATTTTCTGCCTATTTGTTTAATATGCCTCTAGTAAATGGGAATGTACCGGGCGGTTGAAAACTAGCACACAAGGCTGATTTGCTAAACAGGCAGCAGGTTTTCCGAAAGCTGTAGGTTATTTAGTGTTTTACCAGTTTTTAGTAAATTTTTGAAAAGTCTGGTCAAATACCATTTCTTAGAGTACTTACTAGATTAATCTAGTTGATCCAGCTTAGTACAGATTTGTGACAAAGTGGTCCTACCTCCTCAACTTGTTAGACTTTACTAGCGCGTTAGAGCGTCAACCTTTCATTAAGGCAATCTATTTTAATTTTTTTAACGTTTTTAATAAGGTACTCCATTCTCTTAATAGTCCAACTTAAGTTCTTTGGGATTAATTTTTCTCTTATTGACTTTTTACATATCCGAAATTTCAGCGTTAGGCTTTATTTAGAACATACTATTCAGGTTACTGCCCCATCCCTAAAAGCCGACATTTGTTGACTAAAAAAAATTAAAAAAATTTTAACAAATTTTTCCAATAAGCTTCGATTTAAATCGTACCCTGAGTATTTGAAGATATTTAAGCCTTTCCCCATAAGTAATAAGCGACTCCAAGGCAACTTAATTATAGTGTAACAGTTATTTAAATCTAATTGTATCTTACATTTTTTATATTAACCGTAACAATCTTAGAAGGCATTGTCGTAAATTTTATAAACTAAAAGCCCTAATAAATTTAACATAGTATCATATCACGCATGGAACCATTACAGCATGAAATAAGCTTCCTAATCATAATTAACTCATAAACTGTCAAGCCATTTAAGTTTATTATTATTACTTTACATTAATTTACACTATTACTTTTATCCCGGGGTTGTCCCATTCATAAATTCTACTAATATAATTAAAAAATTGTTTATTTATTTTATTTAAAATTATTTTAAGCACGTTTATTTTAATTTATAAAATTATAATATTTATATTTTTTTAATAATTAAAAATTATATATTAAATTATTTCAAATTATATTAAAATTTTGGTTTATGCGCAGAATTAATTGGTTTGTCTTTTCCGCGATAAATGAATTTATTCGCTAATGAATAGTGATTCTAATGAAATTATTTTTCTTTATGATTCAGAAAGTTCGTTGTTGAATGCGGCTTTTGATGCGGTTTCAGGGTACGGAAATTTAGTGCCTAAACATTTAAAAGGAGATGAAATTATCAGGACATTCACATCAAAACCTTCCAAAAGAATATGTTTTGTATTGGCTCGTTTTGAAGGTGATTGTTACGAACATCTTCGATCGATAGGAGCATCTATATATGGTTCTCAAGTTATTCTTCATTATGTGCGGGAACACAAATCACTTCCAAATTTACCACATCCTTTATTTTCAACAGCTTTGATTAATGCTGTCGTAACCGTCACCTCGATAACCGGTTCTTTGAGACAGTCCATTTTTGATTCGGTTCAAATGTTACACGGTCGAATTTCGCGCGATTTGACGGACGATGTAAATGTGGTTATTACGAACAAAGTTGGATCTAAAAAATACATTGTCGGAGCAAGTAGAAACCTTCACATATTGCTACCTGACTGGATCGACGAAGCTTGGAAATATTCGGCTATTCAAGATCCTATCGACATGTTGCTGCCAGTACATTTAGAAAAATTTCAAGTTCCAATATTTTTGCAGCTTGTTGTTTGTGTTTCTGGCCTTTCTGTTGATGAGCGCAAAGAAGTATCCGATTTGGTTGTCAAACATGGAGGCCGTTATTCAGGAGCCATGAAAATTGGCGAAACGACACATTTGATTGTTAAGCACGCTTCGGGAGTCAAGTATTCACATGCCAAAAAGTGGAAAATTCAAATTGTCAGTATACGCTGGCTTGTCGATTCGGTGAATAGGGGCTATGCCTTGGATGAAGAAGATTATCGTGTTGTTGAAAGCGAAGACAATGCATCGACGCCTACGTCGAAGGGAGTTCCTTGCACAATGTCTTTTGCCAATATATCTGCAATTAGTCATATTAATTCGACGACAGGTGTGGATGAAACGCGATCCTATATGGATCAAGCTGACTTATTGATTTGCAACCGAAAAAATCAAACATCCCACGTGTTGGCTGATTGTGTTATTATGTTGTCGGATTGTACCAAAGAAGAAAGTCAAACGTATTCCGATATTATTAAAACGATGGGCGGAAAATTGTGCGTTGAATTGCACGATCAAGTTTCCGAAGCTTTAACTCATGTTGTTGTAGGCACTAATTCTAATGATGTGAATTTAAAAACTCGCGAAAATGACATATTTTATGTGTATGGTTCATGGCTGTCTCATTGTGAAAAGTCTGGCAAATATATGCCTGAATCTGAATATTTGGTTCCACAGTTTAGTGAAAATGGTGATGAAAATCAGGATACATTGGCCGATAATATAATAGCACCTGTAGTAGATGATGCCGATCTTCAATTAATAAATCAGTATTTTGGGAATGAAGGATTTGCTGAAGTTGATGAATTTGATCAAAATAAGCTAAACAATGATCCTACTGTACTTATTCAAACTGGGTTGGACATTCAGGAACTCGATGATGATGACGGTAATGAAAAGCAGTCAGTGGATAATGTAGAAAACGGAGGCATTTTTTCTGGAATATATTTTAATATACACAATGAACTAGAGGCTAACGAAAAGTTCAAAGTTGTTCAGTTAATTGAATCAGCTGGAGGTCGAGTTGGATTGTTGAACAACAGGACGCGATTTGTGGTAACTCCATTTTTTGTACAAAATTTAAATTCTGTTTCACATGAATGTGAACTGGTCACCGCTGCATGGATTTCACATTGTGTATATGAAGGAACTTTGTGCACAACAGATGATATTGACAGGGAACCAGCCTATAGACCAATAATCAAACTTTCAAGTGTTTTACCACTATCTGATTGTGTTATTTCTTTGAGTGGCTTTGTCGGTAAAGATCGCGATCTACTAACTTTGTTTGCCCAGTCACTGGGAGCCATTGTTCAAGAATGCTTTTTACGCAAAGCCGTACCATCTAGAAATTTGGCTGCTAGTACGCACCTGATTGCTGCAAAACCAGATGGCAGAAAGTGGCCAGCCGCCAAGCAATGGGGATTGCCTGCAGTTAATCGGTCGTGGCTCTACACTTGTGCTAAGTCGTGGACTTTGGTTGACGCGGTTGGTTTTGAAGTAGACAGTTTTGACCACAATGCAAACTGTAATTCGAATGCGATAACACAAGAAAATCAAACTTGCGTCAAAGTCGGTTGTACAAATGAAGTCAGAGTTTTTAAGGAAATTTGTACAAACAAATTGGATCATCAGATGTCAATGGACCATCATAAGCTGGATGATTCAGCACTTAACAAGAGTTTGAAATTGACCAATCTAACTGATTTTATGCACACGCCTGACTGGGTTCGCAATTCCACAACGTCTGATTCGGTTGAAAAATGTACGAATAGATCTTCTTTCGGTCAGATTTTCAAACCATCGCCACCTTTGTCTGTCAAAGTTAGTCGGTGCTTGGACATTGCGATTGAAAAAACAGCAGTTTTGCCCAAACGCCGATTGGAGTTATCAGGTAATTACTTTTCTTGTTGTTGCTGTAAAGTTTAGTGACTACCTTTGTGGTGGGGTTATATATTGTGTCGAGTATGATGTTTTCAAAATTAGCGTTCTAATTTTTGAGCATTATCAGTCGTTTGGATTTGGAAAATTCAACAATATCTCAAATGTAACAAAAATGGATTTATGTAACTTCAACATGATCAAAATGAATGATTGAGTTGTTCTGCTTAGAAGATTATTAATTACTTATACCAAATAAGATAGTTTATTGATAAGAGTTGTTTTTTTGGAATCAAGGGAAAGATTAAATCTTCTAAGCGTTAACAAAAATTGGTGGCAGAGTTATCACTTTCAAGTTCGTATAGTATCTTGAATCATTCCTTTGCATTGTTCACAATTTAAGGAAGCATGCAGGGAATTTTGTTCAATGACAGCCATTAATTTCATGATAATGATAACGTGAATATTGTTCCAAGTAGGTTCTAAGTACATTTCTGACTACTTGTCCTTCTCTTCCAGTCGGCGAACCAAAGTAACAGTATGTTAGATTGCATTGAAATTTATGCAAAGAACATGTTCAACCCAGTGCGATCTTGGTTATCGTGTCATCGATGATTGAGGATTATGAAATCAGAGGCCGTTACAAATTTGGTGGTCAGTAGGTTTATTATAACAAAAGTTAGTACCAAAGCCATCTCCATTAGTTCCAAGTTCGCGTAGCATCCCGATTTTGTATACGAAGAGGTTATTAGATGCGAATCGAACTTGGGGTGGGAGTTGAATGAAGTTTCTTATCTAGAAGGCCACATCTATGCAAGGACGCCAGTGTCTACAAGAATTGACGAGGCGATGATTTTCGGGGATGTTGGGAGTTGACAAACCTAACCGATTACACATATAGTAAATGGATACCTTGAGATAGCTTTTAACCATCTTGAGTGTATTCTAGCACCCATTCACTGAGCGGGAGTTCAGTTGTTATTAGTCTGGATGCCTATGGGGACCTAGTCCAGGATGCACCACGTAGAGAACGAACAGTCAGGAATATAACCATTATTGGAATTTGTGACTATAAGCATTGCTCAAATCCTCAAGATCATTAGCATCCCAACAAGTTTTATATTTATTATTGTTGTATTACATTGACATAATATCCTATCAGTCACATTTTGTCTTTCTAACGCATTTAGATGACAATTTAGATGTTGGCTGTTTGCAAGGGGTGGTAATTTGCGTTGCCAAACATTTGAGCGGTCGTCAAGTTGAATTGAATCGAATTGTTAAGCAATTGGGTGGAGACTTTAAATGGACTTATGATGCTCAAGTTAGTTCAATTTTTTATTGTTTTTTTTAAACTAAGGATGCTAAATATGTGGAATGTTTAATTGTATTTCAAGTGCTATAATTAGAGTGGAAGAATTTGCAATTTATTGTTTGAGTATAGGGGGAATAAAAATGAGATATAGTGTGATTTCATTTATTAATTAATGTACATTAGTCGGTGTGCTATTTTTTTCAAACGCTGCTGCTTTTGGAAGACGAAGATGAACATGTTCTCTTCATTGGTTTGCACAGTGTTTCTGTACGCAGCTGAAACCTGGACTCTTACAAGGTCAGGCATGATGAAGCTCAACAAATTTGAGGCAAGATGTCTTAGATATATTTGGTACAACACTCATTTTGCATCATTTGTATCAAGGGACTGGACGAAAAAGATCCGTAATCGCCAAATTCGAGATGACCTTTAATTTTACGAAATTCCTTCTTTAGTATCGCGATAACGTAGATTACGGTGGTTTGGTCACGTTCTTCGTAAAAATCATGATGCAATCTCACGTTCCGTAACTTTGGCTTGTCCGAATGCCGATTGGAAGAAAAGGAAAGGTGGTCAGAAACATACTTGGATGGATGCTGTTCTGGACGATCTTCATCTCATTTTGGCCTGGACTTTATCATGGAAACAATGGCAAAGTCGTTGGACTGACATACTGATGCACCCCTCTAAAACCCTGAACAGTGGAGAGGAATTATTCGAGATGCTTTGAGAACTTGGAACTAATAAAGAGGATATAACACCGCATCCAATTGATCCTTAAAGTTTTTACTTGAGCTGGTATAACTCTGTTATCAAGTCGCACAGGCTTTTTAAAGAACTGCAAATTTATGAGCTCTACTTGAATTTTTAAGCAGACTAGTGTTTCCCTTTTTTCCTTCATGGTGGAATTGTTTTTGGGATGCTAATGATCCTGAGGATTTGAGTAATGCTTATAAAGTCTCAATTTCCAATGATGGTGATATTCCTGACTGTTAGTCCTCCACGTGGTGCATCCTGGACTAGGTACCAACAGGCATGTAGACTAATAACAGCAGGGTCTGAGTGCACAGCGGTATAACTAGGCTTCCGCTACGGCGGGTGGATGCGAACATACACCCAGGATACTTAAAAGGTATCTAAAGGTATACGTATATCATATGTAGCCCTTGGGCTAAGGGAGATAACCCTGACAAAAAATCAGGCGGCCTCGTCAATCTTTGCGAACAGTGGCGACGTCACAAGGATGCCGTCTACCAGCCAAGAAACTTTGTTATTCTTCCACGTTTGTCTACGCTTGCCAAGCCATCGAAATCGATTGTTCTACATGTATAAATATGGGAAATAATGAAGAGGTGACCACGTCATTAACCAAAATGAATGAAAATGAATATGGAATTGTTTCCATTAACAATTAACTTGTAGGTAGAGTTCTTACCAATAAAACATTGTCACAAATTGATGTGTACATATGCAATTCTTAATTGACTTATACTGTAGTTAGCGATTTAGTCACCTCCGTTATTTCTATATTTATACGGCATATTAAACGATCGATTTTAATAGATTGGTAAGCGTAACAAACAGAAGAACAACGAACTTTTTTTGCTGATAGGTGGCATTTATGACGGCCCCACTGTTCACAAAGATTGACAAGGCCGCCTGAATTTTTGTCAGGTTTATCTCCTTTATCTCGATGGCTATCTACTTTTTAGCTACTCTGAGTGTATGCTTGCACCCACCCGCCGTAGCGGAAGACCAGTTGTACCGCTGTGCACTCGGACCCTTCTGTTATTAGTCTAGATGTCTAGGGGCATCTAGTCCAGGATGCACCACATGGGGAGGAACAGTCAGGATTATCGCCATCATTGGAATTTGAAACTTTATAAGCATTACTCAAATCCTCCGGATCATTAGTATCTTAATTGACTTATTAATATTGATTTTATAATTAGTAGTATTTTAAACTATTCTGTAATTTTATTGATGAATGAATCTTTTTATGTAACAGTATTTTACATCGTTATTGCTGCACTGGTATGCAAGTTTTATTATATAAGACTAATTTGTGGCTTAATACTTTAAGAGGTAACCGAAGGTTTTATCTCCAGTAGAAAAGTGTTTATTTACTTGGTTTATCTAAATGACTCGGTGATTTATAGTCTTCACATTGCACATAATGTACTCTTTCTGTAATCGTACTTTAGATGTGCACTCATATCATTGCCGAAACGTTAGCCGATCATTTAAATGACGACTGTCGGCGCTCCTCTATGCTATCCGACAATACTTTCCCTTACGCCGATGTGGATGCTGCTAAACAAGATGGCAAAAGTATTGTCAATCCCCAATGGCTAACGTCTTGCTTGGCAGCTTTGAGGCGATTGCCCGAAACCGAATTTTTGCTTTGCAATGGTCAACAACAAGTTGGTACGTCTTGTCACGAATTTACCAAATCAACGATCGAACCAAAAGCGAAAGTACCTCGAAATGGTGTGTGTGTGTGTGTGTGTGTAAATATTTATGTAATTGTTTGCGAGAATGAATGTTTTACGAGAGGTTTTTTTTTTGAGCAAGTGGACATTTAGCGAAACCGAATGCGAGATCGCATTTTGTGTCGGTGGTGGAGATCGAGCATTGTACCACACTAGACTACCCCATTATGACTTACTAAATAATGTTGCGTACAAATGGAATGTTTTCCTCAAATCAAGTTTTTAGGGCGATCTTGTTAGGCGTCAGATTTCTGGATGTGACAAGATTTTAGTAAGGATATATAACTTCACCACTACGTTAACTTTGTAGTCTTGCAACAATATTTTAGCTGTTTGAGGAGGACAGTCCTTTTGTTTATATTTAAGGTAAGTACCTCATTGCTTCACTGGACTTCCGCTCAATGAATTGGTGCTAGCATATACCCAGGATGCCTTGAAGATATTTCAAGGTGGACATTTACTATATGTAACCGGTTACGCTTGTCGATCCGTCAATTTCCAGTTTTTCCGAAGAATATCACTTCGTTAATTCCTGTAAACGCTGGCGTCGTCACAAGGAGCGGTCTTGTAGCCAAGAATATGGATTTACCTCTATCCCCCCTCATAGTCAATTCGCATGCGATTACCTTGTTGTATAGGAATTTGAGATGCTATGCGAACTAATGAAGAGGTGGTACTACCATTACAGGTTCGTCAACTCTACTTGGCGACGTAAATCGACGTTTGGAAATGCTGATGGGTGCCCAGTTGTCGTCAAAACACGAATCAACCGAAACAGGTTTGGAAGACGCAAATGTGTCACATCCTTCTTTCCTTTCGCCCATCCACGATCATCATCAGTCTGATGCTGACTTTGATTTGGACAAAATGAAAGCCGTCGGTCCAGCATTCCAAGGCGGCGGTCAACGACGCATAAGACGCAATCCACGCCGTTTGACTGTCAAGAACAATGTGTCCGACGGTTCTTTGAACGAGCCCCATACAAGTGCATGTTCTACTGATGTATTTCAAACGGACGGATGTGTTGAGGCGGGATCGGATTTTGCTCAACCTGGTCAGTCGCTGACGGTAAGTCGATATACTCTATTATTGATTGTATGTAAATAGGGGGTTATATATATATATATATATATATATATATATATATATATATATATATATATATTCATTCATTTATACCGCTGTGCACTCGGACCCTCGCTGTTATTAGTCTAGATGCCTGTTGGCACCTAGTCCAGGATGCACCACGTGGAGGACCAACAGTCAGGAATATCACCATCATTAGCATCCCATATATATATATATATATAGGATGTTAGTGATTCTGAACATTTGAGATTATTTTTAGTTTGGATGGTGATTACGTGGTCACCTCTTCATTTTTTCCATATTTATACGGCATAGCAAACGATCGATTTCGATGACTTGTTAAGCGTAAGAAACGTAGAAGAATAACTGTTTCTTGGCTGGTAGATGGCATCCTTGTGACGTCAAGGCTGTGTGGCTGCTCCATTTTTATTCAATTATGCAATTGGTGCTATATTTGCCAAAATCCCAGTACAAATGGAAGGCGACGTCACAAGGATGCCGTCTACCAGCCAAGAAACTTTGTTATTCTTCTACATTTGTGTTACGCTTATCAAGCCATCGAAATCGATCGTTTGCTATGTCATATAAATATGGGAAATAATGAAGAGGTGACCACGTCACCATTTATTTATATTATTTTTTTTATTAACCCAAAAAAATTGGTCATCAGGTCGTCTCAAGCTCCTGATGCGAGGATTGTATTAAATGATGTTGTGCTCCCCAATGTAAAGAAATTTACGTATCTGGGTTCTTCTATGACTTCTGACGGTAGTTAATCTAACGAAGTAAATCGTCGAATTTGTTTAGCATTATTCAAATCCTCAGGATTATTTGCATCCCAGTAATGACTTGATACACGAAAGTACTTAGACCAACACAGCATAGACTGACTACATAGCGGTATAAATACAGGTTTTCCTTTTTAGTGTACCTATACCACATGTAGCGATTGGCTTAAAGAAGATAAGCCTGACAAAAAATTAAGCGGTTTTGTCAATTTTTACAAACAATGGCGCCGTCAACGAGGATACCGCCAAGAAACTTTGTTACACTTCTCAGGCTACCGGAGTCTCATAATTGAATATGAAAATACTAATGAGGTTACCAACCAAAAATTGAAGAATATACGGATTCTATCACAATTCTAACCTAGATTCAAAATATTTGATAAAGAAGTTGAATTTGTAACATATCCGTTTAAAAAAAAAATTTTTATTTTTCAAATTGTCAGTATCATTTTCTTGCCATCTCATAATGTGACATGTGTTACGTTTATTAAACCATCGAAGAAATTTTGTTTTATTTATCAAATCATCGGAGTCGATCACTTGGTTGTTGTTCTGCGTCAGTTGCGTTTATCAAACTATTGAAGTTGATATAATGGCGACAACCCTGACAAAATATCAGGTGACTTGGTCAATTTTTGCGAACTGTGGCGACGTCACAAGGATGCCGTCTACCAGCCAAGAAGCTTTGTTATTCTTCCACGTTTGTTACGTTTATTAACCCATTGAAATCGATCGTTTTATATACCGCATAAATATGGGAAATAATGAGGTGACACCACGTCACCAACCAAAATGAGTATATATATATATTTATATATAGACGTTGTTTTTATTGTGGAGTGGCTAGGGGGTCTGTATTTGGATTCTAAACAGTAGTACAGTTTGTTTTCTGCAACTCTATTCTAGTCAAAACAGTCGTTGGGGAAGTTTTGTTCAAGATCACGTCAATTTAAATCGTTTATTGATGTTCAATCTTTGTATAGGTTCGTTGGCAATACAAAGACACTGTGCCGCGTTCAATAACATCCGAATCGGATGTCCCGACGTACGAATCACCTGCTGACGAAGCGTCGGATAATGTCGATCCTTCTAGTAAATCAGCGTCGAATCAATTGGAACAAAAGAATGCTTCTAAGTATGATTTAGTTGTATGCACGTCAGAAGTGAATTCCGTTTTTTTTTGGCATTTTAGAATGATTATTTGGGATGCTAATGATCCCGAAGATTGCAGTAATGCTTATAAAGTTTCAATTTCTCATTTTCCTGACTTCCTTCACGTGGTGCATCCTGGACTACGTGTCAACAAGCATCTAGATTAATAACAGCAGGGATCAAGTGTACAGCGGTATAACTGGGCTTCCGCTTCGGCGATTGAGTGCAAGGATGTATACTGTATGCAACCCTCGAGTTTCGGGATATAGTCCTTACAATAAAATCAAGTAGCATTGTCACAAAACATCAGAGGGCCTCTTCAATGGCGACGTCACAAGGATGCCGGCTACCAGCCAAGAAACTTTGTTATTCTTCCACGTTTGTAAAGTCATTGAAGTCAATCGTCTAATATTGGGTAAAAATTTAGAAATAATGAAATATTCATTTTGGTTGGTCTATATTTATACGACATATCAAACGATCAACTTCGATGGCCTGATAAGCGTAACAAACGTAAAAGAATAACAAAGTATCTTGGTTGGTAGACGGTATCCTTGTGACGTCTCCACTGTTCGCAAAGATTGACGAGGTCGCCTGATTTTTTTGTCAGGGTTATCTCCCTTAGCCTAACGGCTACTTATACCTTAAGATACCTTTTTAGGTATCCTGGGTGTATGCTCACACCCACTTTCCGTAGTGGAAGCCCAGTTATTCCGCTGTGCACTTTGACTCTGCTGTTATTAGTCTAGATACCCAGGGGCACCTATTCCATGATGCAGCACGTGGAGGATGAACAGTCAGGAATATCACCATCATTGGAAATTGAGACTTTATGAGCATTAATCAAATACTCAGTATTATCAACATTCCCCTAATGTACGAATGGATGATTAACCTATTCCATAGTTTGCTTTTTAATTCGTATTCTTTTAAGTGTTGAAACCAACAAATATGAATGATGCATTTGCACACGAGTGTACTTTTTGACTCACTCAAAAGTCTCGCCAACTAATTTTGCTTTTTCATTTCAGCAATTCCAAATCGTCTCTCTACACGTCGAACAATGACATCAACAAAGCGTCGTCGACTTCTAAAAGCATCAGTCCCAAGCCTGTTCATATGATTTCTTTTAGCGGTTTGCCATCGGACGAACGCGATCATTATGCTGCTATCGTGGTACGTCTTGGCGGTGAAGTCGACAATCAGTCGACGCTGAGTGAAAAGACGACACACCTCATTGTTCATACGCCGAGTAAGTTGCTTCTGATCGCGAACAATGGTTGTACCAATCCTGTATCTATACCTTAGTGTGATCCGTTGTGAATTGATGTTTGATATTTTATTAGGGTTATTTTTTTAGCCTAACGGCTACATATAACTTAAGATGATTTTCAAGTACCC
This sequence comes from Cardicola forsteri, assembly GCA_025895645.1. Taxonomy (NCBI): domain Eukaryota; kingdom Metazoa; phylum Platyhelminthes; class Trematoda; order Strigeidida; family Aporocotylidae; genus Cardicola; species Cardicola forsteri. The sequence goes on along the minus strand of JAKXYG010001074.1, from coordinate 163,787 downwards.
GAGCGTATCAACAATGAGGTAGAATACGCCGAGTAAGTTACTTCTTTTTCTGGCAATGCTTGTTCCTGTAAACATTGACGTCGTCACAAGGAAGCGGTCTTTAAGCCAAGAAATGTCATTTATCCTTCCAAGTTCATTTTGCATCCGGCAACCTTTTTGTACAGGAATTTGATTAGCTATTCAAACTTTGAATTAATGAAGAGGTGGCTCTGCCACCAAGTTATGTTATGTTTCAATATTTTACTGCAGTTATACTTTGTAAAACAATCCGATGCTTTTTACAAACTTAAGCTCGCAGTGAAAATGTCTCATTCGTTTCTTTATTGGCCACCACCAGTGTTTCAATGTCTTACCGCAACTTCGCCTATAGACGATCAAAAATGAACTGATCTAGCCAGATCCAAGCCTGAATAAAGGAGGAGTGAACGTTGTAAAAGTATATGTTTCAATATTTTACTGTAGTTGTACTTTGTAAAACAATCCGATGCTTTTTACAATCTCAAGCCCGCAGTGAAAAATGTCTCATCTGTTTGGCTACTGGCAAGTGGATGTTGCACAAATCGTACCTCGATGCATGTCAACGCGACTCGCGTTGGATTGACGAAGCCCCCTACGAATGGGGTGGTCCCGGCACCGAACCCCTACTCATCCAACTCAGTCCGGCTCCTCTGGCTTCGCGATCGGCTTCGGCCGAACAGCAGCGTCAACAGGCGGTTCAGATTCGCGATTTGGCTCGATCTGCACGACGCTGGCGGTTGGCTGGAGGCAGCGCTTTCGACAATTGGTCTGTTATATTTGGTCCGGGATGCGACAAGGAAAGTAGTTTTAGACGCGTTATTGAAGCTGGTTCGGGCAAGGTTGGTTTGTTTGTTGAGTTGACATAATATCTAAATAATGTTTTAGTAAAATATTTTGTGCTACTAACTAATATTAAGTAGTTTTTTTAAAATAGTTTCTGACTTACAATGTCGTATTTTGAAAGCTGGTTTGTTTGTTTGTTTTTCTGTTTGATGTTTTTTGTTGGGCAATCGTTTGGATGTATAAAGTTTCTTGGTTAGAGGATGGCTTCTTGTGACGACGCCAGTGTTTACAGGAATTGATGAGGCGATGTTGTTCGGGGCGCGGGTGTTTAACGAATCCACAAGTCGAACATATAGTAAATGGATACTTTAAGGTACATTTTAGGCATATGCTAGCACCCATTCACTGAGTGGGAGTCTAGTGAAAGCCGAATTATTCTACTGCTTATTCAATTCCTACTGTTGTTAGTCTAGATGCCTGTTGGCATCTAGTCCAGGATTCACCCATAGAGGAGGAGCAGACAGGAATATTATCATTATTGGAAAGTAAGACTATGAGCATTACTCAAAGTTTCAGAGTGTCTGGTTTTTTATTTAGGATTGTCTCTCTTAGACCAACGGTTAAGATGCAAACATCGATCTGCCAAGGTGAAAATCAATTGACAACTACAATATTTGGTGGCTGAGCGACCCTTTCATTAATTCCAAGTTCGCATAGCATCCCAAATTACTATACGAAAAGGTTGTTGGCTGCGAATTGAACTTAGAGGAAAGTAGATTATGTTTTTTGTGATGACGCTATTGTTCACATGAATTGACAAGGCACTTTTCTTCGGAGTCAATGAGAGTTGAAAATCAATTGACATAATATCTAAAAATTGTTTTAGTAAAAGATCTTGTGCTACTAACTAATATTAAGTAGTTTGTTTTTTTAATAGTTTCCGATTTACAATGTATTTTGAAAGCTACTCTATCGATTTTTCAACTTAGGTTTTAGCAAGTTCTCCTCCCTACCCTCCGCCTGACGAAGTGACTCACGCCTTTTACAAAATTCGTGCCAATGCATCGACCAATTCGACGCTTTCTTTGCCCCGACTCTACAACTGGCTTCGTATCGATTATTTGTGCGCCTATTTAACGGCTGGGCAGGAAGTTGCACGCGAACAATATGCCCTTTGACGCACATGTTAGATTATCTCTCAATTTTATTTATGTTTTTGTAGGCTTCGATTGATTTTTTTATTATTTTTTAATTTTTTTGAATGAACTATTGTGTGTGTGTGTATATATATATATATTGTGTAAATATGAATAAGTATTGCTGGTTTTTTTTCAATTTTAATGGATGTGTAAAGTTGAATAGTGTGGATTGCTTAATGGTTCAAACAAGGTTGGTGCTGTTCAATGTCTAAATAACAGGTGTGTAGCAACACTCGTGATTATTTTTGTTTGTTAATTTCCATGACCACTAGATGTGACTATTTAATTTAAAGCATGCGGGTTCCCTTTATAATTCAAAATAAAAATATAAGAAGACGTAAACTGTGAGATGAATTCATTTTGTATATTCTCGTCAGTCACAAGCATATAAAATGTTAGTATATATATATATATATATATATAATTTTTTATTTTATGTTTGCTACTTTGAATGCCTTGCGAGAAACATCTTTCAGCAGTGGACATATATATATATATATACATACAAAATGGGGTTCAGATAACAAACATTACGACCAAGCTAAGTTCAATATAGTGACAAACTGTTTTTGTGCACACAAAGCAGGTTTTAATGTGTGAATATAAACAGAATCAAGGATTTTCAACATATTCGAAGCTTGAGAAGTAATTAACACTTGAAAAAAATTGTTGAAATTGGTCTGGTGTTTGGTTTGTAGTAGATGACGTAATATGGAAGAGCCATATAAAAGTCTGGGTGTCAACTCTGAAGAAAGAAGCCGGTTTACTTAAAATAACCATTCATAGGAGATGTTATGAATCTTTTCAAAATACGGCCACTGATCCAACTAAGAATGCTGTTCATTATCAAAAGTCTCCCGACATTTCTTTCAGTTATTTATTGAATAAATAAACACCACTCAAGTGCCGTGATACAAAAATTAAACTAAGAAAGGATTTGTTTGAATTTTATTGAACGAGTTGGAACAGAGACCTTTTTTGTTAGTGGAACATCTTGTATTGTATGTTCCATATTTTTTGGGTGGTAGGCACACCTGTATTAACAGAAGTCAACGAAATTTTGATTTGCTAATATTTTGCGTTAGAGTATATATGAATTTGGTAGTTATTCCATGTATTATTTTTTATATCCTTTAATGAAATGGTGTTTCTTTAGCCGACTGGTTGCTATTTCTGCGCTCAAACCCGGTCGACTAGGGCGGAATTACAATTAAATAAATAAGTGGTACAACTGGGCTAATGCTTGATTTCTGTTCAGTGAGTGGGTGCACATGGATTACTTTTATTTTACAATGAATAGGAGGATACTAATGATCCTGAGGATTTGAGTAATGCTTATAAAGTCCCAATTTCCCATTATGGACATATTGGTGAAAATAACAATAATGAAGAATATCACCAACCCATTCATTCATTCATTATCGGGATGGCCAAGCGGTACAGCGCTCGATTTGGACCTGGGCAGGCATGAGCTCTAATCCCATCAGCGGCCCACATTCGGCTTCGCTAAAATGGCTTCTTACAAAACATTCAAAGTAGTAAAAATAAAAAAGAATGACAATTCGTTGGATAACAAGTCAGTTACATGTGACCTAGACAAAAATGTATTGATTGTAATAACGCCGGTCACAGTGATGGCATAGATACAAATACTTGTTCTATTGTCTTAGTATTTGTATAATAATACTAGCAATAGCTATAACTGTAATAATGATATATACAAAACCTTTTTGCTTTACAAATAAGCATGGAACATTGAAGATTCTACAAATCGTAGATTAGGCTTCCTTTCGGCTTTCACTCCACCATGTCATTTGTGTAACTTTATAATCCAGCTACGTGCGATTACTTCTTTGCCGTTGTTTGTCTGAATGGCATCTTATTGTTTCCCTAGCAGTATAAATTTTTTACAGAGGTCAGGTTGCTAACCTTGCGCGCTTAAACCCTCCTCCTTTATCTAGACTTGGGACTGACTAGGTTGAATAATTTTTGGTCCAAACTAGGCGGAGTTGTATTTGTATCTAACGTACATAATTATAAAAATAATGAATTAACAATATCAAACACTATATTTTAAATAAATGCGATACTACTGAAATAAATAATCAATAGTTATGTCAAACAAACAATCCAACAAGAGAGAGTTGTATAAAAAAATAGTGTAGTTACAACTACTTACTAATTCGCACACATGACAGGGTATATAGATACACATACATACACGTACATAAATAATCTAAAACCCACAACTTTAAACCTCCACCGAATGAAAAATCAAAGGTAGAGAGGCTTTTTTCTACTACCAAAAGTAATTTATGTACTTATTTGTTCCATTTTTATGTTTGTGTGAATTCAATAATGATGGTCGAAGAAGCAATGATAATTTTAATTAATGATTTGGATGCGCGGAAAATGGAAAAATGTTTTTGAACTCGGGTTTTATATTATCGATAAATAAATAATTGTGTATGTTTGTACAATTTTTAGAATACAACTAACAAGGGAGACCGTAATAAAACGGTTTGGTCAAAAAAAGACAAACATTTTTTCGAAAAACTAATTGTAAAAAATGTGAATTGCATTTGCCATATTTATACGGCATATAAACCGATCGACTTCGATGGACTGATAAGCGTAACAAACGTAGAAGGATAAATTTCTTGGCTGGTAGACGACATACTTGTGACGGCGCGACACTGTTTGTAAAGATTGACGAGGCCGCCTGATTTTTTGTCAGGGTTATCTCCTTTAGCTCAAGGGATAAATATGGTATGTGTATACTTTAAAATATCTTTTAAGTATTCTGGATCTATGCATGCATCCATTCGCCGAAGTGGGAATCCAGTTATACTGCTGTATCTTGGTCTCCGCTGTTACTAGTCTAGATGCCTAGGGGTACATAATCCCGGACTCACCATGTAGAGGAGGAACAGTTAGGAATTCATTTTGGTTGGTGACGTGGTCACCTCTTCATTATTTCCCATATTTATACGACATGTAGAACGATCGATTTCGATGGCTTGACAAGCGTAGACAAACGTGGAAGAATAACAAAGTTTCTTGGCTGGTAGACGGCATCTTGTGTGACGTCGCCACTGTTCGCAAAGATTGACGAGGCCGCCTGATTTTTTGTTAGGGTTATCTCCCTTAGCCCAAGGGCTACATATGATATACGTATACCTTTAGATACCTTTTAAGTATCCTGGGTGTATGTTCGCACCCACCCGCCGTAGCGGAAGCCCAGTTATACCGCTGTGTACTCGGACCCTGCTGTTATTAGTCTAGATGCCTAGGGGCACCTAGTCCAGGATGCATCACGTGGAGGACTAACAGTCAGGAATATCACCATCATTGGAAATTGAGACTTTATAAGCATTACTCAAATCCTCAGGATTATTAGCATCCCAGTTAGGAATATTACCATTATTGGAAATTGAGACTTTATAAGCATTATTTATATCCCCAGGATCATTAGCATCCCCGATTAATTGTAAAATATAAGTAATCCTTGTGCTGAAAATAAGTTGAACTTTTTGAAGTTACATAGCGGTAAGGATCGATTATTTGAATGCACTTATTGTCGCATTGTTTTACAAAACAGTTTAGCACAATGAAAATGAGCAGCCTCGTGTAGTACCGATGCTGTAATTAAATTTTTGTTTTCTACTCTGTACTATTCATTTTGTTTTGATATCTTGTACATAGTTGTGACAGTTTTCAAGTTGACATAAACATCAACAATTCCAAGTTTGAATAGATTCTCCAATTCCTGTACGAAAAGATTGTCGGATGCGGATGGAACTTGGAGGGACAAATGAAGCTTGTTGGCTAGAAGACCGCTTCATTGCGACGACGCCAGTGTTTCCAAGAATTGACGAGGCGATCTTATTTAGGCTTGAACAGAAATCCAGCAGAAGCCCAGTTATACCACAGTGCACTCGAACCATGCTGTTATTAGTCTAGATGCATATCAGCACGTAGTCTAGGATACATTACGTGGAGGTGCAACAGTCGGGAATATTACCATAATTGGAAATTGTGACTTTATAAGTATTATTCAAATCGTTAGGATCACAAGTATTCAACAGGGTGAATAATTTACCAAATTACTCCAGAGTAGTTAGTTCCAAAGACGGATGAATAAGAAGACGTCCAGAGCGCAAAGTCAACAGTTTGGCATCTATAAAACTCTATTCCATGAAAGCATGATTCCATTAAAGGAAAACGTAAAAGTCGAAAGGCAAACGCGCATCTTTCAGCAGTGGACATTTTAGCGAACTCGAGCTGAGGGGGCTGCATTTAGTGCCGCCGATGGGATTGAAACCCAGGTCCAAATCGAGTGCTGTACCGCTAGACCATCGCGGCAATTAAAACTGCACTCTTCCACTTTGTGTAATGATTAGTAGCCATTAAAAATACTATTTTTCTTGCTATACATCATTCATTGAAGCATTAAAATCAATACCGACACTATATACAATGACCAATGTTGGATGCTAACACTTGGACAGAAAGCATGTATGTTATTGCAAAAGAATTTTGAATATACAAAAGTCATTCCTTTTTTCATTACCATTTAACAAAAGTTAGAATAAATAAACAGATGTTTTTGTTACACGAAACGCGAATGTCAATCAACCATTTATATTGTGTGTGTGTTACTCCATTTAAGTCTTTTCATAAATAACAACTTCCATTTTGAATGAAGTTTGAATAAACAACAGAAAAAAAGGAACAAATTGGTTGGGATGGACATAATTTTGTATTTTATTGCAAGCGAATATAGTTGCCCCCCCCCAACGGTCCCTAGCTCATGGGATAATGCCTAAGACGAACAACAATATTGAATTAGTGACAGAAACGGCTGTTTTTTTAAAATAAACTATTTTAATTGCTAGATTATTTTTCTACTACTTTGACATGAAACGCGTATGCCTTTCAGCAGTGGACAATGTAGCGAAGTCGAACAAGGGCCCGCATTTAGTGGGTCGGTGATGGGATGTGAACCCAAGTCGATATACAAATGAACGACAGTTTTTTTCTAAAAAAACGCCTACTCAGTGAATATGAATATGCTAATCGATAATGTTTTTAGTTAATATATGTGTATGCAAGATTGTGTTGAACACACACCATAATGTAATGTTATTATGGTCTATGTAGTAATAATTATCATATATTTATTGTGGTTAGTGACACAATCATCTCTTCATTATTTCTGTATATGTACGGTATATTAAACGATCGATTTCGATGGCTTAATAAGTATAACAAACATAGAAGAGTAAGAACAGTTTTTGGCTGGTAGACAGCATTCTTGTGATGGTACCACTGCGTAAAGATTGTCAAGGTTGTTTTTTTAGCCTATTGGCTGCACGTAGTATACATATACCTTAGAATAGCTTCTAAGTACCTTGAATGTAATCTAGATACCTATGGGCACCTAGACCAGGGTACACCCATAGAGGAGGAACAGTTAGTAATATCATCATCATTGGAAATTGTGACTTTAAAAATACTAGTTGAATCCTACTATTATTATTATTATTTCTATTATTATTGTTAGTAGTGGTAGTAGTAGTAGTAGTAGCATTATCATTGTTATCATTATTATTAGTAGTAGTAGTAGTAATAATAATAACATTATCTCAACAGTTGTAACGATTTGAATTTTATTAACGTGTAAATGGAATAAATGAATACATTTGTACAATGTTATCATTTGCATATTAGATATATATATATATATATATATATATATATATATATATATATATATATATATATATATAATTATCTCTATTAATTACACTATTATTACACATTCGTATACTAATGAGTAACTAACTACATACATTTCATTTACTTAACGCTTGTTTATTTTGATATTTTTCTTAATTTATACTTGTCTCGTTGAACACAACTACAAATTCTGTATTTCCTTGTTACATATATCTATATGCATTTAGTAATGTAGTAAAGTTGTGATAACTGGATTGTTTTATACACATGTGGCCGTGTTGCAAGCATGAGTGCACTAAATTTTGACATCTGTAAGTTGGAATGATTGATATGTACTGCATTCTGCAAGTTTGTTCATTCTTATCAAGTGGTGTAGGCAACGTGTTGTAATGGATACACACAATTGTAGTTATATGGAAAGTAGAAATTGATTCATTAATCGATAGCCGCTAGTGTGTTCTATACATTAAATATAGATGTATGTGCAGTCCGCTATAATGATTAATTGCTTTGTTTTGTTTTCATTTCAAACTGCTCCATTGTAGATGGTCCCAAGGTAGGGTTGAGAAAAGAGGTTAGATTGAAAACTAGATACTTTAAAATTATCCTAAAAGAACAACACAATGATTGAACTACAGCAAATAAGTAAAAGCAGTACGTTAACATCAATGAGTTTGAACGTCCAAAGGAAGCTTAATTTTTGATATGTACAATCTGTAATATCAAACATTCTGGGATACTAGTAATCCTAAGGATTTGATTAATGCTTACAAAGTCTCAATTTCCAATGATGGTAATATTCCTGACTGTTCATCTTCCATGTGGTGCATCTTGGACTAGGTACCTTGACTAATAGTACCTAGGATCAAGTCCACAGCGGTATCACCGGGTTTTCACTTTGACAGGTTGGTGCAGGCATACACTCAGGGTACTTAAAAGGTATATTAAAGTATACAGCGCTAGATTTGGACCTGAGTTCGAATCCCACCACCGACCCATCAAATCCTGGTCCACATTCGGCTTCACTAAAATTTCCACTGCTGAAAGATGCATTTCCCATAAAACATTTAAAGTAGCAAACATAAAATTAAAATAAATAAATAATGCTAAATGTATTTCTACCGAAGTATTTAAGCTGATTGTAACACTACTACTACTACTACTACTATTACTACTAATAATAATAATAATAATGATAAATTTACAGTAGGAAATTTGAAAAAAAATTAAAAATATGACCCGCCATACGTAGCCGATAGGCTAAGGGAGATAACGATGAGAAAATATCAAACGGCCACATCAATCTTTGCGAACAGTGATGTCATCACAAGGATGTTGTCTGTTAGCCGAGAAACGTCGTTATTCTTCTATGTTTGTTACGTTTATTTAGCTATTGAAGTCGATTGTTTAATATGCCGTATAAATATAGAAATAATGAAGCGGTAACTACGTCATCAATCAAAATACTAAAAAGTGAATTGTGCTTTCACTAGCCGATGTAATAGGAAAGTGTTTTCATTTAGTTGTAAAATTACCTTTTTTCTACACAGTTCACTATTGATTATAATATTTAGAAATATTGTTATAAACAGGCAATTATGTGTTTTGGTTTAAATTTCATTGTGGTTGGTAACGTAGCCATTCTTTATAAATTTGTACAATATATTATATACAAGAATCATAAAGATTGTTGGCTGATAGATGACATCTTTGTATCGCCGCTCCACTGTTTGCAAAAATTGACATAGTTGCTACACGTGGAGTACATCCTAGATTCGGAGACAAAGTGGGAACCGATTACACTGCTGGACTTCTACTTAGCTCTAAAGAAAACCGCCTCGTCAATTCCTATAAACACTGATCTCATCGCAAGAAAGCCATCTTCTAGTCAATAAACTTCATTTATTCCTCCAAGTTTAATTCACATCCGACAACCTTTTTGTATAGAGGAATTCGAGAAGGCATCGAGGGACACTTTACGAACTGTCGTCTATTAATCGAAAGAATAATGGGGGACAATGATTATCCCCTACATGTCCACCTTAACAAATCAATCGCATTAGACAAAACAAAGAGAAAATTCACTCAAGTTCTATCAAAAATAAATATCTCCTTTAATTCATGCATTCCATTCTTGACCAAACTGGAACAATTCGTGATTCCACCTTACTGATTGCCTATCTCTATGTGATCGAATAATTTTTTGTCATTTGTAACATAATCATCAGATTATATTACTGTTTCATAAAAAAACGAGTTTCAAACTAAAATAATTCTTTAACCTGACGTAGTATTCATTTTAATTGAATCTATCCAAATAGCTCTTAGACAAGTTTTCTGCTGTCTACCAACATTTTCATTCTATTTTTGTTGATCTTTTCGGTAGTAATTGCACAATTTGACCAATAATAATGTTATGTAGTAGATTAGAATCACTTTTTTAATAAGAATTTTATTGTTAAAATGTTTTCAAAACACCAGAAACATTCATCATATTATCAATCTTAGTTGTTTGTTTATTTCCATATTTCACTTTTATATATTGCTGTAGGAATAGTAATTGATAAATACAAATAAAGTTGTCTTTTTGCGCGGATAAAAAAAGTATAACAATATTGGTTTCAGTTTATGAAAGACTGACATTCCTTTTCTAAATCTGACTTTAACAGTTTTTAACATAACTGTCAGATTATATAACTGTTATGGCTATTTTCCAATAATTTTAATAAAACGCTGTACATTTCAAAGTATGGGATGCTAATGATCCAAAATGAATGAATTTCAAAGTATATTTATAGAAGTAGATAAGGTGTTTGACCCATGACTTAATTTATTCATTTTGATTGATCACGTAGTCACTTCTTCATTGCTTTCCCTATTTATACGGCATAACAAAGGACTGCGATGACTTGATAAGTGCAACAAACGTGGAAGAACAACAAAGTTTTTTGGCTAATAGACGTCGCCACTGTTCGCAAAAAATGACGAGGTGGCCTAATTTTTTTATCAGTTATCTTCCTTAGCCCAACGGCTACATATGGCATAGGTATACCTTAAGATACCTTTTAAGAATCCTGGATGTATGTTCGCACCCATCCGCTGTAGCGAAAGCCCAGTTATACAGCTCTGCACTTGGTCCCTGTTGTTATTAGTATAAATGCCTGTTTGCACCTAGTTCAGGATGCATTACGTACAGGACAAACCGTCAGTAATATCACCGTCATTGGAAATTGAGACTCATGACTTAATTCACTCATTTTGATTGATAACGTAGTCACTTCTTCATTGCTTTCTCTATTTATACGCCATATAAACAGTCGATTTTCACTGGTTTCATAAACGTACAAGTATAACAACGTTGGGCAGACGATATCCTTGACATCGTTGCTTGATATTTTGCCCAGGGTTATCTACCTAGGATACCTTTCAAATACTCTGGGTGTATGTTCGGTCCCTGCTGCGTTATTCCTGGTGTTTGAATGCACCTAGTTCGAAATGCGCCACGTGGATGAAACACCGATTTACGACCGACTTCATGATGATTTGTTGGGTTGTGTGACAGACAGCCAATGGATTCGATAACAAACCTATTCTGGTCTTAACCTTGTGTTGTGTTCTTATTTCGACCCCCTGATACTAGTGGATTGACAATTCAAAACATTCAGATAATAAGTAGCAGCTCACTCGAACGCTGATCCGTCCAACACCCAGGCATAACAATATCACCATTATTGAACATTAAAACTCTGATTTTTGGAATTATGAAAGCTGCATGTACATAGCCTAATCCACATACCAAACCGCCTGATCCAAATGATTGGAAATTAAAGCAACAACCGTGAATATCAACTAATGTGTTGACATTCGGCACATGCTGTATAAAATACGATTTTTTTTAAATTTAAATTATAAATATGACAAACCACGACGTTTGTTTGACATGTTAATGATTCTGAGAATTTGAGTCATGCTCACAAAGTCTCAATTTCCAATGATGATGATATTCCTGACTGTTACTCCTTAACGTGGTGTATCCTTGACAAGATGCTCATAGGCATCTAGATCAAAAACAGCAGAATTTGAGTGAACAGCGGTATAACTGAGCTTCCGCTTTGGCGGGTAAATTCAAGCATACATCCGGGCTAGTTAAAAAATATCTTAGGATATACGTATACTATATGTAGATAACTCTGACAAAACATCAAACTGCCTTGTCAATCTTTGCAAACAATGGTGCCATCACAAGAATGCCGTCTACCAGCCAAAAAAGTTTGTTATTCTTCTACGTCCGGTACGCTTATCAATCCATCGAAGTTGATCGTTTGATATGTCGTATAAATACGGGAAATCAATGAAGAGGTGACCACGGATCACCAACCAAAATGAAAAGTTTTTTGTTGCAACAATTTTTTCAACTTAAAATAATTTGATAGCCGCCTGTCCCCCCCCCCCCCAATTAAATAGACGCATTCCTCTTTGACCCAATAATTAGTCAAACAAAAAATAGAACACCACATTGTAGCAATATACATTCGATTTATATGTACACATCACATACGCATATTGGAAAATTACCCGTGCGCCAAAAAAGTAAACAAAATGTAGATAAATAATTAAATGATTTTTATTGTTAATGATGATGATGATGATGATGATCGTATTAATGATAATGAACATGATTATTTTTTCCAAAATAAAATATCACAATAAGTAAAGATTAAACAATTTGTCGGTGATCATACAACGAAAAAAAACAATCACTTTGATTGAAAACACGTTTAGAAAAAATAATAATAATACACTATATCTATACCACATATAGTTTAAATTATCTATATTTAACATACAACAAGGAAAAAGTAAGACCATTTCTATACATTGTACAATAAAATATAGCAAAAGATGCAACATTATTCGGAGGGAGGCGGCCGAAAATATTATATTATGTACATGTCAACATTGTTGGGATGATACGATGGTTGATATTCAATTTCATTCATACAAATGGTGCTCATACTATCCTCGATGGAATGTGTAAATCCCAATCGTCAATCTAATCGCCGTATTAGTCAGCTGGCAAGTTGTCGACAGCCACATTGGTTGTCTTCGTTGTGTTTGTGGAAGGAAAGTGTTCTTCGATAAACGACATCATTAGCGTCAGAAGATTTTGAATAAAATCAACGTGCGATTGCAATCCTGTTGATTCATATTCGTTGGGCATCTGAATTGTGACAATTTTACAAGATACAAATGATATTTATCATCATTATTATTATTATTATCACTATTATTAATATTATTTTTATTAGTATTATTTTATTATTAGTAGTAGTATTATCATTGTTATCATTATCATTATTATTATTATTATGGTTATGGGATTAGATACTTCAGTAGAAGTAGATTTCAGCACAACTGAAGTGATCTATTTTGTCAATGGCGTCCTTTTAATTGTTTCCGTAGCATTATAAATTTTTTACAAAGATCAGGTTGCTAACCTTTTACGCTCAAATCCTCCTTCTTTATCCAGGCTTGGGACTGGCTAGATTGAATTATTATAATTATAATAATTATAATAATAATAATTATTATTATTATTATTATTATTATTATTATTATTACTATGGCTATTGGCTTATATACTTCAGTAGAAGTAGGTTTCAGCATACAAAATATATGTACAATTATAAAAATACGATACAATTAGCAGTATGTAACATCAGTCCAAAAAAATAATAAAATTAAATTACATAGTCTAATACACTCACAAAAATTAACGGATATTCAAAAGTCATGTGCATTATGATATGCATGAAGAGGCATGATATTGCTTTGGAAACGTACCATAGTTAATAATATACTAATAGAACAGTATACATCAAATGCGAATGACTCATGACTGAATATAAGTATTAAAAGTGAAATATTATTTAACTTTTTCCGTCCTTCTTTTTCCGTATGTGTTAGGGACGATGAACATGATGGAATACAATTGTGACATTGGAAAAAGTTTCATTTTTTCATCTTACAGTCGATTTTAGTTGAAAGTGTAATTTGGACAATCGGACAAAAGAAAATAATTTTTGCCCACTGGACATTTAACCAGGCTGCATTTAGTGGGACTCCAATGCCCACATCAGTGCCAAGTTCAAGTCAAACGCTGTAGCACCGGACCAATTGCAACACGCCGCAATGCGTTGTGTCAACATTCGGTTCGAGTCTCACTACCGTCACTAAATAAGGGGTTTTATTTATTTTTTAATGTTTACTACTTTGAATGTTTGCACGAGAAACGCATCTTTCAGCAGTAGGGACATTTTGGCGAAGCCGAACGTGGGGGTCCGCATTTTAGTGGGCTGGTGGCGAGATTCAAACCCCGATGCCCACCGAGGTCCGAATTCGAGCGCTGTACCGCTAGACCACCCCGGTACTTTATTGGATGTCTGGCAAAAACAATGTAAGGGTCTTACAACTTTACACTTGAATATTTTTGCGTATTTGTGTAGCAATTATTAGACACAAATGGATAGCACAAGTTTGGAAAGCCACACCAAATTACAAAACTACAAAATGCAAACATAAATTACACAAAAGTATTTTACTTTGAAAATTGTTGTAATTGTATTAGATTGGAAAAAAAACATACACTTGCGTTTTTCAATGTTTATTTCCAAGTACATACATACACGCACAAAAAAAAACCGATAAAACACATTACCATTATCATAAAAATATATAATACTAATATTAATAAATAAGCAAGCGGTATTATTAAATCGCATCCTTTGATTATAATCAAAACCATTAACCTATTAATAATAATAAAAATTATTATTATTATTATTATTATTTCTGATTTTTTTCATCATCATCATCATCAAATAACCAACACGAAATGCATTAAAATGTTGTATATTAACGTGCGGCCTATATATATATATATATATATATATATATTAGAAAAAACATATAGCATAGACGAATCCGAAATAAACACTTTTGTGCTGAGAAAAAGTTAAACAAACGCCGACTGTCTATAAACAAGAAAAGCAACATGAAAGGGAGGACAAGAAGAAGAAGAAGAGAGAAATAATAACGGAGGCAAAATGTTGCGTCATATATGAAAACTTTTGCGCTCATCAGACGTTTGAATAAATTATTTTTTAAATTACAATGCTTACTAAGGCGCCATTTATTGATTGTATATAAAGTCGGTGAACGTTATAAAAGATCAAAGAGTGATGCGCAGCACTGCATTTCCCCTTTTTTAAACTCCTTTTTTTACACTTATCCAATTGGTGGGGGAGGGAGTTATTTGATGATGACAAAAATGCGCATTTTTTAACATGTCACTACTTAGCCGAGTCTTTGATAAAGGCCCCGAGTTTTTGGAATCCAATAACCTTATTTTGTACTACTTGCAATGTTTTGCGGGAAATATTGTTTGGCACTTGATATGTTGGTACAAACAAATATGGGCCCACATTGAATTGGTCGATAGGTGAAATTCAATCTGATCGAACCCAAGCCGAGCGCTGTATCGCTAGACTTCCTCGGCAAAACGAAATCACAACAACCGTTTATACTAATAATCCTGAAAATTAGACTTATGTTAATAAAAAAATTAAAGTCTAATAACTGCGATATTCCTGACTGTTATATCCAAGTGGTGCATCCTGGACTAGATCTACCTAAGCATCTAGACTAATAACAGTAGGGACCGAGTGCACATCGCTATTACTGGACTTCCACCTTAACGGATAGAATCAAGCACACACCTAGGGTACTTAAAAGGTATCCCAAGTTATACATATAACGTATGTAGCCGTTAGACAAAAAATTACGCAACCTTGTCAAGAATGACGTCCACTAGCCAAAGCACTTCGTCATTCTTCTACCTTTTTGTTACGCTTTTACCAAACCATCAACATCGATCATTTCAATATGTTCTATTAAATAGAAAAATAATGATGAATAAAAAGTAACCATTTTTACATCTATTCCAAAATGAAAATAGGTTTAGCGAATAAATTTGGACGATGAAATACATATTGCCAATTTTGTATTTTTGCTTAAAAAAATAATTTCCATTCATGTAATCATTGGAAAAATGATGTAGGCACACATACACACACACACACACTTGCACATACATAAACACGGAAAGGCAGAGAATTGTTAATTATGCTTTGTAAAAGTAAAAATCAAAGATAAAATGGCACGTCTTCGTTCCGAATTACCACCCCAACCCCCACCGCCATCAACAACAACAACTCACACGAATTACCACCAACAAATTTTGTTTTATTTTTTGGTCAATAGATCTTCTTTTTGGAACACTTTTGTCGGCATGTAGCAAAGTCAAATTGTGACCCGCATCAAGTGGTGCTGGGACGCCAATTGTTTGCAGTCATTCGGGGAGGGGGGGCATTTGAACAAAACTTTAATTAAACTTTTTCGATTACAATTATTGTTGTCATTTACATCAGTGCTTTGCGAGGAACAATTTTCACCAACTGGCGGTAGTGGTGGGGATCAAGCCCGTGTCCATCAAAGTCCGAGTATAGCTTTTGATGTTTATTTATTTATTTCAAAACTCTTTGGCTTTAAAGAGCACGGGACAATGAGATTGTTCCATATGATTGTGTATGATATGTTCCTCTTTGAATTTCCTGCATATCGAACATTGGAATTCTATGCCGATTTTGCCAAACATCGTGACATCGGAATCCATGTTTGAGAACAAACCAATCCATAAACAACGAAGCGAAAATCATGACAGCGATGGCAGAATTAAAGAAAAATTGGAATAAAAAAGTTTCATTTTTGACGTGCACATTTTAATGTACAACAATCACGTAAACCTTACACCCAACACTGCTATCACAGCATGTAACTTTAACCTAGCAAAAACTAAATTTCACCTTGTACAAACTTTCGAATTAATATCTTTTGTAATCGTGCGTGCAACGTTAACATTAAACAACAAAAAGAAACATGAACACTTATTGTAGTCGATTGAAAAAAGAAAAAAGTTTGGGTGTAATACAATCGGACATCGTTTTAAGGCATAATTCCGATTACGCAGTTTACCAAAAGCCGAATACAAGTTCAACCTTCAGCATGCCAAAAATGTATATGGAACAATCTTGGTGTTCACAGGTCTTGAAATAAATACTCACTTCATTTTGGTTGGTAATATGGTCATGTTTTCATTATTTTCCACATATAATCAATCGACTTTGATGATTTGATAAATGTGGAAAGAATAACAAACTTTTTTGGTCAATAGACAGCATCATTGTGATGGCACCACTGCTTGCAAAAATTGACGAGGCCGCTTGATTTTTTGTCAGGGTTGTCTCTCCTAGTCCAAAGGCTACATATGGTATACGTATTCCTTAAAATACCTTTTAAGTATCTTGGGTGTATGCTTGTACCCACCCGCTATATCGGAAGCCCAGTTATACCGATGTACACTCGGACCCTACTGTTATTAGTCTAGATGCCTGTTTGCACCTAGTCCAGGATGCACCACGTGGCGGACGAACAATCAGGAATATTACCATCATTGGAAATTGAGACTTTATAAACATTACTCAAATGAGTTACAATCATATTATATATATATATATATATATATATATATATATAAAATTAAAGCTTTGATCACATATTAAAATAAATCCATTTTGTGTGCACAAAAACAATTTGTAACTTTATTAAATTTAGTTTAGATTTAGCACAAGTACGACTTGTGTTGTTCAGTCTATGTTGGTATGTTAAGGTCGAAACTTCATTTACATCATTTTTTGATATATATATATATATATATATTATTACTATAAATATTATTATTATTATTATTATTATTATTATTATTACACGTGATAGCTCAATTTCAAGTCTACACCAGTTCCAAATTAAAAAAGATATATACCAAAATAATGCACAAAATATCTTGGTTCAGTGTTCAATGTCACCAATAATAATAATAATAATAGTAATAATAATAGTTTAAAAAAATAATAGCGAAATCGGTACGTACTTACAATAAATTTAGTTAAATCTTAATTACAATGATATTGTTTGAGAGTAAATATTTTTGTAGCTATCTAAATAGTCAACCAAATAAGAGGTCATTAACAGTAGTAATGCATTCCACACCACTGATCGCTGTAAAACTACAAAGAATAAATTTTGAAAGCCGCCGTCAATTAACTCGCGTTTTAGAACTTAAAATGACAACTGAACGATTCTCATCACAATAATTATTTGAAATAAGAATAATAGACGACGTAACGTATAAGATAAAAAAGATTACTATATGTATGTATATATATATATATATATATCAAAAAATGATGTAAATGAAGTTTCGACCTTAACATACCAACATAGACTGAACAACACAAGTCGTACTTGTGCTAAATCTAAACTAAATTTAATAAAGTTACAAATTGTTTTTGTGCACACAAAATGGATTTATTTTAATATGTGATCAAAGCTTTAATTTTTCATATATATATATATATATATATATATATATATATATATATATATATGTTTGTAACTCATTTTGAGTAATGTTTATAAAGTCTCAATTTCCAATGATGGTAATATTCCTGATTGTTCGTCCGCCACGTGGTGCATCCTGGACTAGGTGCAAACAGGCATCTAGACTAATAACAGTAGGGTCCGAGTGTACATCAGTATAACTGGGCTTCCGATATAGCAGGGTAAGGTAAGCATACACCCAAGATACTTAAAAGGTATTTTAAGGAATACGTATACCATATGTAGCCTTTGGACTAGGAGAGATAACCCTGACAAAAAATCAAGCGGCCTCGTCAATTTTTACAACAGTGGTGCATCACAATGATGCTGTCTATTGACCAAGAAAGTTTGTTATTCTTCCACGTTTGTTACGCTTAACTAGTCATTGAAATCGATTGTTTATATGCCGTATGAATATGGAAAATAATGAAGAGATGACCACGTCACCAACAAAAATGAATGAGTGAATGAATGTTTGTAACTAACGAGAATATAGAAAATCAATTCATTTCACTGTTTACGTCTTCTATTATTTTTACTTCGAATTATATAGGGGAACCCAGTGCTTTAAGTAACTAGTTAATTTAAAAATAGAAAAAGTTCTACACATTGACATACAAAGCGAAAGAATAAAATGTTTAAAAAGTATGTTGACAAAAAGTAGCGTCTATTCCCACTAAAGGTCACCATAAATCTATCACTTTGACCTTGACATAATGACCTCAAAAAAAAAATTGTTTTATCAAATTTGAATGACTACTGTTTTCGGTGTTATAATTTAAAAGCTTTAGTCGGTTGATAAAATTGTGTCTACAGTGCTCCTGCTTGATTGAAGTCAATTGGATGGTGGTCAAGCGGTACATCACTTGATTTGGACATGGATGAACATTAAATGCGGGCGGCCCACGTTCGGATTTGCTAAAATGTCCACTGCTGAAAGGCATGCGCGTTTCCCGTTTCAAAGTATTCAAATTGGCAAAAATAAATATATAAATTGTGATTAAGAATGACAAATAAAAATTTAATTTGTTTGTTAGAGGCAGAAACGCACACCATTTGAGGACGATGGACAATTAGCATGAATCACAGATTCACCATACATAACAAATTTAAAGGGTCTATTTGAACCACTCGTGGCTCAGTGGCTAAAGCTTTGGCCTGACACCAAATGGGGCGTGGGTTCAAGTTTGTGTATGAGACTTGTAAGGTATGCACTGCTAATGATTCTAAACAAGAATGAAACACCTATACAATGCTCCTAGTTGACTGAAACCAAGAATATGCTAACGATCCTGAAATTTGAGTAATGCTTATAAAGTCTCAATTTCCAATAATGGTGATGTTCCTGACTGTTCGTCCTCCACGTGGTGCATCCTGGACTAGGTGCCTATAGGCATGTAGACTAATAACAGCAGGGTCCGAGTGTAAAGACGTATAACTGGGCTTTCACTGCATTCCCGTTCAGTGAATGGGTGCTAGTATACACCCAAGATACTTAAAGAGTATCTCAGGGTAACTATTTACCATATGTAACCAGTTAGGCTTGTGGATTCTTCAATCAGTGTTAACCCTAAAGAAGATTGACTCGTCAATTCAAGTAAACACTGGCGGTCTTCTAGCCAAGAAATTTCATATTATCTATACGATAAAAATCCAAGTACAAGGGATTATGGATTTGTTAATGATAGTAGCTCTCAACATTGTAATCAGATTCACCATAAATAACAAATTTGCAAAATCTGTTTCAACCACTCATGGCTCAGTGGCTACGACTTCAGCCTGACACCAAATGGGGCGTGGGTTCAAGTTCGTGTATGAGACATGAAAGGTATGCACTGCTGATAATTCCAAGGACAAAACAGCTGTACAGTGCTCCTGGTTGACTCAAACCAACCTATATCTAATATATAACCCGTTACAAGGTCTATAATAAAAATAACGATTTATTAACCCAAACATGTATTCACAAAGAAATAATTTTATAATTATGGTTGGGTCGTCTAGCGGTACAGCGTTCGATTTGGATCTGGTGGATATCGGGGAGTTCGAATTCCACCACCGACCTACTAATGCGGGCCCACACGTTCGGCTTAGCTAAAAAATTAACTGCGAAAGGCATGCGCGTTTCCCGTCTCAAAACATCCACAAGTAGTAAAAATAGATGAAAAAAATTAAGAGTACACCATTTCATAACAGGGTTTAAAAGTCCCAACAAAAGCCTAATCTTCTAAATGCACAATCATTACCAACAAAAAATTCGATGTACGATCAGAGTGAAAGGGTTTTTTTTTAATATATAACAGAATCATGCTTATCATAAGCCACAACAGTCCATTAACATGTAAACACATCAAACATAAATTATAATAATATTGTAACTGTCTCGAAGGGAGATTAGTGAAAAGTGCTTTGTGTTAAAATCAGTACTTTATATTATTGTATTATAATAATTCTATTTAGTAGTTAAGGTACTGGCCTGACACCAGATAGGGCGTTGATTCAAGTTCATGTGTGTAAAACTTGAAGGGTATGCACTGCTCCTGGTTAGCTGAAACCCAAGTGGATTTATTATTCAAGTGAATCTGACAATTCACAATAAATTCCATATTCATCATAAAACCAATACCCACTAGTAGCTCATATAATTCAGACACACCTTTTAAAACGTAGTTGTGAGTATATATACGCACACACACACACACACATGCACCAACATTGCAACTACTTATAACAACCCCAAAAATGCATAAATAAACAAAAATTTCATTATATTCTTTTAAAATGCTAACTTTTTGCCCATACTGATACAAAAAAAGCGACAACCGGTAATTGTTTGTTCAAAAACGGATAAACACATTTCGGATGAGGGGGATTAGGGAAAAAAAACCAACAAAACAAGTATCATAATTAAGCAATTTTACAGTATGAAAAGTAATTTCTTGTTTGCAAAAAACATTGGTGAAAATGCATTCAATGCATATGTAAGCCAAATCAAAAGTGTTTATAATTATAAACCATATATATATATATATATATATATATATATATATATATATATATATATATATATATATGACAGAGAGAAAACTGCAAAATATTGAAGTAGATAACATTTGCTTTGATCTTTAACTTGAAAAGAACCGATAAATGACGACAAGCAATACAAAACACATACAAATATACAATATGAAAAATGTATATTAAATGGTATTCATATATATATATATATATATATATATATATATATATAATATATATACATATAAAATCCTCTGCATTCCGTAGTATATATAGCAGAAAGAATAAAGAAATACGTTTACACATACATTTGTAGTATCATTAATTTTTAGTTTAACAATTACGCTTCATTTTTTTGCCAAAATAGTTAAAAGGAAAAGTCGTCCCTATTAAATCGTTGCGGCAATTGACCGACTCTGTAGTTCTATGAATTACAATTTTATACTGTTTAAAAGTGGCGCAAATTCAATACAAAGGAATAGTTTTGTTTGTTTTTTGTTGTTGATTGGTCTAAAAAATGGAAATTATTGCCGCGTTTGACGGTAAAAAGCATCTTTTAGCAAGTGGATTGTGTCTACCGACGTTTGAGTCACGTTTGATCCACCGCTTGATTGTGGCAATCATTCAGTTGCGTTTGTCATTATTGGACACACTTGTACGTGTCATTTCGATTGGGGGGGGGGATTAAGTCGCTTCGTCTTTTTATAAGTCAACACAGACGGTAAAGCGAGAAACTTGTACCTGGGTTTGAATCCTACCACCACCGATCCACTCACGTTCGGTTTTACTAGAATGTCCACTGTTGAACAATGTCTTTTCCGTTTCAAAACATTCAAAGTAGTAAGAATAAATTGTAATTATAAAACTAGTTTTAAGATAACACCGTAGTTGACTTGTTACTGTGGTAGTTACGACTGAATACTATAATGTGGAGTCTTAGCAGTGTCCATTCACAAAAAGTGTTTGTAATAATAAAATTCGACATTAAAAAATATCAGGAGGACCTTGTGATACGAAAATTGAGTCTTTTTTCAACTGAGTTTGAAGCTAATATTATTTTAAATAATAATAATAATGCTGATACAAGTAACACTGGATACAACTCCTATTCCATCTTCCAGAACAAGATAACGATCAGTCTATCTAAGTCCATGTGTTGCGATGCCAATGATCCTGAGGATTTGAGTCAATGCTTATAAAGTGTCAATTTCCAATGATGGTGATATTCCTGACTGTTCGTCCTCCACGTGGTGCATCCTGAACTAGGTGCCAACAGGCATCGAAACTAATAACAGCAGGGTCCGAAAACACAGCGGTATAGCTGGATGCAAGCATACACTCAAAGTATTTAAAGGATATCTTAAGGTATATGTAGACTTGATGTAGCTAGGCGAACAGTGGTGACGTCACAAGGATGCCGTCTATCAACCAAGAAACTTTGTTATTTTTCTACGTTTGTTACTCGTTTATCAAGTCATCGAAGTCGATCGTTTGCTATGCCGTATAAATGTGGAAAATAATAAAGCGTTGACTACGTCACTAACAAAACTGAATGAAATAGATGCTTAAAGTCCAAACAGTAACAAGAATTCCCACCTCGTAAACGACATCCTTGTATTGGCGCCACTGCTCAAACAAAATTTGACAAAACCGCTTTATCTTGTGTCTCCCTTAACTACATGTCGCTACATGTGTATATTTTACAATTCCCCAAGGAATTTTCCTCATTGAACGCAATTAACAAACTTAACCGTTTCTAATAGTTACACAATTTAAAAAGTAGACTCCAATTTATTATGCAATAATAATTTATTAACAATTGAATATATATATATTAAATGTTAACTAAGTGGTTTGTAATCAAAGCCTAAGTGAAAACATCAACAAATACAAACCACATACACTTTGTCTAGTTCATAGTCACTTGTATTGCTACCCTTTTATAACTACTTGGCTCAGGTGTTGTCGACAGTTCTTGGTTAGTTTATTAGTCTATGTTCATGTAATTGTATTTTTAGAAACAGATTTAAACAGCTAATTCTTTAATTTAAATAATATACTTATGAATGTTTTCTTTAATTATATTGGAAAAAAATTAGATAAGATTAATTTTAATACTAGTAGATAACAACTTTTTCTAAAAATAGCAATTTTTATTTTATCCCGTGTTATGTTTAAATTTAATTTAAATTTAATTTTGGTTGGTGATGTGATCACCTCTTTATTATTTTCCATATTTATACGGCCAATATACAATCGACTTCGATGGCTTGATAAACGAGTAACAAACGTAGAAAAATAACAAAGTTTCTTGGCTGGTAGATGGCATCCTCGTGACGTCGCCACTGTTCGCAAAGATTGACGAAACAGCCTTATTTTTTGTCAAGGTTATCTTCATTGGCCTAACGACTATATATGCTTTATGATACTTTTTAAGTATCCTGGATGTATGCTTGTACCCACCGCTGTGCATTCGGTCCGTGTTGTTATTAGTCTAGACGCCTATGGGCTCCTAGTCCAGGATGCACCACGTGGAGGACTAACAGTCAGGAATATCACCATCATTGGAAATTGAATCTTTATAAGCATTACTCAAATCCTCAGGATCATTAGCATCCTCTTTAAATTAAAATTCTTAACAAAAAGAAAAAAATTAGATAATGTTAAATTTTAATTTAATTTAAGTGTAATATATTAGAAATTGTTTTATTAAAAACAATTGCAACTGACGCATAAATATAATGTATTTTAATTTAATAGCATCCTCACACACATACTATACTTTACATCAAATCAAAAACATTAAATGATATATATATATATATATATATATATATATATATATATATTTCTAATAAAGGTTTTACGGTGTTAATTTTACACGATATTTAGAAAAAAAACGCTTTTTCAATGCTAGATTAGCCAATGATCAAACCACAATACGTTGTTTTTTATAATAAAAACAGCTGAATATTCATTGATTGGAAAGATAACGATAATTTTTGCCTTCCACTTTTAACTGGTAAACAAATTGCCTTTAATATTTTAAAAGTTCAGTTAACTTAATTCTTTCAATTTGCAAAATAAATTCTAATAAACAAGAAACTTTCCATTTATTTATCAAACACAATTTTTTACAACTATCGGAAATTATAAATGAAACTTGTCCATCATTATACTTAAATCTTCAAAATAATTAGTATCCAGAACATTATCTGTAATTTTTACTACTTCAGATGTTTTGATAAGAAACGCATGCCTTTCAGTAGAAGACATTTTGACAAAACCGAATGCGGGCCTGCATTTGGTCGGTCGGTAGTGGGAATCGAACCCATGGTCACCCAAGTTCAACTCGAGCGCTGTACCGCTGGGAGCACCCCGGCACTAACCAATGGTATCACGTCACTGAAATCGTATTAGTATTGTTAGGACAACACCGAATTAATCGTAAATCAGCCAACCAATTACAGTAAAGTCTAATTGAGGATAAATAGACACGGGATCTGGCTAACTAATCTCATGCCCATTCCTATTGATCTGTATCATGGTTTAGCGATACAGCGTTCGACTCGAACCGGAGTATGATTGCCACGACCGGCACCAACTGCTTCGCTAAACAATATCTATTGCTGAAAAATGCAGATTTCCCGTCAAAACATCTAAAGTAGTAGAAAATTAAAATATTCAATTTTCGTCTAAACCTTGTGTTCTGGGTTGTCAAGTCATAGTTTTCGGTACAATAAATAGCTGGCGGTTATATTAATCCACCCAAATATAACAGGTACAACTTAATTCGGGGCCCTCAAATAGTTTTTTATCGGGTTTTGTACTGCTTAAATGTTCGCACAAAACAAGTATACGTCTACAGCAAAGCCAAACGATAAATTGTCCGTGGTACATTTACAACGCTAATATGTCGTGATCTTTACATGAAAAAAAACCCACAATAGCATCCAAGTTGATATTTCTTTTTTGTTAAAAATGAATCATTTTGTTTTCTGAAAAAAGGAGCCAAAGACTTTTTAAAAATTCAAAAAGTAATCGATTTGAAAATGAATAAAAACTTGGAGTACATTCGTACTATGTTAAGCAATTATGAAATACAATTCTCAAACCTAAAAAATAATTATTCAATGCAAAATGAAATAGCACAGGAAGGAAGCCCAACTTAAATGCTTACAAGAAATTATTATTATTAAAAATGTACGGTTTTTATTTAATTTTTTATATATATACACATTTGAAACATAAGGACATAATTGAGTTTTTATTCCAAAATTTCTAAAAATACTCGCTGTGATATGGTAGATAATAAAACCAACTCATGGGAAAATGTTGCGTAAAAAGGAACCAATAAGAGTTAGACAACCTTTTGTGTGAGTGTGTGATAACAATTTTTTTCAATTGTAAATTGGTGGTAGGAAAGTTTCAACAAGTGTGACCAAATTCGCGCGATGATGCAATACAAATCGTATAGTACTGACTAAATATTGATTTTTCTACATTTTCAAGGTCAAGCAATCTCCTTTTGATAGAAAAATGCACCAACGTGAGTTACATTTACTCACGAAGGTTGACCAATAGAATTTTTTTAATTGTTTTTTTTTGTGGCTGGTTTCTATCATCTACAAACAGTTTTAGAAAGTAAACAAGCTCATCAATCACACTGCATTGGTTGTGACAGCTGTCCGTATAATTCTAAGCAATAGACTAACTGTAATTGCCTTGTTATCGATCGAATACACGCACATATGCATACACGTGTCCACCATTTCATGATTTTTCTTTTTAATACAAGAAAAAAAATAGATAAAGAAAGAAAACGTGTTAGATTTGCTGCCAAAATGCCGCCATTTTTTTAAAACAATGATTATTCTATTTGACCAATGCACATTTAATTAAAGTCAATTGGTCTTGGCTGTTCTCCACCCGACATAAAAGATATTGATAGAACGAGAGACAGAGAAAAAAAATAAACAAACAAAGATAGAAGAGAAAATTTCTTTTATCCAAAGCGGCATTCAAAATGTAAACAAAAGGCAGGAGCGTACATTTAGCCTACATCGCTTTTCTTCAACCACGTACACACACACACATGGCTATACTTTCAGCTGTCTTGTACGAATCAGTTGTGTGTGGGTGAAAAAGATACTGGCCAGTTTCTAATGATCGTTTCTTTTTATATCTATTGGTGTGGATCTTTGTAAAACGTTTGTCGTGGTCAAGAGTAGACATTATTGTTCTAGGCTATTCTCAAATGAAAGGGTTCTCTCACCTGTTAAACCGGTAGTAACGTAGCAGCATTTGAGGACACTGAGCAATTAGACTTGATCAGATTTACTATAAATAATAAATTTACAGGTTCAAGGTCATATATCCGTAGCTCAGTGGTTTAAGGCGCGGCCCTAACACCAGATAGGGTGTGGGTTCAAGTTCATGTGCGTGTAAAACTTGAAAGGTATGCGCTGCTGATTATTCCAAATGTAAGGATGTGAAACAGCTGTACCGTAGCTTGTCCAAAGTTCGGTTGAACAAGGAGAAAGTGTCAAAGGTTAGTAACCTGACATTTTTGAAGAATAAATCATATTAATAATACTTAATAGTTCAGTAATGCTTCTGCATTCTCCATATCCCATAATGACAATATCTTAAACTGTCAACATAATCTTCTCAATATGCTCATCAAAACGACACCATTTTGTACTTGAAAAAACGACCACGTCTACTTTGATTTGTACAAATGTGATAAGCCAAAAACACTCTTCTTCTTAACATTCATTCAATCATTTATTTTGGTTGGTGACGCAATCACCTCTTCATTATTTTCCACATTTATACGACATAGCAAACGATCGACTTCGATGACTTGATAAACGAGTAACAAACGTAGAAGAATAACGAAGTTTTTTGGTTGGTAGCTGGCATCTTTGTGACGTCGCCACTGTTCACAAAAATTGACGAGGCTGCCTAATTTTTTGTTTGGATTATCTGCTATATGTATACCTTTTAACTATCATGGATGTATACTTGCACCCACCCGCTAAAGTGCTAACCCAGTTATACCGCTGTGCACTTGGTCCCTGTTGTTATTAATCTAGATGCCTGTGGTCACCTCGTTGAGGAGGAATAGTTAGAAATATCACCATCATTATAAATTGAAACTTTACATAAGCATTACTCAAATCGCTACAATCATTAGTATCTTCTTACACTGTTTATACATGTAATCATTTGATCAATCATTATTCTATTGAGCAACTGTCTCTTTGTCTCACCTAACACACACACACACAGAGAGACAAAAGAAGACTGACAAATTCAATAGAAGCAAACAGAACATTTTGGCCAAGCCAACAACGAAACAAATAAGTGTGTGTGTCTGTCCATCACTGACCCAAAGACATTTATTTCTTTTCTTGCCAGCCACATCCTACCTACATCTCCTATCCATCGAAGCAAATAGGGCTTGGTCTTACCACCGAATAAACCAACCGCAAATAAAGACAACTCAATTGAACAATTGAAGCGGCACGTAAGTCTATATATATATATATATATATGTGTGTGTGTGAGAGTGTGTATGTGGCGCAGCCTGATTGATCAAAGCGGCTTCTATATTATACACATACAGACATGATACAAAACAATCGTCAACACATACGAATGCATTAATGATTTGAGCAAAGTGACATATCAAAACCATCGATATATATATATATATATATGAAATGAAGATGTACGACACAGAATGAAATAAACAAAACAAGAAAACGACTCTCTCTCTCTCTCTACATATAGATACACCACAACCGAACAAAATAAGGCATAATAATGATGTGGGTTTGTATTGTGAGTCGCATCCAATTAGGACTAATTTGTAAAAAATAACAACAATAATAATAACAATAATAATTGATTTCTTTCAATTACAAACTGTTAGCTTTTGACCGAAAAATCAAATAATTCTTTTTTGCAACTTTGCCATGGCGAAAGAATGGAACAATGACAACTGAAATGTTATATCGGTATTGTCAGATTCACTTGTATAATAAATTTACTAGGTTTTCCAGTCAACCAGGAGCACACACATGAACTTGGAAGGTATGCTCTGCTGATGATTCCAAATAAGGATGCGAAACAGCTGTACAGTGCTCCTGGTTGACTTGAAAACCTAGTAAATTTATTATACAAGTGAATCTGACAATACTAATATAACATTTCTAAAAACAAATAATCCCTTAAAAACCCATTGTTAAATTACAATGTAATCTATCATGCTAATGATCCTGATGATTTGAGTAATGCTCGTAAAGTCCCAACTTTCAATATTGCTGACAGTTCATCCTCTACGTGGTGCATCCTAGACCAGGGATCGAATGTACAGCGGTATAACTTGGCTTCCGCTTCGACGCATACACCTAAAGTAGTTAACAGGTTTCTTAAGGTACGCGTATACCACATGTAGCCCTT
>JAKXYG010001074.1:42500-130000 GCA_025895645.1 Cardicola forsteri | reverse complement strand
TTTAAAAAATCACCGATTTCATCAATTTTGTGAACAATGGCACTGTTGCGAGAATGCCAATTGTTGACCAAGAAACCTTGTTACACTTGTAAATCCATTTTTAGTTAAATTGGTTGGCGATGCAGTTATCTCTTCAATAGTTCTACAGTTGTACGCCACATTAAACGATCAACTTTGATGGGGGGCGGAGCGGTTGTAAGCTTGACAAACGCAGAACTGTAACGACGTTTATTGGCTAATTTACGGCATCTCTGTCACGATGCCAAGATTGACGAGGTCGCCTAATATTTTGCCCAACATTTAAAGCTACTTTTTGACTACCCTGGGTGTGTTTTTATCCATCAGCCAAGACGAATGCCCAGTTATACAGCTGTGCATTCAATCTCTGTAAAAAAATGTCATCATTGTTGAAAATTGAAACTAAATTATTGCAGAGTTATTAGCATCCCATTGGAGTACAAAAATGTAACCACGTCAGCAACTAGAAAAAAGTACAAAAATGACAAATTTTACACAATAAAAAATCAAACAAAACAAGTTGTATTTTTAGACAATATTTGAAATAAATATATGGGCCGATAAGTAACCGAAAAAAAATAAAACACACTGAAAAAGTACGTAAAACATTAGATGATGATAATGATAATTATGGCAATAATATTAATTGAATTATTGTTTATCTACCTATACAATATAAAGGCGTATTGATCAAAGGAGATGATAGGAATTATTTTTTTCATTTGAAGCATAAACATACAAGCTTGTAACACAAACGTCAAGAAATTGAACAAGCAAAATACTTAAAATTTGGTATTAAAAATAATTGAATAAAAACGTCCAATACATATATATGTATATATGCATATAAGTAGTAGTAGCAGCACTACTACTACTACTACTACTACTACACTACTAGTACTACAAGTATTAATAGTCATTAGCGGTTTTATTGATGTCTGTAAAAAGTAAAAAAATGTGATTAATAGAAAGTTAACACAATGCGCCATAGGTTTGTATAATATGTAGTGCACAGTAAAATTAATTTAAGTTCATTGAATCAAAGAATTGGCGGTTTACTGTTTTGTTAAAAACGATATAAATATATACCTATATAATGATCATCATGATAATCATATAAAGTGGCATTGAATCAGCAGCAGTATACACACAAGAACAAAAATATTTTGTAAAAGAAACGAAAAAAAGCCGAAAAAAAAATTTGATATTGAAAAAAGTTGCCGGTTTGTCAAAACGAAAAGACCTCCCACAATGGTGGCGAGTTGTATAAAACGCCGTCTATAGTTGAGTATTACACGAGAGAGAGACACGATGCCTACAGAATTAAACCTTTTTAAGTGATTGTAACAACTAATTGTGTAATTAGTGCCTATAGCGTAAAAATAAAATAGAAAAATTAAATTTAGAAATTGTGTAAGTATGAGTTTGAGACTCTCCACGCCGGTTCACATTTGACCTTGAAAAATATTCATGCAGTGGAAATCGAACAAAATTATTAAGTGTAGCATCATTCAATTTTTAAATATTACCATAGAAACATTGATTCAGTTAGTTAGGCCAAACTGTCTCTGAACGCTCTGAAGGATTATGTAATTGAAAAAGCTATACGAACTTGGAACCAACTAGTTCCATTACCAACCATTATACTTGTGACAAATCAAACTATATTTTTTAGAAAAAGATATCATTACATTGTTCTTAAAAAGGGGAAAATATTGTGCTTTTTACCAGAAACACATTTTACCAACTAGTTATTTATGTCCAGTTCCAGTGTCAGAAACTGCACCGCTCCGAAACAATATGTACACACACACACACACACACACACAATACTTACGCGTTCTTTTGCCACATTGACCAATTCCTCAACTGTATGAATCACAACGTCAATCGTATGCCGAAATCGATTTATCAACTCTAAATCCCACAACGCCCCAATTGACAACTTCCAGCGATCTTCAAAATCCAAACCATTCCAAATAATAAATGTCCAATGGCGCAGAATTTGAATCAGCTGATTCAAATGATCGTATTCGAACGTTTCGACATTGTCGACGAGCTGCTTTTTTATGTCCGACGCGACGTCGAGCAAAGTCGACAGAGCCGTTGGCAGTGGGGAAGAAGAAGACGAACGGAAATAGGACCATACTGTTGACATATCTTCGTGTCCCGACGATAAATGTGAAAGACAACGCAGACCTCCTTCGAGCAGATCGATCGAATAAGGATTGACGGCCGATGGTGGACACGGAGCAAAATTACTGCCGTCGAAATCGTCGATCTGACTGCAACAACACACTTTTGACGAGTGTTTGGAAAGCAGTTCGTCGGTTTTGCTTGTGGTCAGTTGATAGCGCAAACATTGTAGGATTGAGTCAAGACCGTGATGCTGTCAGTGGATAAATGTAAACGCTGTAATTAGAAGATTTATTTAACTGTCGACCCGCATTTAGTGAGATGCTAATGATCCTGAGGATTTGAGTCAATGCTTATAAAGTTTAATTTCCAATAATGGTGATGTTCCTGACTGTTCGTCCTCCACGTGGTGCATACTGGACTAAATACACACAGGAATTTCGACTAATAACAGCAAAGTCCGGGTGCACAGCCGTATAACTGCGCTTCCGATTTGGTGGATGGGTGCAGGCATACAGCCAGGATACTTAAAGGGTATCTTAAGGTATACGTATACCATATATAGCTATTGGTCTAAGGAAGATAACCCTGACAAAATATCAGGTGACCTCGTCAATCTTTGCTAACAGTAGCGATGTCACAAGAATGCCGTCTACCAGCCAAGAAACTTATCGAGTCATTGAAGTCGATCGTTTGTATGCCGTATAGATATGGCAAATAATAGAGAGCTGACCGCGTGATTACCAACCAAAATGAATGAGTGAATGAATGTTTGTAACTAAAGAGAATATGTATATATAAAGGTTTTTAATATATATTAATAATATACATTTTAAAATTATAATTTCTATTATGATTGTTATTAATTATTTTTATAATAATAATAATAATAATAATAATAATAATAATAATTGTTATTATTATTATTATTATCATTATTATTATTATTATTATTATTATTATTATTATTATTATTATTATTATTATTATTATTATTATTATTATTATTATTTATTATTATTCATTATTATTATTATCAATAGAAAGTACATCCTGGAATTCAAAAATTTGCTTACTTGTCAGCTATAGAAGATGTGGATGTATTTTAGTTAATTTTATACTATTGCTAGTCCCAGTTAGAAAGGAAAGAAGATGGTTTTACTATTTCATCAAACAACAGGAAAGAAGTGAAAGAAACTCAATTTTCAATATTTTAATTAATTAATTTTATTTTTACTGCTTGTGAATATTTTCAGACGACAAACGCGCATGCCTTTTAGCAGTGGCAACATTTTAGTGAAGTCGAACGTGGACTTGCGTGTTTAGTGGGTCAGTGGCGGGATTCGAACCCCGATGCCCAGCCAGGTTCAAGTCGAGCATACGATCTCCAATGACTAAAAGTCAACCTGATATTATTGCTCGAACCTTTTTAGAACAAACAGGTTTGTAATAATAATAATAATACATTTTAAAATTATTATTCTTATTATTACAGTTAATGATTATTATTACTACTACTATCATTATTACTGTTTCATTATTATTATTATCATTATTATTATTATTATTATTATTATTATTATTATTATTATTATTATTATTATTATTATTATTATTATTATTATTATTATTATTATTATTATTATTATTATTATTATTGCTTAAACGCTTAATGATAGACATCTCTCAGCAAAGCCGAACAAGTGACCACATTTAGATTCGATGGTGGCATTCGAATCTATGTCTACCTAAGTTCGAGTTCAGCGCTGTATTACACTCCACACCCCAATTGTAATGCATTAAAAATGATCCCATTGTCATATATTGAGTCATTTATTTGCTTGAGGGAAACAATAATTGTTGGGTTTCATTAACCCCCATCCATGTAATGCATCCAAGAAATTCAATCAAAATACACGCATAAAAGACATGAACATCATTATACAATGCTAATAATTTTAAGGACTTAAATAGTAGTCATACTTAGCGGTACAACGCTTGACTTGAATTTAGGTAAACATGGGAGTCCGACCCACTAAATGCGCGTTTCGTAAAACCTGGGTGGGCATCCGGGTTCGAATCCCACCACCGGCCCACTTTGGGCCTCGTTAAAATGTCTCCTGGTGAAAGGCATGCGCGTTTCCCGTCGCAGAACATCCAAAGCAGTAAAAATAAGTAAATGAAACAATTGTTTCATTTAAATATTGACAAAAATTTCTACCTCTTCCTTTCTGTTGTTGCAATAAATTATATTATTATTATTAATAAGCATGGGACAACCCAATAATTCTTTGTATTCGAACACTTGCCTACATTTTTGTTTGATCCCATGATACTTTGATTTCAATTCGATCTTTCCAAATGGTTCTTAGCCAAGTGTTCTGCGGTCTACCCCTAACCTTTCTTTTGCCATTATTAATTGCCCATTCCAAAACCGTTTTTGTTGGTTTTTCGGGAGGAAATTGAAACTTTACTCAAATCCTCAGGCTCATTAGCATTGCAAGCAGTAGAAAACAACGAAATTGTATCAACATTTTTTTGTTTGATATGTACAACGAATGTCAGATAAAATTTTCTTTTAGTTCTTTTCTTTTCAATGTGTGATTACTCCAAACATTTTGTTTGGAAAAGAACCACACATACATATTGCAAGCGACTAGATGGATTCAACCGGAGGTATTTTCCCTATTTGTCTTGTGTAGGTGTGTTGTGTTGGACTTTTACTGGATTTCCGCTCTGTGAATGGGCGCCACCATTTACCATATACAGCCGGTTACTCTTGTGGATCCGTCAACCCTAAAGTAGATCGCTTCGTCAATTCTTGTGAACCCTGGCGTCGTCGCAAGGAAGCGGTCTTCTAGCCCAGAGGCTATACGCGCTATACATATACCTCTAAAAACCTTTGAAGTACCTTGGATGTTTGCTTGCACATACATATTGCAAGCGACAGTATGGATTCAACAGGAGTTTTTTTCCCCCTATTTGTTTTGCGTAAGTGTGTCGTACATCCTAAACACAGACTAAAACAAATGGGGGCGGGGGATCGACTGCACAGCTTTTTGTCCGATGGATCAGTGCGCTCAATGCAAAACACACACCCATTAAAATGAGGAAGTCAATCCTATCCAACAGAGGTAGGCCATTTAAAAATGATCATCCAAACAAACAAAAATCAGTGTGCTTTTGTGTTACAAAATATATCACAAAACAACCAACCATGAATTAACAAAAAGTTGCGTTTATTCCACTATTTCTATTTACATTTGGACAAAAGACAAACAAAGCTTTTGCATAAATTATTCATTATGACAAAAAAATTGTAATCCCAAATACAAGTTTAATTTATGAGATAGCATTGACTTTTGCATATATATATATATATATATATATATATATATATATATATATATATATATATATTCATTCGACTTCAATTGGTGTTCAAATTTTGGATTGTCTTAATTGTTCGATATTTTCAAACAAGACTGAAAAGTATTTTGAAAGGAATGTGGCCGGCTGTCTAAAGGTCCATAACTATATATTGAAATTGTATTTGTACTAATAGCAACTGGGAAGCGAATAATCCCGAGGATTTGAGTCAATGCTTATAAAGTTTCAATTTACAATGGTGGTAATATTCCTGACTGTTCATCCTCCATGTGTACCCATAGGCATCTAGAATAATAACAGCAGAAGCATGATGCATAGCGGTACAACCGGGCTTTCATTGGACTCCTACTCGGTGAATAAGTGCTAGCATATAGCTAAGATGCATAAAATATAGTTCAAGGTATTTATTGAGCATATGTAGCCGGCTGGACTTGTAGATCCATCAACCGGTGTCAACCCTCATTTCCCCCCAAAAGAACATTGTTTCGTCAATTTCTGTAAACACTGGTGTCGTCATATGGAAACGGCTTTCTAGCCAAAAAACTTCCTTCATCCTTATCCAAGTTCAATTCGTATCCGACACCCTCTTTGTATAGAAATTTGGGATGATGTACGAAGCTGTAACTAATGAAAAGGTAACTTTGTTACCAACTTTAATTGTTGCTGTAATAGCATATGTATAGTGTATAAAAAAGTAATTAACCAAACAACTAAGTTCAATCTAATATTTTACAGATTGGTGACATGATGACCTCTTTATTGTTTCACAGAGAAGGTCATAAGCAATTATCTTTCACATTATGTATACCGAAAAACTCAGCTTAATGAGGATCCATTTTCAAGTCTGGATAAAGGAGAATGATTTGCGGCAGGAAGAATATTCAGCGGTAAAACATTCACACCAGAATTATTTAATTGTGATAATGCTTTATTTATATTGGTTCAGTACAAAACAAAATGGAGAAAATTGACCAGAAACAGTGATTCCTCACAAAAGAAGGCAAAGCTACAAAAGCAGAAATAACATTTATACAAAAAGAAAACCTTATTTACAAAAGAAACATGAAAAAAATAATGCAAATAATTGATTAATAAAGGGATTCTTTGTAACTGCATTACTGTTGGCAAAAATTAACAAAGCCGCCCAATTTTTTTCTCAAGATTGTCGTCCGTAGACCAGCAGCTATATATATGATCTACGTATACCTTACTATGCCAATCAACTACCCTGAATGCATGTTTACACTAATTCGCCAAAACATCAGCTCAATTGCGCACTTGTTTTTTGCTGCGCTACATGAAGGAGGAACAGTTATACCACTTTACAGTTTAGACCAAAAACTTGTTGCTGCATCAAGATTAATTTTTAAAAATCCATACACAAGTTTATTAATTGTAATCCATTTTGTTCCATAACACAGTATTACATGCTTAATTGTACACGCAAATAAATTATGGAACAATAAGCTAAAAATAGTATGATAGTGCAATACACAATGTAAATATAATTGGAATATTAATCTGTAATGTGATAATGCCTTAGTTTGAACAAGGCCTAATTTTGACTTTACTGCACTATTGAAACGTTATTTAAGATTGGAAAAAACGTTCCATGGTACGCTGGCCAACTTATAGTTCAGATGTCCTACAGGGTGGTATAGTGGTTTGTGCGCTGGACTCAAATTTGAGTATACATAACTTTGAGTAACACTACTAGTCAACTAAATGCGAGTCTTTGTTGGAATTTGCTAAAATATCCACTAATCCAAACATTTATTTTGATTGATGACATGCTTAGCTTTTCATTATTTTCCATATGTATACGGCATAGCAAACGATTGGCATCAATAACTTGATAAGCATAACAAACCGAGAAAAATGACAAAGTTTTTTGACTTGTAACGTCACTACTGTTCGCAAAGATTGAAGCCGTTTGATTTTGTGTCAGGGTTATCTCTCTTAGCCCAACGACTATATATGATATATGTCTTAAAATAACCTTTAAGTATCCTGGATGTATGTTTGTATTGACTCGTCGTAGCGGAAGCCCAGTTATACCGCTAAGCACTCGATCCTTGCTGTTATTAGTCTAGATGCCTAGGGGCACCTAGTCCAAATGCACTACGTAGGAATATTATTACCATTATAAGCATTACTCAAATCCCCAGGATCATTAGCATTGCACAAATGTTTCTTGTAAAGCATTTAAACAATATTAATATTGTTGTTTAATAATTATTAATGACATAAAAAGAATCCAAGTCTATGATCATAAATAATTGACAAATATTGCCATTATTCAGTAGAAGACTAAATTAAAACGTTTTAATGTACTACTTTAAGTCATCCTTAAAAATATAGAATTAGAAGAATGAGAAACATATAAAGTAAAATAGACTTTCCTTTAAGGCGTTATTTTCTTAATTTTACCAAAAAACAGTGGATATCAACTAGATAAGTGGACTTATGCTTTTTGTCGTCTTAAAAAACTGAGATTAAAAAATGTACAACTTTTGCAGCAGTAGTTAAGTTAGTAGAGTGCTAGACTCAATACTGGATGCTTTGTGTAAAACATTCAAACAATAAAAAAATTAAGCTTGTTTTTACTAATTAAATTATTTAATTTTACTAATTATTTATTATATTTGTTATTATTTGCATTACCGTTTAATTTTATTATATTTTTCTTGTTTATTTATATGTATATATATTTGTTGTCAGTTGTTTGTAAAATATTATATAGCAGCATTGCTACGTTATTTAATATGGTGTTTTACTACTGATTTAAAAATAGTTTTACTGCTTGTAACCAATGATTAAAATAAAATATTTTTAATTAAAATAGGCAATTTTATCTAACCTACAAACACCACACAAATGTAAATATAAAAAAGACCTATTTCCATTTTTAGTATAAAACCATTTAAAATATCTTAAAATTAAATAAAACACATTAAATCATGTTTTTGAATAATTAAATATAAGTCTAAATTTATTAATAGTTTTATTTATAATTATAAAAATTCTAAAACAAAAGATTACAAAAATGTAGTAATTATAAAAAATCTTCTAAATTTAATAAATTGTTTTAAGTTCAAAAATAAATAATAGAAGTTTTAACGTTTATTAGATTTAAGTCATAAACGTCTTTTTAATTTATTAGTAATTAAAGTGAATAACAACTGTAATTGGAAACTATACAACAAAAATTCGACAAACGCAATAATAAATAAAGACCAATTTTGTAAACGTATCCATGGAAATTTTAATTGTTGAATATACTAAAAATCATTAATTCCAGAAAAAATACAAAATATTATTTTTAATAAATAATTAAATATTAAATCTTTTATATAAAATCACAATTTTGGTTAAAAAAAACAGTTACAATATAGCGTATAAAAAAGTTCAGGTATCAAAACTAGAAAGTTTGATATTTTAATCCCTTTCATCGTTAGCAGTATTCAAAAATTATGTACATGCGTGTGTATGTTAAACATCTAAACATAATTTTGAAATAATTTCTTTTTTAACTTAATATTATAAACATGATTAAAAATTATTTCAATACGCAAAACAATTTTTAAAATGTAAGAGCTATAAAATGGTATAATATTTAATGCTAATAAAATTTTAATTTTTAATAATATTGTGTCGGGGTGATCTAGGTTTGAATCCCACCACCGTCATTAAATAGAAGCTCATGTTCGGCTTTGTGAAAAAGGTTTCCTATAAAGCATTCAATGTAGTATATATATAACCGAATAAAATAAAACATTGTTATTTTTCACTTTGCGTGTTTTTATATAAAACACAGATTAATATAAATCAAGAGTCAAGTACACAGTGGTATAACTGACATTTTGTAGTAATAGATGGGTACATATACATACTTAAAATAGTTAAAAAGCATCTTACACTATATATATATATATACTATATGTAGTTATTAGGTAAAAATGAAAAGGCCCGACAAAAAATTAATAAACTCTAGGACTTTATTAGTTCACAGTGTTTTAATATAAAAAAATAAAAAAAACCCATCCAAAACGCTTTGCAAATTTAAATATAATAAAAAATAATTGTCATTAATTACTTAAATTAATCAGTATTATAACAAAAAAATTAATTACACAATTTTACAAACATAGCTAATACACTACTTTTAACAGTTAAGTTTTAAAACAAATAAGTTATTAAAAAAATAATTAAATATATAGTACAACTTAATGTTTACATATATATATAAATCAAAAAAGCAATCCAAACATACTTTTATTATATAACATTTTAACGCTGAATTTCTACATGTTAAATTTGCTAATGTTCCCAAAATGCATCGACAAGAAGAACTTTCATCGTCTACACATACATTACAAAATTTGTATGTTTTGTTACAATTAGTTACATTTAGATAAGATAAAAGCAATTGGACAATACTAGAAGAAACTTCAAATGTTATTTTATCAAATGCTACGTCAGATAAATTCCTCATAGTCCACAATGCATTAGCGGTAACACGATTGGAATTAAATCTCAAACAATGTTTAAGAAATAAACAAGATGGATCTTTTGACAATATGCGATATTTTATATCATTACTTGCTGATAAAACTTTAAGCAATCTTGATGCAGTCCATAAAACTTTCTCATAAAAAGAATTCAAAATTAAATCATGAAGTGAATTAATACCTCCCAAATTACAAATCATAATTTTTGTAGGTTGATGTTTATATGCTAATATGTACAAACAATCACAAAGCACAGCCAAATATTTTGAATTCAATCCGTTTATTGAATTAACTAAAAATTCACTATTCCATTCACGTTCGGTCCAATTAGATCCTTTAATTGAAAAATTTAACAATTTTATTAACAAATCAGCAGTTTGCGCTTTATGTACACATTGTTTATAATTTTTATTTTTCAGTAACACATTATGCAAAGCAGTAACTGTAAAATATAAAACGGTATCAAATGGAATAAGTAATAAATCGTTTAAAGTTTTAAGACCGCCACGGTTGACAATTACATCAACTCCTATGCGAGATTGAGAAAAATAGTTCATTATACCACTTACATAATAACAAAGTATTAAATGTTTGTTTGTTAAAGGAAAAATAATAGGCAGTTTAACAAATTGAAAATGAGGTGAATTGTAAATTAATTGTGAATTTCCACTTTTACATAAATAAAATAAGTATGATGACACACTAACTAACACATCTATATTATTACTACATAAACATTTTAAAACGTTATCAATTTTTAAATTATCAAAAATATTAACATTTGATGAATTAGAAATATGATCTAGTGTTTCATCAAAATCAAATTCTGACAGTGAATGACTGCATGATGAAAGCGATGGTGTACAAATACCAGAATCGGAATTACACAATGATAAAGAATCGCTATTTGAAATACTAAGTAAACTTTCCAGATCGTAATCCAAATCATCAGAGAAAAACATTTTACATCAAAAGCCGAATAACACACGAATAACACAATATTACTTTTAAATTAATGTTAAATTTTAATAAAATAAATTAAATTATTTAAACAAAATAAACAAATAAAATTTAAAAGCATTAATAATAATAATAAATTATTATTATTTATATTAATACATAATAATTAATGTTAAAAACTATTATTTTACATTAAAATTTTAAATTAGAATATTGTATAAATACATTTAAAACGGTATAATTAACGTATTTGTATAAAAATAGTTTTAAAATTATAAAATTTTATTTTTTATATTGTTTTTTTATTAAACATTACTTTTTGAAAACGTTAGTTTATTATATTATTTTGATGTAATTTCTTACGGCAAACAAGTTGTAATTTCAGGTTTCAGGTTTCAGGTTTGTACAAGAGTTAAATAGGAGGAAAACTTCTTTTAGTACTCTGCTCAGGGTATTAAGTATTAATAAAAAAAATAAAAAATAGTTAACAAAAGAAAAAGCATTAGGTAAACTTGAGAAGGTAACATTTATCGTATACAGATTTGAACGCCTGAAGGGATGGGGCTAACACGACGTGCGGGGGCAGATTGTTCCATGCAGTAATAACCTTAAAGGAAAAATGATAAAGTCCTAGTCGGGATTAAATTCGCGGCTTGGAGAGTTTGAGAGGGTGTCTTCTACGGGAATTGTGGGAGAGGGCAAACATGTGCTTAAACTGGGTAGAGTTTATGAGTTTGAAAACTAGAATTAGGTCGTCCCGGAGTCTCCTATCTTTTAGTGGGAAGAGACAAAGCGCTTCCAGTCGCTTGGGGTAAGGAAGACTCTTGAGGGTACGCGGGAGTCTAGTGAAGCTTTTTTGAACTTTGTCAAGTTTAACTGTCTGCCCTTAGGATAGGCGACGTTACTTGAATACAGTATTCAAGGTGCGACCTAATGTTTAATTAATAAAGAAGTCGGGTACAGCTAGCTAGAATATTTCCTAAATTACGCCTGAAAAATTTCATAAGACAATAGCAGGTTAACGATGCTCTATTATGGTGTAACGAGAAGCTGAGGGAGGAATTGAAAGTCACACCAAGATCTTTCACCGTGTCAATCGTAGAGATAGTCTGAGTACTAGGGACAGTATATCGGTTTTCTGAAGGTTTTCCAAATAAGAAATGATTACATTTAGAAATATTCAGGGGAGTGCATTGTCCTTAGACCACTTGTAAATATAAATAACATCCTGTTATAGTTGTTTGGAGTTAGAGCCCCAGATTTTAACATCGTCAGCATAAAGCAGGATGTTAGAATGAACAACTGTAGGCAGATTATTAATATAGATATTAAAAAAGGGGACCCAGAATTGATCCCTGAGTACCCCCGATGAGATTGGGGAGGGAGAGGAGGCTGCACTACTTAATTTGACACAGAACTTACGATTAGTGAGAAAGTCACTAATCTAGGAGCGGAGGACTTATCCCAAAAGCTTTTAGCTTACCGAGTAAAGCTGAATGCAAAACTTTATCAAAAGCTTTGCAAAAGTAGAAGTAGATTACATCGACTGATGAAGACCGATCCAGCATGCCGGTAATGCTCTTTGTAAATGTCAATAGGTTGGAAAGACAGGATCTCCCAGGCATAAACCCATGTTGGGCTGAATTTATTAGGTTATTCATAGAGATAAAATTAACCAAATGGGATTTAATGATTTTCTCTGAAATTTTGCCAGAACCGGATAAAATACTGATCGGCCTGAAACTTTCCGGCTTGAACCGGACTTGTAAATAGACCGAATAATTGCACTTATAAATTATTTAAATATTTTAAAATGTTAAAGACATTTTATTAATATAAACCTATTTTAATAATAATAATAATAATAATAATTAATATTACTCAAAAAAGCATTTACAGTATTGCATTTTTTTGAGGTACAAACCAATTTACAGGTCTGATCACAAACTATAAAATTTTTTAATATGTTAATATATATATAATTATTAATATATATTAAAATAAAATAAATATTGATAATGTTATATACATTTTAAAAATAAACGAATAATAAAATGAACAATTTTAGTTTGTTGGTATTTGCCCGCACAATTTGAACTAAAAATAATTTGAAAAATGTTTGGTCATAATTGGATTATTAGTAAACTGGGGGTTATATAAAGAGAAATGTATAAAAATTATAAACAATAGTTGGCAAACGGTAAACAATGTATATAAAATAGTATTATTTTTATTTAGATGGGCGAATTGCGATTTTTAAGTGAACAATATAATGAAAAGAAGTTTCTCATGGACCAACAAAATAATCGAACGTTGTTTGATTAGTGATATTAGGAACAGTATGGATGTTGATGTATTTTTTAAAATTAGATTTAAAAGCTTTAAAGTTTTGTATTTTTCTTAAATTGATTGGTAAATTATTCCATAATTTAGAATATTTAATTAAGAAAAATTTTGCTCTCAGGGATAATTTATGATGCAATTTACGCACTGTATATT
The DNA here is from genome assembly GCA_025895645.1 of Cardicola forsteri. Taxonomy (NCBI): domain Eukaryota; kingdom Metazoa; phylum Platyhelminthes; class Trematoda; order Strigeidida; family Aporocotylidae; genus Cardicola; species Cardicola forsteri. The sequence continues at coordinate 116,486 of JAKXYG010001074.1, read as the reverse complement.
CTTTATTTTTTAGTTTACGTTTAAATTTGTTTGCATCAATTTTTATTGAATAGTTCAAATTATTATTGAAAATTGATTTATGGAATAACAATAGATTCATTTGGATCCTTCTTAGCCATAGAGGCTCAAGATTGAGCAATTGATTTCTATCTTTTTGTATTCCATATTTGATAAAAAACCAATAATCATTTTTGTAAAATACCTTTGAACATTTTCAATTTTCATTAAATTTGTTTTTGATGTAAAATCGTGAATGAAGCAGCAGTAGTCAATTATTGGCCGAATAGCATATTTGAAGAAAGCTATTTTGCTTTCTTTAAGAATAAATATATTATTTGCTCGTCCTAATAATTTTTTGCATTTGTTAGTAATATGGGATACATGCTCAGAAAATTGTAAGTCTTTTGAGTAGTAGGTGCCCAAGTCTTTAATCATTGGTATAGTTTTCATTGTGTAATTACCCAAACTGATTGGATGTACGAAACGTCTGCCAAATGAATAATAGAAAGATTTATCGAGGTTTATTCTATTTGGTAGTTAATGCACCATTGATAGAAGTTTGATAAATTTTTTTGTATATTGCGGTGCGTTGATTCCGAGTTTTTATTGCAATCGTAAGTTATTTTAATGTCATCCGCAAAAACAAACATTTTACCGTAGGTTATTTCTCTATCAATGTCGTTGATATAAAGTAAAAAAAGGATAGGACCTAATACACTACCTTGTATGACCCCATTATCAATTTTTTGAGGCTTTGATACTTAATTTTAAATTTTAACTACTTGGGTTCTGTTTGTAAGAAACGATTTTAACAATGAAAGTAGTGGGTCAAGAATGCCATATGAATTGATTTTTTGAATGAGCTTATTGTGGGGTACTTTATCAAATGTTTTTTGTAAGTCAATGTACAGGACAATTATAGCTTTTCCTTTGTCTCTTTTGTGTGTGACATAATCAAAGAACTTGATTTGGCATGTTGACGTTAATTTTTTATAAGTAAATCCATGTTAGGATGGATTTAGTAAATTATTGTTTGTCAAGTAATTTAAGATTTCAGACTTAACTATTTTTTCTATGATGCGAGAGATTATTGAGATCATGTTTATAGGTCTATAATTATTTAAATTGGTTTTAATACCTTATTTAAAGATGGGCGTAATATATAATTGCTTCCATTTTTCTGGTTAAATACAATTTGTAAGACTAGTTTGAAATAGTTTAGTTAATATAAAGTGGAAATTTTGGCAACCATATTTTATTATGTTTGTCGTGATGCCATTCAAGTCTGGGTTGTTAGAGTTTTTAAGTAATTGGATCTCCTTTTTAATGTTATCTGGGGTAAAGATAATCGTTGTTTTAAAGAAATTTATGTTTCTTGTTTTGTTTAAAAAGATATTGTTGTTTAATGTATAAACGTAAATCGAGGAAAACGATGTATTGAATGCATTACATATATCCACAGTATCAAATAGGATTTGTCCATTGCGTTTAAAGATATGGGGTATGAAATCTTTTGATTTAGTTCGGAATTTATAAATTTTTGATATGTTTTTAGTGATGTTTTTTTTTGTAGAGCTGTATGTTCTTAAGATATTAGGGTACATATACGGTGTTGTTCTAGCTTTTCATGTATTTGAAGTATTTTGACAAATGTGTTGAAGCATTTGCTTTTATGATATTTTTTATTTAGTTTTGTTTTTTTTATCCTGATATGTTTAGGTATCTATAACTTACCATGGGTATCATAACGTTTGCGAGTGGGGAATAAATTATGTACCATATATTTTATATTTGCAATAAGTTCTTGATTAATAAAGTTAACATTATTTGATAATAGTAATTTATCCCAATTTAATGATCGAAGAAGTTTATTTGTTTGGGATTATATATATAATTTGTTTGCGTTATTTCTTTTGTTTTTTAGTGTTAGTAAGCATATAAATATAATGAATATACGAACAACTGTAAAATGTATTAAAAATTGTAATTTTAGTTCTAAATTACAAATTTGCAACCGTTTTGTATATTATAGTCAATTTAGTTTTAAACGTTCAACAGCGACTATTACACATTTTTCAAATATAATAAAACTAATTTTAAAAGCTGTTCTAGTTTAGTAAGCAATGTGCTTAGAGTTATTATTAATAAATTTGTAAAAATAATTTAATAAAATATTAAAATTTACAATTTAATTGTTTATTATCTTGTACATTTTGCTAACAAAATTAGCAGAACACATTTAAGCAAAACACAGTACCATTGTTAAAACAGCTTTTGTTATTACATTTTACTGTGAACAATTAGGTTATTATAATTATATAAATTGATTAGTTAAAAAACAAAGTGTTTATGTTTTACAGCTACTAAGTATACAGTTTTTCAGATTAATGTACGTAGTAAAATATTATTTGTTATCGAAACTACAACTAAAAATATTTAATTAAAAAAATTGACATCCTTTTACTGATAAAATGAGTTTATAATCATAATAAAATAATATAATAATTTAATCTTTTTATTTAAGTTAAAATATTGCATAAAAATATAAAACAATTTTTTTGATTTACTCACACTGTTATGTACATTGTTATTATGTCTACATTGTATCTAATCGAAAAAGCAAATATATATAATTTTTTTATTAAAGGTAAAAATTGTTTATAAAGGTTGTACGAGTTGAGTAGGAACAAAGCTCCTTTTGGTTCTCGGTTATATTTGTTAATGATATCAATAAGATTTAAAAAAAATGTAAAATAGATGGTGAGGTAAATGGGGAATTAGTTACAAAAAAAATATTTAAAATTAAGACAAAATCATGATAGATAGTGGAAATTATAGAAAACGAGTCAAAATTAGAAATATACAAAAGTAATAATAAAACAAGTTCTGAACTGTAATGTAAAAACACTGCACTAATTTTCAAAAAAAAGCTTTAATTCACGTGTAGCGTGACGCTTACATTACCTCGCGAAGCAAAGCACATACATATATATGTATATTGCATTATTTAATTATTAAAATTGTAACTACTTTAACTTTAGTTTTTAATGTTTTTTAATATTTTTTACATAAAAAATTAAATATATGTTAAAAAAATTACAATTGTTTTATGTTGTTTTAATAGAATAAACAAGGTTTTATTTCTGTGGATAAAAATTTAAAAAAAAATTGTGGAAGGTTGTATCGCATGTGGTGCCGGCATGATGATGGACCTAAACCTTGATAACGATGAATTTTCTTACCTTTCTGAAATTGAAAGCGTTTGTTTTAATTGTTTCAAAAATGTAGGTTACTTAGTTTGATGTTTATTTTATAGCATTTGTTTGTTATATTGTTTGATGTTAAGATGTTCCTTAATTGAAAATGTCATTATTTATATATTCCTTTAATTAAATGTAAATTATTAGTTATTAAAATATATTTAATAATAGTTTATAAACATATATGCTATTCAAGGTCTACGAATATGCTTTTTTTTAACTTCTTATAAATCAGTTATTCTAGTTTTTTGATGATTTAATAAAGTTGATTTTTTATAAATACTATGTTTTTACATGCTTTTTGTTTTTAGTATTTAGTAAATATGTAAAGTTTGAATGTAGGATTAAAATATGTGCAGTACTAGTTACGGTTATAAGTTTTTTGAAGAGATTCTCAAATATTTCAAAATAATATTACATTTGGTGATTTTGCGTTTGCAACGAACTCTTATTAGTGTGATTATTTTTGGGGTGTTTGTAGTTGCAATACTAAGTTATCTTGAAATAAAACGAATATTTCATAATAATAATAAAATGCATTCTTCTATCACTAATGGGACTGAAATCTTTTTAAATTAAAATACTACTTTTTTGATTTGCATAATTTAAGTAACGGAGTTGTTGGTGATGCATCAACAAAGTTTGCGTTGATTTAGACACGTTATTTGTAGAATTTCTGATGCAATCTGACGTATTGTAACTTTGACTTTTCTAAATATCGATTAAAAGAAAGGCAAATGCGACTAGAAACGTATTTAGATGGATGCTGTTTAGTACAATCTTTATACTATTTTTTTATTGCTTGACTGTTCATATATGGTACGATTTTTATCAAGTAATGTGAATTGGTACGATACATCAATTTTTTAAAGATTTGTTTTTCAGATTTTTAGTTTTTAAATATCTGCTGAGATGCTAATGATCCTGAGGATTTGAGTAATGGTGATATTCCTGACTGTTCGTCCTCCACATGGTGCATCCTGAACTAAGTGCTTCTAGGCATCTAGATTAATAACAGCAGGGTCCGAGTGCACAGCGGTATAACTGGGCTTGCACTACGGTTGGTAGGTGCGAACATACATTCAGGATACTTAAAATGTATCTAAAGGTATACGTATATCATATGTAGCCGTTGGGCTAAGAGAGATAACCCTGACAAATATCATGCGGCTTCATCGATCTTTGCGAACAGTGGATGCCGTCTACCAGCTAAGAAACTTTGTTATTCTTTCACGTTTATTACGCTTATCAAACCATCGAAATCGATCGTTTATTTGTCGTATAAATATGAAAAATAACGATGAGGAAACATGGTCAAATGCTGCATTGTAATTGCATTAAGTGGATTAGTTGGATTAACCTGTAACGTTTGACTTATCTGACATGAGTGACTTTAGCGAAAGAGAATTTTTTGGTTAGCTTAATTTTCAGGTTTAACAAAGCACAAAGATACAAACAATCTATCAACTTTATCACCTTTCCATATTTGGCATTTTCGGTGTATTGAAAAAAGCAGGCGACCATTCGAGATATTATGTAGATGTGAATATCACTGATCAATAATGAAAAAGTGTAGGCATTAAACATTTTTTGGAACTTGATGAAACAAAACGAATTATAAAGTTTTGTGTATTGTAATCATTTTTATAAGAAAAGTTTTTTACTTGCTTACAGGGATGTACTCGTCTCCTTGTAATGAACATTCCATTTTTTAAAGAAGTCATAGTTTCTTCTTTTAATTGCGAACATTGCGGTTTCCAAAATCGTTCATTACAACCTGCTGCTTGTATGGCTGACAGCGGTCAAAAAATATTACTTAAGGTGAAAAATGTGAACGATCTCAGTCGACGTGTTGTTATTTCTTCTGGATCGTCTATTTTACTTCCCGAATACGATTCAATTTTTCCATTGACTGATGGAAGTTAGTTGATATTTCAATGTGTTTTATTTTTAATGACCTCAGGGATTTGAATAATGCTTACGAAGATTGGTTTTTTGATGATGTTGATATTCCTGATTCTGTACATGTTATGCATCTTGGATCTAGGCTAGCATTGATCATGGACCGAGTTTACAGCCATATAGTTGGGATTCTGACTGATGTATGCAAGCATACATTCAGGGTATTTGACGTATTTTAAGATATACATATACCATATGTTTATGAGCTAGGAAACTTTATTATTTTTCTACATACGAGGTTTGTTTGTGAATTGCATAAACTCATTATTTCAACTTAAGTAAAAGTAGTTTTGTGAGTTTTTTAAAGTGTTGTTTGAATGTGATAATTGATTTGTTATTTAGCTTTAAGAAACAGCTGTTATTTGTTATTAATTTTTATGGAATGTTTACTCACTTTGTTGTGGAAGAAGTTCACTTCCATTTTATTTCTATATAGACTTGTACAAAGCTATTATACAGCCTGTACATGATCATTTCTCAACTCAATAGTTAACACTGAATGCGGCTATTAGTTGTTCTTTTTTATGCAATTTCAGAGAGTTATACTAGACGGAATTTATTTTCATGCTAAAATAATGGTGAATTACTCGCAGTATTGAGCTCAGTTTTTTGGTCATAGGCTTTGGTTAAAAGCTTTAATCGCTTTCCAGTTTCAGATTGGAGACGTTGACAATATTATGCTTGTATATAACAGAAAGTTATTCTATATTAGCGTTTATCACTTTTATTACAAAGTGTAAGCATACAGATGCTAAATTTAGTATATCTATTTATCTATTAAACAGAACTAACAACCATCGAGGGAGCATTGTCGTCAATTATTGATAATTTGAAGGAAATGCAACCTGAAAGAGAGGTATGTCTATTTGGTACACGTTAATTATTATTTTAGAAAGTAAATGCACAATTGGCTGAGCAAATCCAAAAGTTTATTGAAAAGTTACAGCAGCTTTTGAGTGGAGAATCCGCATTTACTTTTGTAAGTTTTGAAAGTTTTTTCAGAATGGTGTACCGATTTTTATACAGGGCGGAATGAAATTGGGATACTTAAGATTTTGAAACTTAAGCACTACTTATACAAGAGTGACTATGTAACCACCTACTCAATGAATGACTGCTTAAATATATACAACTACATTGTATTTTGTTATCCTTTGCAATGATACTTTAAAAGTGAGTGTGGGGTATTTGTTATGTGGTTGAAACTGTTTGCATTATGTAATGACAAGGTAATCCATTTCTTAGCTCTAAGTTTACATATCATTTTGAAAAATTCTCTTTAACTGTTAACATTTTCTGGAGGCATTTGGAGATATTATATATATATATATATATATATATATCTATATATATATATATATATATATATATATATATATATATATATATGGGATACTTGATTATCCTGATGATTTGAGTAATCTTACAGAGTTTGGATTTTCAATGATGATTCATTCATTCATTTTGGTTGGTGACGTGGTTACCATCTTCATTATTTCCCATATTTATACGACATGTAGAACGATCGATTTCGATGGTTTTTGACAAGCGTAGACAAACGTGGAAGAGCAACAAAAGTTTCTTGGCTGGTAGATGGCATCCTTGTGACGTCGCCACTGTTCGCAAAGATTGACGAGGCCGCCTGATTTTTTGTCAGGTTATGTCCCCTGGCCCAAGGCCACATATGATATGTATACCTTTAGATACCTTTAAGTATCCTGGGTGTATGTTCGCACACCCGCTTGTAGTGGAAGTTCAGTTATACCACGCTGCACTCGGACCACATACTGTTATTAGTCTAGATGCCTAGAGGCATCTAGTCCAGGGATGCCACCACGTGGAGGACGAACAGTCAGGGAATATCACGATCATTGGAAATTGAGACTTTATAAGCATTACTCAAATCCTCAGGACTCATTAGTAACCCAACAGCGATGATGATATTTATGACTGTTTATCCTCCATTAGGCACTCTGAACTATAGCCCCAAAGCATATCGACTAATGCGCAGGGTCAATCTATCAACAGCGTGCATAACTCCACTTATTACCATTGCAGGTAACGTATATACTTGCAGGCTATTACAATACATGTGCTATATGTAGCCTTTGAGCTAAGAGATATAACGCCAACAAAAATTGAGGCGGTTTCGTCAGTCCTTGTAAACACTAGTGTCGTCACAAGGATGCCGTTTACTAGCGAAGAAACGTAGTTATTTTTCTATGTTTGTCACACTTATCAACTTACCGGATTCGTATACATATGGAGAATAGTAAAGAGGTGATTACGTCGCTAACCAAAATGACTATATATATTTATATATTGTGAACTTTTAACCAAAGTATACAATTTGCTTTGTTCAAGATTTTAGATGATCCTACGGGAAACGGTTTTATTGAAAATGTTTTAGCACCAGACAAGGATCCCCAATTGGAAATAAACACGTACGACCGTACCGCCGAACAAAATGAAGCTCTTGGACTTGCCGTGCAAATAAACGATGACAATTTGGGATGTATTCAAGAGGAGGACGAGGTGAGATTGGCTATCCTTTACCCCCCCGCCCCAACTTCCGTTTCTCTACTCGTATCGAGAAAGAACAACAACAAAAGTTGGTGGCAGAGACACTTTTTCTTTAATTCCAAGTTCGCTTAGTATCCTGAATTTTCTTTACGAAGAGGTTGTCAGATGCGAATTGAACTTAGGGTGGGTGGATGGGTGGTGGTGGTAAATAAAGGTTTTTGGCTAGAAGAAGACCGCTTCCTTGTGACGACACCGGTGTTTACAGGAATTTACGAGACGATTTTATTTGGCGGAATTGTTACACTCATCGAAATTGGTCATTTTATAGCCTTATAGATATCATTTCATTCATTTCATTTTAGTTGGTGACGTGGTCACCTCTTCATTATTTCCCATATTTATACGACATGTAGAACGATCGATTTCGATGGTTTGACAAGCGTAGACAAACGTGGAAGAATAACAAGTTTCTTAGCTAGACGGCATCCTTGGTGACGTCGCCACTGTTCGCAAAGATTGACGAGGCCGCCTGATTTTGTCAGGGGTTATCTCCCTTGGCCAAAGGCTACATATGATATACGTATACTTTTAGATACCTTTATATCCTGGGTGTATAGTTCGCACCCACCGGTAGCGCGAAGTCTGATTATACCCGCTGACTGCACTCGGACCCTGCTATTATTAGTCTAAATGCCTATAGGCACCTAGTCCAGGGATGCAACTACGTGGAGGACGAACAGTCAGGAATATCACGATCATTGGAAATTGAGACTTTATAAGCATTACTCAAATCCTCAGGGATCATTAGCATCCCTTATAGATATGGAAAATAATGAAGAGGTCACAATGTTACTAACCAAAATGCTTACTTGGAAACTCACAGTTGATTTGCCAAACAATTAGAAAATACAATTATTATTAAGAAACAGGCGATAAGATTATTAGCATTCCCATCATGAATCACAATTATGAATGCTGGTGTGATTATAAAAGACCTATCTACTTTGTCAGTAAAACGGATTGTTTCGACTTGGAAGAAAAACGGAAATTACTTACGTTTTTAGTGCTGATTCCATGTTCCACTCTTATGTTTTGCTGAATGAATAATCTAATGTGGATTTGTTTTTCTATTTATTAAAGAAGACGAAAAAGATGATTCATGAAGGAACTGTTGGACGTGACGAAGTTTTATCATTTTGTCAACTGTCCGTCGTGTGATGAAGAAATAAATACGCGCATGAAAGTCGTTGGTATGTTTTGTTTTTTGACCGTTACATTGTATTTTCGGTTTTTTATGGACTAATTTTGTGCTTGAGCTCTTGACACATTAGTCTTCCAATTTCAATTGAAGCGTTCTCCTCATCAGTAGTGAGTTATTTTTGGACAATGGAATTGTAGTATATTATATATATTATATATATATATATATATATATATATATATATATATATATATATATATATATATATATATAATATACAACACCTTTTTACTTAAAATAATAAGCATAAAGGGAACGTAAGACAACAATTACAGCAAAACAACAACAAAGTCTCGTTGACATTGAAGATTCTGTAAATCGAAGATTGAGCTTCCTTTCGACTTTCACTCAATCCTGTCATCTGTGTCTAACTCTGTCATCCAGATACTGGAGATCACTTTTTTGCCGTTGGCTGCCAGAATGGTGTCCTCTTGTATTGTTTCCGTAGCAGTATAAATTTTTTACAGAGGTCAGGTTGCTAACCTTGCGCACTCAAACCCTCCTCCTTTATCCAGACTTGGGACTGGCTACATTGAATCATTTCTGGTCCAAACTAGGCGGAGTTGGAATTGTAGTAGTTTTCAAAAAGTTTTCAACTAGTCACTTCTGTTAATGAGTTCTAATCAGTATTTGTTGAAAGTAATAGAAACATAAATAACCCCGGGATGCTAATGATACTGAGGATTTAAATAATGCTTATGGTGATAATCCTAACTGTTACCTTCACATGGCGTATCCTGGATTGGGTTCACAGCGGTATGACTGGATGGGGGTACAAGTATACACCCAAGACACTTTAGAGGTATTCAAATTTTTTCATACATTGTATGTCGTTATTGAGCCAATTAAGATGACTTTGACAAAGAGTTAACCGACTGCGTCATTTGTGAAGAGAGTAATTGTATCGCCAACCACAATGAAATGAATCAAAATTGTCTTTTTTCCAGAGCTGTTTGTCACTTACAAAATAATAATTAACATCTTTTTTTCCGTCTACTGTAAGACATTCCCTACTTCAAAAGAAGTTATATTGATGGCAATCAATTGTTCCCAATAATGGCTACAAAGATTCGGAAGGTTCGGGGGCAGGAATTGAACCGCGCGGACGCATATATCGTTTGAGAATAACAAACATTTTCGATTTGTCAAGAGATGTACTTATTTTCACAATCATGACTATTCGTTTACCCGATCTGGAATTCGAATCGTTGGGTGGGACTATGGGCGGTCGATTTACTACAATTAAGGCATTCTGAGTGCCATCAAGAAACATACTTGTTATTACTATTGAGGCTACTGCTACTATTATTGCTATTATTATTATTATTATTATTACTACTACTACTACTACTACTACTACTACTACTACTACTACTACTACTACTACTACTACTACTACTACTACTACTACTACTACTACTACTACTACTACTACTACTACTACTACTACTACTACTACTACTACTACTACTACTACAATTATTATTATTAATACTATTAGTACTATTATTATTATTATTGCTACTATTATTATTGTTATTATTATTACTACTATTATTATTATTATTATTATTATTATTATTATTATTATCATTATTATTATTACTATTATTATTATTATTATCATTATTATTATTATTATTATTATTATTATTGCTATTATTATTATTATTGTTTTTCTTCTTCTTATTGTTTAAATGTTTTACGAGAAACATTTTTCAACAAGTACATATTTTAAGGAAGTAGTGGTGATAATTGAACCTGTACCTACTCAAGTTTGAGCCCTGCTCTGTACTGCTAGAACAATGAGACATTTCCAATGACAGTGATATCACTGACTGTTCCCCTTCCGAAGCATCTTGACTAACACAGCAAGAGCCTAGTACACAGCGGTATAACTGCGCTTCCGCTTCGATGGGTGGGTGCAAGCATACACCCAGGGTAGTTAAAATGTATCTAAAAGTATATGCATAGCGTATATAGCCGCTGGGTTTAGGGAGATAACCTTGACGAAAAATCAGCCCTCACAAGAATACTGTCTATTAGCCAAGAAACTTCGTTTGTTATGCTTATCATGCCATTGAAATAGATCGTTTTAAAATGCCACGTTACCAAACAACTAAATGAATGTATGAATTTAATGAATTAATCTATTATTATTATTTATTTTTTTAAATTATTATTTTCAGTTGGTCAGTACAAATCCTTTTGTTGAAGGCGATAGTTCAGTCGGATTCGATGGAACACGCAAGTTGGATGCTTTGATCAAGAGCTTTGACGAGGTATTTTGGGAATTGTGTACATACATTGTTAACATCGCCCATCATCCAGTCAGAATAGCTATCTTAACCACCCATTACCCGGATGAAAAGAAGGCCAGGTGGCCAACAGAAAATTTGGACAGACATTGTAGCATGCGAACTCAGTCCTTTTATTTATGTTAAGCCCCCCAATGTCCAAACGAATTATTTAAATGGGCGTCCGTTTGTTTACCCTATGCAGCCAACATAGATCATTGGAGGAGTTTAACTCGGGGGGATGTAATTAACATTTAATGTCAGCACACCTCAAGTGTCGTTCTTTGAGTACACACTACAAAAGTTGACGTTTTTACAGACGCTTTGGTTTGTTTGGACTACCCTGAGTGATAATAACCGGTGGGGGATGTTTATCCCCGATGATGATGATGATGATTGTTTACAATCTTTCAATTTTAAACCGTACCAATCTTTATGGCTGTATCTAGATGAATGACGTGTGTTTGAAAGCTTTAATTGATGGTGATTTTTTGGAAAAATGGCTTTCTAGACTTTATATTCTCGTATCAGACAAGTATGTATGTGGAAACGTTTGTTCTTCATCAAATTCATCTTTATGAATCCCTTATCTTAATGTCTCCTTTAAATCTACAATTGATTACTACTCTTTACTAACCTTCAATCAATTTCCTTTCTTAACGCGGACTCGGAATTGATTAAAATTTAATCGAGAAATAGTCCTCTTGCCACATTTGGTTTACAATTGTTTTTACCCAATTTAGGATGTTAATGATCCACGAGGATTTGAATAATGCTTATAAAGTCTCAATTTCCAATGATGGTGATATTCCTAACTAGGTGCTGATAGCCATCTAGACAAATAACAGCAGTGACCGAGTGCACAGCGGTATAACTGGTTTTTTACTAGATTTCTGTTCAGTGAATGGCTACTAGCATATACCCAAATGCTTAAAAGGCATCTCAAGGTATCCAGGTGCCATATGCAGCCGGCTTTTGAATCCGTCAACCAGCGTCAGTCCTAAAGAAGATTGCCTCGTCAATTCCTGTGAACACTGGCGTCGTCGCAAGGAAGCGGTCTTCTAGCCAAGAAACTTCATTTCTGTTGACAATATCAAGGGGCGATGTATAATTATAAGTTGATCATCATCATCGGGGATAAACATCCCCTTATCGGTTATTATCATCCAGGGTAGTCCAAAAAACCAAAACGTCTGTAAAAACGCCAACTCTTGTAGTGTGTACTTAAAGAACGACTCTTGAGGTGTGCTGACATTAAATGTTAATTACATCCTCCGAGTTAAACTCCTCCAATGATCTTTGTTGGCTGCATAGGAGGTAAACAAACGGACGCCCATTTAAATAATCTATTTGGACGAGGGGGCTTAACATAAATAAAAGGACTGAGTTCACGTCCAAATTTTCCGTTGGCCGCCTGGCCTTCTTTTCCATCCGGGTAATGGGTGGGCTTCCATAGCCATTCTGACTGGATGAGTGGGCGATTTACGTAAAACATGGCCAATCCATTTTAATCGTTTTTCTCTTATATTGTGCTAGAGATACATGGCCAATAAATATTAAGAGACTTACAAATATATGGGTATGGTCGAAATATTTTACTAGTTATTAAATGAGTGCGTTCAATAGATGACAACGAGCGAAACCATATGGATGTTAAACAGCTCAAAATGAACAAGCTTTTGTGTATCCACTTGGGTGAGAGTCCAAGTTTCGCATGCATAAAGTAGAATGGAACGCAATAAACTCTTATAAATTCTAATCTTGGTTTTAATAGAAATATTACTTTTGTTCCATAAAGGTTTACTTAAACGCCGAAGGCTGCAGCAGAGAAGTGAATACTATGGCGAATCTCTGAAGAGTTGGATCTGCTATTATCTTACTTTGCTAATTGTTTTTATCTACTTAGCATTTTTCCTTCACAAACTTGTTGACTGGAGGTCGTCTGACAGATTAGCACATGTGCGCAACGGCTTGATTCGCATAGGATCTCAAATAATTCAATTACATTGTTCACGGTTTTTGAGGCTTCAGAGATTCTATCGACCTAATCTTTGTTTCCATATTCGATAACCACTGTCAGAAGTAATTGACGAGGTCAGATACGCAAATTCCTTTGCATTCAGGAAGCATCACACGTCATTTAATGGCCAACGTCGCATCAGGAGCTTCAGAAGGCGTCAATCATTACGTCGAGGAAGAGTGGAACAGACTGATATTGATTGTCACTTACCGTACCAAGGGGGAGACCGACCCCTACTTAGCGCGTCCACAGGTGGCGGATAGTGGAATGACCTTTAGCAATAAAGGTTAGCTGTGAATAAGGCTGTCCCAAATAAACAGTTGTGGACCAAACGCATATTTAGGCGTTGCAAGGTCGTTAACGCGTTGACAAGATGGCGACAACGGTTATCGGTGTCACCCTGAGTATTATCATTGAGCAGCCTTATTTAGGGACAGCACTGCTTGCTCCACTCGGAGAGGGGCCTAGAAAAAGTGGTTTAAAAATTGGTCGTCTTCTCATCAGGATGGCTGGCTGCGGCTAACTGGTCTATATACTCGCGGTCGAAACTATCTCAAAAATCAATTAAACAGGGCAGATACTGATGACTAAATTCAAAAAACACAATTCTCAGAGTTCAAACAAGGCAGAATGACTCGCGACGCACTGTATCGCTAGATCACTCCTTTTTATTACAACGGTTACCATATATCTAAAGAAACCTTTCAAGTACCTTGGGTGTATGTTTGTACTCATGTCCCAATTCGGAAGCCCAGTTATTCTACTAAGTGACTTTTGGTTGAATTATTTAAGGTCATCCGTTCAAGAGACCGAAAAGTTGTAAACGTTAAAGTGCCGAACTGAAATGTTACATTTTGGTGTTATTTTTTATATTACTTTTCAGATTATAAAGGGTACGAGGGTGAATGTGACATTCGAGTTGGAAGATCCTTCTGGAACTAGTTATGTGCAGGTAACTAACATGTTTTTATAAATTCATTCATTCATTTTGGTTGGTGACGTGGTCACCTCTTCATTATTTCCCATATTTAAACGACATGTGAACGATCGATTTCGATGGTTTGACAAGCGTAGACAAACGTGGAAGAATAACAAAGTTTCTTAATTGGTAGACGGCATCCTTGTGACGTCGCCACTGTTTGGCAAAGATTGACCAGGCCGCCTGATTTTTTGTCAGGGTTATCTCCCTTAGCCAAAAGGGCTACATATGGTATACGTATACCTTTAGATACCTTTTCAGTATTCTGGGTGTATGTTCGCACCCACCTGCCGTAGGGAAGCCCAGTTATGCTGCTGTGCACTCGGACCCTGCTGTTATTAGTCTTAGATCCCTCAGGGAAGTACCTAGTCCAGGATGCACCACGTGGAGGACTAACAGTCAGGAATATCACCATCAATGGAAATTGAGACTTTATAAGCATTACTCAAATCCTCAGGATCATTAGCATCCCAAATCCTCAGGATCATTAGCATCTATTGAATTCATTCTATTTCTTTTAAATAACCTGGGTGTATTTTTGAAATCATCCGCTACAGCGGCTGTGCACTCGATCCTTGCTGATATAAGTCTAGATGTCCAGGATACACCACACAGTCAGGAATATCACCATCATTGGAATGATCATAAATCATTGCCGGAGTGGTCTAGCGGTACAGCGCTCGAATTCGGACCTCGGTGGGCATGGGTTCGAATCCTATTACCGGCGCTAAAATGCGGGTCCACGTTCGGCTTTGCTAATTGTCCGCTGCTTTTCAGCAAATATTGGCATCCCATTCGTGATGAGACTGAATGAAAACATTAGTTTTATTATACCATTTTCTTTTGTTCATGAAAAGATGTCAGACAAGTATGTATGCGGAGACGTTTATTCTTCATCAAATTCATCCCTTATCTTAATATCTCCTTTAAATCTACAATTGATTACTACTCTTAACTAACCTTCAATCAATTTCCTTTCTTAACACGGACTCGGAATTGATTAAAATTTAATCGAGAAACAGTCCTCTTGCCACATTTGGTTTACAATTGTTTTTACCCAATTTGGAATGCTAATGATCCACCAGGATTTGAATAATGCTTATAAAGTCTCAATTTCCAATGGTGATCTTCCTAATTAGGTGCTGATAGCCATCTAGACAAATAACAGCAGTGACCGAGTGCACAGCGGTATAACTGGGCTTTCGCTTCGGCTGGTGGGTGTAAGCATACACCCAGGGTACTTAAAAAATATTTAAAGGTATATGTATATCATATGTAGCCGTTGGGCTAAGGGAGATATATTATTATAATTATATTATACAAAACCCTTTTGCCTTAAAATTAAGCATGGGGCAATAAGACGACAATTACAGCAAAACAACAACAAAGTCTCGTTGACATTGAAGATTCTGCAAATCGAAGATTGAGCTTCCTTTCAGCTTTCACTCAATCCTGTCATCTGTGTCTAACTCTGTCATCCAGATACTGGAGATCACTTCTTTGCCGCTGTTCCCGTAGCAGTATAATTTTTTTACAGAGGTCAGGTTGCTAACCTTGCCCACTCAAACCCTCATCCTTTATCCAGGCTTGGGACTGGCTAGATTGAATCATTTCTGATCCAATCTAGGCGGAGTTAAGGGAGATAACTCTGACAAAACAATTAGGCGGTCTTGTTATTTTCTCCGAACAGCCAAGAAACTTTGTCATTCTTCTACGTTTGTTATTAGTTTATCAAGCTATCGAACTCGAGCGTTTACTGTGTCGTATAAATGTGGGAAATAATGAAGAGGTGACTGAATGAGAGTTGCCCAACTTGACGTACTCCGTTTTCGCCGGTCCTAAACCTACGCTTGGAAGTGCAGGCCTAGTAACGCAAAATAAAATCTATATAGGACCAACTATAATGTCAATTTCTTGCATGTGTAGAATGTGTACGCCCCGGATCCCGATCCAGAATTGCAAGTCACTGACTACGATCGAAGTTATGAAGACAACGAAGCCTTGGGATTGAACGATATGAAGGTCACCGACTACGAAACGCCAACTAAAAATTGAATTAACAAGATTTATTATTATTTTTTAATATATTTTATTTTCCGTGCATTGTTGTTGTTATTGCCTACGGTTAATAGGTTAGATGGCGTCAGCTGATTTATGCGAAGTACGGGATGCTGAAGATCTTAGTAATGCTTATAAAGTCTCTGATTGTTCCTCCTCCACGTGGTGCATTCTGGACTAGATAACAGTAGGGATCGAGTGCACGGCGGTATAACTGGAATCTCCCTTTAGTGGGTGGGTACAAGCATCTATGTAGGATACCAAAATGAAAATGAATGAATACGAAGTACGCAATCAGGTGTGTAGACCGGTGCAAGTAATTTGGACTGACATTGTAGGGCAAAAATTCAATGGTTTTATTTATATCCAGTCTCGTCGTCCAAATAAACTGCTTAATTAAGCATTCGATTGCTTACCTTTTGCAGCAAACAGGGTTCATAGGAGAGGTTAGGATGTAATGAACATTTAAAGTAAGCATACCTTAGGCGTTATCTATTGAGTGTAGGTTGTCAAAGTGAGGCTATATAAGCATCCTCAAAATTATTTTGGTTGGTGACGTGGTCAGCTGTCCATTATTTTCCATTTCTATACGGCAAATAAAACGATCGACTTCGATGGCTTGATATGCGTAACAAACATAAAAGAATGACGAAGTGTCTTGGATGGTAAACGGCATCCTTGCGACGTTGCAAAGATTGACTAGTCCGCTTGGCTTTTTATCAGGGTTATCTCCCTAAACTCATGTGGTATACGTATACCTTAAGAAACCTTTTAAATACCCTGGGTGTATGCTTGGTTGATAAACGTCGCCACTGATAAAAATTGGAGAAGTTATCTGATATTTGTCGGAGTTATCCTTCTATACCTATACGCTAGAATAAATACCTTTGAAGTACCCTGAGTGTATACTTGTACCCATCCAAGACGGAAACCCAGTCTTATCATGGCGCATTAGGCTGCCAGTCCCTAAGCCTGAGTCCAGGGATGACAATTATTACCATTAGCAAAAATTAAGATTTCAGGGTCGTTGTGACGGGGTGGCCTGGTGGATGAGCCCGGCGCCAAACGAGGGCTCACGTTCGGCTTCGCCAAAATGTCCACTGCTGAAAGATGTTTTCCGTAAAACATTTATAGTAGTACAAAATCCAATTAGTGATTCGTCAGGCAAGACCTCTTGATTAAGGACTTTGACTTAGAACATACATATCCGTACTATTTGAAAACTAATACTATTAAGCTGTCTAAGCAAAGTTATCACTGATCAAGAACAAGATAAGTAGGCAGCAGAGTCACCTTTTGATTAATTCCAAGTTTGAATGAATAACTTCTGGAATTCTTGTACGAAAATGTAGTTGGATGCGAATTAAACTTGGAGAATGGGATGGATAAATGGAGTTTCTTGGCCAGAAAACCGCTTCATCGTGACGACACCAGTGTCTACAGGAATAGACGAGGCAATCTTCCTTAGAGTTGACGGATCCACAGACCTTACCGATTACATATAGTAAATAGTTACCTTGAAATATCTTTAGAGTATCTTGGGTGTATACTAACACCCATTTTTTTGGGATGCTAATGATCCTGAGGATTTGAGTAATGCTTATAAAGTCTCAATTTCCAATGATGGTGATATTCCTGACTGTTAGTCCTCCACGTGGTGCATCCTGGACTAGGTGCCCCTAGGCATTTAGACTAATAACAGCAGGGTCCGAGTGCACAGCGGTATAACTGGGCTTCCGCTACGGCGGGTGGGTGCGAACATGCACCCAGGATACTTAAAAGGTATACTTATACTATATGTAGCCCTTGGGCTAAGGGAGATAACCCTGACAAAAAATCAGGCGGCCTCGTCAATCTTTGCGAACAGTGGCGACGTCACAAGGATGCCGTCTACCAGCCAAGAAACTTTGTTATTCTTCCACGTTTGTCTACGCTTGTCAAGCCATCGAAATCGATCGTTCTACAGGTCGTATAAATATAGGAAATAATAATGGTGACTACGTCACCAACCAAAATGAAATGAATTCACCGAAAGGGAATCCAGTAAATGCCCAGTTATACCGTTGTGCACTCGTTCTCTGCTGTTATTAGTTTAGATGCCAATGGGCACCTAGTCCAGGACGCACTACGTGGAGGAAGAACAGTCAGGAATATCACCAATATGGGAATTTGAAACTTTAAAGCATTAGTCAAATCCTCATGATCATTAGCATCCCACCAACAACCCAGGTAATATGACAATCAACAACTTCAAATAAATAAATGTATTTTTACCATTAGCATTTCAAGTAACATGGATAAAATTGTATTATTTATATCAAGCACATTTGATAATGATACAAACATGTCTGAAGCATTGGGATGAAATGCAAATGGTCGGCACCACATAAATGCACAATTATTCATCTGGCAAAGTTGCTTCATTCCTACCACTACTGCTATTATTATTATTATTATTGTTATCCACACTGGCATTCAATTCCATCGTATCGTCATACTGTTCTTCACCTTCGTCAAAATTCCGCTGCTCTTCCTCATCCAAACTTACCGTGTCGAAAAGTAGAGAAAAATCTCGCAAACCGCGCAATGTGTCGCGAGCTATACCCAGGCCCGAATGTGTCATGTCTTCGTCGGTAGCCGAGTTGCGTTCGCTGTCGTTATCTTCGAAATTGGCACGGGCAGCTGTCAAACGCGAGTCGACGCCTGTCGAAATGGATCGGCGATCTGAGATGGCTGGATTGGCCATGATGTCACGCAAATGCGTATTGGCACCTTTGGGATCCAATTCCATAGCCCACGAGTAGTGAATCATAGCTTGGGGCGTATTGCCGAGCTTCTTGTACGTATGACCAATCATCAAATAAACCATGGCTTCGCGTGGTGTAAGAACGAGCAATTTTTTCAATTCGGAAAATACATCCTAGAAGAAAAAAGAATGATTTGCAGTATGAAGTATTTCCATATACTTTAATGCTAATGATTCTGAATAATGTGCAAATAGGGATCTAGATTAATAAAAGTAACGACCGAGTGAACAGCGGTATAACTAAACTTCCGCTGGCATAACCACCCCTTCATTAATTCCGAGTTTGAACAACTTCTCGAATTCCTATACGAAAATGTAGTAAGATGTGAATTGAACTTAGAAGTTTCTTGGCTAGAAGACCGCTTCCTTACGACGACACCAGTGTTCGCCGGAATTGACGATGCGATCTTCAGGGTTGACGCCGGTTAATGGATTTACAAGCCTAACCGGCTACCTTTTATGCATATTGGGTGTATGTTAACACCTATTCAGTGAACGGGAATCCAGTAAAAGCCCAGTTATACTGCTGTGCACTCGGTCCCTGCTGTTATTAGTCTAGATGCCTGTTGGCTGTTAGTCCAGGATGCACCACGTGGAGGAAGAACAGTCAGGAATATCATCAATGTGGGAATTTTGAAACTTTATAAGCATTACTCAAATTCCCATGATCATTAACATCTCTACGACAGGTGGGTGCAAGTATATACTCCAAATACTTAAAAGTTATCATTCATTTCATTTTGGTTGGTGACGTGGCGTCACCTCTTCATTATTCCCCATATTTATACGACATAGCAAACGATCGATTTCGATGGCTTGATAAGCGTAACACAAACGTAGAAAAATAACAAAGTTTCTTAGCTGGTAGACGGCATCCTTGTGACGTCGCCACTGTTCGCAAAGATTGACCAGGCCGCCTGATTTTTTGTCAGGGTTATCTCCCTTAGCCCAAGGGCTACATATGATATACGTATACTTTTAGATACCTTTTAAGTATCCTGGGTGTATGTTCGCACCCACCCGCCGTGCACTCGGACCCTGCTGTTATTAGTCTAGATGCCTAGGGGCACCTAGTCCAGGATGCACCACGTGGAGGACTAACAGTCAGGAATATCACCATCATTGGAAATTGAGACTTTATAAGCATTACTCAAATCCTCAGAGATAAACCTCACAAATAATCAGGCAATCTTGTCAGTCTTTGCAAATAGTGGCGCCGTCTATGATGAGAAAGTAATGAAACTACTAGGAATATGACTCAGGTTCTAGCTTAAATAGATTCGGTTTCAAGTTGGTTTCTTGATGTAGTTAAACTTTGATTATTTCCATAATCGTAGAGTATATTTAATGATCACCTGCCAGTTTCCAATGCACGACAGAAGTAGAATAAAAACGCTTACTGGCTGATAAACGGCATCCTTGTAACGGCGCCACTGTTTACAAAACTTGACAAAACCGCCCAATTTTCCCTAGAATATGAGCCGTTTGAAAAAACATACCGAATATTGTCCCAAATGAAATAGAATCGATGCGCGATGGTAGCGTGCCAATGGATTGTTGGGTTGGATTTTACACGCCCTATTCAGCAAGTCCATGGCGCTACCTGCTCCATCGTCGATACGACCCAAGCGACTGCGCAACGCTGCCAAATTGGTCAAAAGTAGGTGGGAATTGGGGAAAATTGAAACGGCCCGATTGAGGTACGTTTCGGCCAAATCGAATTTTTCTTGTTTGTAATAAACATTGCTCAAACCAAATAGGGCATTGTAGTGTCGTGAATCGAGTTGCAGTGCATGTTGGAAAGCAGCCAATGCACGTTCGTATTCTTCCAACGTTGACTGCTCGTGGCCAAGAAGAGTCCATGCATATGCGTTGGTAGGACAAACCTAAAAATGGTTAAAACACATAGTTGCGATCGTGTATCGATGCGAGTCCTTTAAGTATTCTCAATGCATAAACAAACACATCCACCAAGGTAGAAACCATCCTACACAGCTGCGCACTCGGTCCCTTATCTATGCCAATCTGAGTCCAGGATGTACCACATGGAAGTATGCAAATAGGAATATTCCCATAATTGAAGATAAAAACATCACTTATATTATTGGGATCATTCGCACAACTATATAAACTTATCACGATGTCATTCATTCCAAAACCATTATTACTTTCCTTTGCTATCTGATTAACGATTAAAAAATATATAAAACCAAATTGATATCTTGAACTAAAAAATAAATTGAAATTGAACTATCAACTGATAACAACCATACAAAAACTAAATTTAATTACAGTTACATCCCACGACCAAAACCGCTCAAACTTATTGAATTAATGGCACATTTGACAATCTTGTATCACAAATAAGTGCTTTCCATTGTAAATAATTTTATGTACTGTAATATTAAGTCATCCATTTCTCTGCCACTTGTAAATAATCATCCTTTTGCTGGTTTTCGTTTAACTTGAAATACAACGCTTCTAAATAAAATTAAGTGCAGTTAAGATGAATAACGACAAAGGTTAATAAGTGATAATTGTTTAACGCTAAATTTCGTACGGTAAGAACACATTGATAAGCAAATATAAACAACGTTCATAAGCAATTAATTCTTTCACTCATTTTGTTAGTGACATACTAACCTCTTTATTATTTCTATATTTGTACAGTATATTAAACGATCAATTCTAATGGCTTGATAAATGTAAAAAAACGTATGAGAACAACAAAGTTTTTGTAAGGGTTGTCTTCCTTTGCTCAACGGCTATATATAGTATACATATACATTAACATACCTTTTAAGTACTTGGTGGTACCTAGTCCAGGATGCATCATATGAAGGCCTAACATTAAGGAACATCACCATCATTGGAAATTGAGACTATCAGGATTATTCAAATCCTCAAGATCATAGAATGCTGCAAAGGTTAAGACTAAGTTAATTTGCATTTAAGCTTAAAGATGGAATAAATCGTGCTTCAAAATTTCATCCTCTCACGAGTGGGTGCATACAAAAAGCACTTTTTCTCAATGCGATTGAAGGGTTTTATTCATGGAACAGTTGTATCACCGATATAATTCATAATCTCCAAAAAAAAACACCAGACACAACAATAAAAATGTTTTCCAGTAAAATATTGGTATAAAGAAAACCCAATGTACTAAATTAACAAATTAAATAATTGTAGGTCTAGCAGTTAACCATGAAAAATTCAAACAAAGTTTCGTTTACTACTGCATCAACAATAACTGATTAATTTGATAAAAACTGCACCGACTTCAAGCTAACATTCAGCCTCAACAACTAAATATGGTTTCTCAATCAACACAAAAATACTCAAGTTACGTTAAAATTATATAAAAAAGCCAATAATCTACTTTCACGTACAAAAATATTCAAAAAGTAAACGTAATATAACATTCAACTCCCCACGACACTTACTTGGAGAGCTCTTCGGAAAAATTTAATAGCAAGTTCGTGTTCGCCTTGCAACGAAAAGCAATTGCCCACAGCGCACCAGGGTTCGGCAGCATTGCGATCTAATTCGAGCAAATCGTGTGCCAATTCCGACAATTCCTGATTTGATTGCAGTTGCCACAAAACAGTCGAATAAAAGTCCATACCACACAGTTGCCACGGTTCGCGCCGACGAGCCTCGGCAAAAATCTTGTAGGCCGTCTGATAATCAGTATTGTCCATATGGGCACGTGCAGCCCACGCCAAAATGCGTCCAGTGGGCAACTGCGAAGCTGGCAGTTTAGACAATAAGGACGTTGCTGATCGCCAGTGATGTCGAACTAACAGCTGATAGGCTATGCCCAATTGGGCCAATAATTCCAAATATTGTTTTAATGAATTGACGCGAGGATCGAGTTTGGATGACAAACAATCGGTTGGCGTTTTGTGACAGTCAGTCAGACCGAAGGAAACACATTGATCGGCGGTAGATTTGTTTAAATCTTCTGTATACACATTTGTACTATCTAAATCGGTAAATGATTTAGATTGATCCATTAGTGAATCTTCTAAGCATTCAGGTTGGCGAGAATCCAGCTTCCTTGGATGACCTCTACTACGTACCAAGCGACTAGAACGCCGTTGAATTCCCGAAGCTCTGGCGACAGCTGCTGCAGCAGCTACTTGAGATCGTGTTCGAGGTCCACTGCTGTGTACGTCAAGCGAGACGGAACTTGAGACCATTTGATTGTAATATGTTCGAGGAGTAGATGATGAACTCAAAACACCATGGTTATGAGAAACAGGATTAAACAATTGCATATTGGAACGGGATACAAGTGGAGAAACCTGCGCACCACCAGCACATGGCGTAAGCGGAATAACGTTACGATGAGTTGCACTTCTCAACAAAGGAGGATCCGTACGTGTGTTAGGCGAATTTATGGATGGATTTGTTGATGAATTTGTCACCGAATCAAGAGTTAAAAAACCCAAGTTGAATGTTGTGGCAGATACTAGATGACGAAGTGCTCCCGTAGTAGTTGCTGTTGTTAAGGTGTTGGCAGTTGAAGAATAATTTTTATCAGTTGTCTGGTTTGGACATTTAGGATTAGGCGGTACATTGATATTGGCTTCATTTTCAATAAAATTAACTCGCCTGTTGCCAGTTAAAGATGAATTCACATTTGAAGTGCTCAAGTTTCGAGTACGCTGAACCTGTTGACTATCATCAGAATTACTGTCGCGGCGAATATTTTGATGAGTAGATAAACATTGGTTTAATCCAAAGCGAACGGAACCAGTGAGTAGTGTATCGTTATTTGTCGAATTATTAAGCCTAGAAAATACCTGTTAGAAGCAAATTACAATAATATTAAAATAATTTAATTTCACATATAATTATTTAAAATAAAAGCAGATTGCGAAATAAACTTACGGGTACACAGGCAAACATGGGACTTTGCGGAAGGGCTGATAGCATTCCAAATCTTGCTCCACCAGAACTTTTCTCTTCCACATTCATATCCAAATTGCTAACATTGCGTCCAACTTTTCTATCTCCTTGCACGCCAAGTTTAGGTGCTTTTGGAACAAGACATGATGGTAAAACTACATCGGGTGTAATTAAATTATCTATGTGTTTAAAACTGTCCGCTTCGTTAGTAAAATTTTTGGCACAATATGAAACGTAACTGTGATGTACATTTGAATGACTTTCTAAATCCAAATGAAATGCTGCTTCCTGGCTAATGTTTTCGCAGCCAGTAGACGATAATATATTATACGAATTATCAGGATTAATATTTTCTCGAAGCGACATTTTATCACAGGCAGGCTTATTATCTGTCGTGCGTGTATTTGAGTAAGCTACATCATCAAGTATCACAGCATAAGCAGGAGTTGTCAGACTCAATTTTTCAGTCAAATAAAATATCAAATTTGGATCCACATATTCTCCAATATTGCATAGATTTTTAAATGCTGACCACATTAATGGATTCAATTCCAAACATTTTTTATAATAAATAATCGCATCTTTTACCCTTCCTTGCCTTCGACATATATCACCTAAAAGCAGAAAAACGTAACATGATTGATCTTCATAAAGGTCAGCTATTTCATCAACCGAGGTTGAAGAAAAAGTAGAAAATAAAATAGCATCTTCTGCTTCAGTTAAAAAACCAATATCAAAATAACATCTAGCTAAAAGGAACCTACAAAAATTAACTAAATTTTCACTAACTTGCATTTGGGTGTCAAAGGTTTGCAAGAATTTAAGAGTTTGCAAACTTGTTTAGGACGACCTATCTTATACAAACTTGTGGCAAGCACGTGTAAACTTTCATCATTATGAGTCTCTGCATAAAGACGTTCAGCAGCAAAAAGTGCATCGCTATATGCATAATTATGTAAACTCGACCATATATGCAGTATTACAGGATCGGAAACAAGGTTAAGCTCGCGTACCATTTCATGAGTGGAGCCAATAAGTAAATATGTGCAAATAAGAAATAATGTTATTTTTATAATATACAAAAAAAAAGAAATTGTTTAAAATATTTTTGTAACATGTACTTTTAGAATATTTAAAATTGTTTTAATTTGTTCAAGGACGCGATGTCTCAAGCGTATGCTGTTCACCATTTTCGGCCAGAACAACGAAAAAAACAATATAGAACTTTATCTCTGATTTGCGAAGATGAATCACTTTCTGACACTCAAATAAAGGCATACCAAAGTCGATTGCAGTAAGTTATCGCGTGTTAATTTAATTATGAAATTGTATAATCTCTACTATATCTAAACTGTCTTTGTCTTATATACACGTTTTAAAGTTTTGATCAGTTTTAATTATTTTACTAGAAGAAAGAAAAAATTGATTAGAGTTTAACAAACTATTTTTGAATTTGTGATTACTGAAATTATTGTATATTAAGATAGTGTACATTTATTGAGTATTAATTTTACGAGCGGTTTTTGTTTGTGCAGAATATGAATATGTTTGTTTTTATTGTGTGGTTTATATATGCAATTATCACTGTTTATATATGTATGCAAATTTATGTAATTTTTGCTATGGAGGGAGCGCCAAATTGCGTGGACAGATGATGATGGTTTAAAGATTGTACTATCTTGTTTTCTATTATACCTAAGTTTGAAACGGATACGTTTTGATTAAATGAAAATGACTTGATTTTCTATCAGTAGTTGTTTAAATCATGACTCACCAAATTCTTTATTACTGACTTGTATACCAAAAGCTTCGTCATTAATACATCGCATGGATTTCGAATGCTTTGTCTTGAGATTAGTCGTGAACGCATTTGTTTTTTTCTGTTTAAGGTAAGGGATGTTTGTGCAGAACAAAATTTTCTAGTTGAGAATAATGTTTTCGTAGGTATAAAACCGATTCTCATACTTTACATTCGATATAACGAATGTTTCTGCGATTTTTGGCAAAAACTTGTTTCTCAAATTTTTAAAATTATTTCTCATTAATATTAGAAAACATTTAGGGGTTTGAAAATTTGGCAGTATTAAACTAATCTATGCGTTTGGTCGAAATTGAACTTGAATGAATGAATTAATGAAAATAATAATTCCAATGTAGCATTTATCAATATTTGCAACATTGCACGTTTGGTATATTATTTTAATATTCTTTCGTCTATCTATAGTTAATAGTAGAAAAACGAACATTGACGTTTAATGATAAAATTAATAAATATTAAAAAAAAGATTTAGTAAAACAAAAGTATTATAAATACTATATAAATTGTTCTTCTTTAAATATGTATGTTATGGTGTTCCGTACATGCAGTTATTATTATTGTTATTATAATAGTCATCTGAGGTACTTCAGTAGAAAGATATTAGGTATCGTAAAATACAAACATTACACTATTAACATAGGTAAAAAACCAATAAAATTTAAGCTTATACAATAATTGCAAAATTAAAATTGCTTTCAGTATCATAGTCATGGAAAACGTTTTATCAATCACGACATAATGGGCTGTCGATTTTATCTTCGAAAGGGTTTTGTTTTTACAGTATACTTCTAAGCCATTTTTGTTAGGCATTAACTTAAGTTTTGAGATTACTATTGATTGTATTAAATGTTTATTACAATTGAGAGCATTTTAATTGTAGCTATATAGTTGTTAAATAGACGAACTTTGGGATTTACAGAATTTTATTAATATACAACCCTCACAACAATTACTGCAAAAAAGTGATTATTAAACTAAAACCTCTCTAGCAACTACATAGCATACAAGAGAAACGTCACTTCAATTATAAAATATACAGTACTATATAATAATTGAAAAAAACTATAATTATATATACATATATATTGTAAGTAAAAAAAAAAATTATATAAAATATCAACGGGTGCAAAATCGGAAATGGAGTAAAATGATTAACATGATTCATAACGTCAACTATTAATAAAAATACAGATTACACGTAATTTGTTCAGTTACCAAATGATTAAGGACATTACAAAGTTCAAAAAATTCAATAATCTATGTGATCGCCTTTTTTGAACAACCTGATCCAGGCGTTTTGGAATGCTGTCAATGAAGTGTTGATATATTCTTGTTTCATCTCATATTGAACAACAAACCGAATGCGTTCACATAAATCTTCAATTTCGGTATGCTTATTGATATTGCGCTTTAGCATACTGAGAAAATTTGCAATAACATTGATATCCGGGCTGTTAGGTGGCAATTGAGCGAAAGACAGCTTTTTTGATTTTAGCCCCTCTACTGTCTAAATGTAAATATAAAGCAAATATAGTGAACTTAGATGAATATGACGTCACCTTTTTGGACGTATGACATGGAGCATTGTCCTGAAAAACAGTAGTGACCCCGTGTAAATGTGCTGCATTTCATAATGAAAAACATCCTTTATAACTGAAATAAATTTTTCACTATTTAAGGTACCAGATATAATTCTACATTTGATAGGTTGATTATACTTAATAACAAACCAACACATTACTTGTCGAGGGTGGGCTTTCCTTCTAACAACCGAGAGTGAATGTTTTTTGAAAACTTGTCCCACACAACACTTTGTTTTTAAAGCCAAATGGTTCATCCCGAATCATTGTTTTATCAGCAAAGTATACGGAACGCCAATAACATAAGTGTCGTTCACTCCATAGTTTACAAAAGGCTAATCTGTCATCCTTTTGTTTTTTGGTAATAAATGGCTTAATCTTCGGTGATTGTAGAGCTAAACCGGATTCAATTGCTCTGTTTCTTATAGTGGAATATGTAAAATTGTTTAAACTGTTTCTTTTGGTTACTAAAATAGGTTTATTATAAAAATTTTTTAACTCTATAATAATTTTTTGATCATCTGTACTTGTTGTTGCACGTTTTCTTCCAACATTATCATAATTTCGGGGTTTTTGACCGTTGATAATCCGATAAATTGTTGAATGGTTAACTCTATATAAATCTGCTAATCTTTTTGGTGAAAATCCTTCATTTTTTAATTCTTTAATAACACGGTATTCATTTTTGGTGAGATGAAAACATTTTTTATCACTGTTCTCCATTTCAAAAACAATACAATCAGAAAGCAAAATTAGCAGATGAGCGGAATCTCTAGGTTAAACGTAAATAATGATTTATTAGATTTATTTTTAAATTTTTATTTAAAATTTAAAAAAAGATATTTTTCATTATTTTTATTTATATAGATTAGAATAATTAAATGTTTATTTTGATAATTATTATGACATCACAATCAGAGCAGATTTGAATGTGTGTTTAACATCAATTTTAAGAATTAGTTATTGTTCATTTTTAATGAAATTAAGCATACAAAATAATAATAATTTAATTATTATAAAAATTATGTAATTTTAACTTATTATCCACGTTAATTTAGAAGTAGCTTTTAAAATATGTTATTTTGGCCGACTCAGCCTTCTTAAATAAATATTTCTAAGTATATATAAAGGATCTATGAAGCACTAGACATTTTTAATTCCCGATATTTGTTTTTACAAAAAAACAATTGGACATAACAAATTAATTTATATTTAATACCTTTGTAATTTTTTGCGTTAATTGTTAAAATGGGTGTATTATTATTATTATTATTACACTAAGCTTTAGTCTCTCTCTCTCTCTCTCTCTATATATATATATATATATATATATATATATATAATGTATAGAGAGTATCGCACATTTTTGGATTCGGTTAGTCGATTGGCACTTTGTGGTAATGTATGCGTAACTGAAGAATCTGTTACGATTGGAGAACATGGACTTTTAACGGGAGAATCTTTAAATGCTTTGCAGCATGCGGGGGCCATTTCCGTGTACAACACTTTACAGCAAAATAATTGGGAATACCCCGTTTCTGAAGGTAATTTTTATGTTGTTTTTATTTATCCTGTGCTGTGTTTTACATGTACAATTTTTATATTTGTGTAAAATAAACCTTTGCGATTGTTCTAAATTATTTTCAAATAGTTTGTTAAGTGTTCATCGCAAATAAATGTTTTCATATTTCTATCTTATTCTTTATTTTGTGATTAATTATAATTCTTTGAAAGTTATAAATACATTGTTATGTTTAAAATTGTTTTCTCTTTCTTGGAATAAAAGACATGTTAACATTAGTATGATATTAGAATTTTTAAGTATCCCAAATACACACATATTATATCTTTATTTCGCTTGTGTAGAAGGAGAAGTGGCTATGGTTAAAACGCACATCAATGTTCAGGATGAATTTTTGGATTCAGAAAAGCCCATTCGATCGGATTGGCCTGCCGTACACATTTCTGAGTGCTTTGTCGATGGCGAACGTGCCAAGTTGCACGGTTTTGTAAGGCCATTGCGCACGTTTTTACCGCCTACAATCGTATTTCGAAATGCAGCTGATGTGGATGAGGATATTATTGAAAATGATATCAACATGACTAGTACCGATTCGGATGTAAATGTGGAAATTATTCATTCTTCACAGAAATTGTGCATACGCAAGCCGAGCAAGGATGGTAAAGAAGGTGCGCTAGTTTTTTTCTCTCTCTCTCAATTATTAACGTGCAATTTGTTTTAAAGCCAAGTCAGAATCCTAGTTTATAACGGTATTTGATCCGTGTTGGTCGGAGTCCATGATACACCACTATGTGTAGATGGAGAAACAGAATTATTGCTATTAGCTATTGAGACTATTTATCGTATTGCTTTTATTTGTCAAACTTTCAAACATACATTCGTTGTGGTTGGTGATATAATCACCTATTTATTATCTCTATATTTGTACAGCATGAGATGGCTTGATAAGCGTAACAAACGTAGAAGACTAACAAAGTTTCTTTGCTGATAGCCTGTTTACAAAGATTGACGAGGCGTTATCTCTTTAGCATAAGGGCCACATATAGGCATACATATACCTTAACAAGCCTTTTAGGTGCCCGGGTGTATGCTTGCATCCACCCAGTTATACCGTTCTTTGTTGCATATTGGCACTTAGTCCAGGATGAACCACTTGAAGGAGGAACAGGCAGGAATATAACCGTGATTGTAAATTGAGACGTTTTATGCATAACTCAAATCCTCACACACACAAATACAAATTTTCACTTACATACTTATTCTATTGACTGCCTAATTGTGTCGTTTGTAAGGACGTGCACACACGCACAAACTCAATCAACTGGTGGTGCAATAGGGAACTAGTGATTTGATTGATTGAATACTAAGTCATTCCCCCCCAACAGACGAATACATACCAATTGCCGAATACTACTTTTCACGTCAAAATGGCTATTCGAATTATGTCGAAGACAAGGGCGACTTTCGATTCAAGTGTGCTGTTTGTCAGCGCATTTTTTACTCGAATACCAAATTGATGTCGCACATCTTGAGTCACGTGGACGAATTCGCGCAGTTGTATTTGGACAATGTCGATTCGATCCAGTGCTCTTCGTGCAGTCAAACATGTTCGACAGCATTTGAATTGCGCGATCACGTGGACAAGGTTTGTTCAAATGATTCTGATGAATTGAATAATGCTAATAAAGTGTCAATTTTCAATAATGGTAATATGCCTCATTGTTCCTCCACCATGTGGTGCAATCTGGACTAGGTGTTTATAGACATCATTTATTCATTTTGGTTGATGACGTGGTCACCTCTTCATTATTTCCCATATTTATACGACATGTAGAACGATCGATTTCGATGGCTTGACAAGCGTAGACAAACGTGGAAGAATAATAAAGTTTCATGGCTGGTAGACGGCATCCTTGTGACGTCGTCACTATTCGCAAAGATTGACGAGACCGCCTGATTTTTTGTCAGGGTTATCTCCCTTAGCCCAAGGGCTACATATGATATACGTATACCTTTAGATACCTTTTAAGTATCCTGGGTGTATGTTCGCACCCACCCGTTGTAGCGGAAGCCCAGTTATACCGCTGTGCACTCGGACCCTGCTGTTATTAGTCTAGATGCCTAGGTGCACCTAGTCCAAGATGCACCACGTGGAGGACTAACAGTCAGGAATATCACCATCATTGGAAATTGAGACTTTATAAGCATTACTCAAATCCTCAGGATCATTAGCATCCCTTATAGACAGGGACGGAGTGCACGGCGGATGGGTGCAAGCATGCACGCAGGGTTTTTAAAAGGTAGCTAAAGGTATACGTATACCATATGTAGCTCTTAAACTAAGATAGATAACCCTGACAAAAAATCAGGCGGCCTTGTCAATTTTTGCGAACAGTCTGTCAGCGAAGAAACTTTGTTTGTCTTTTACGTTTGTTACTCTTATCAAGCTTATCGTTTAATGTGCCGTACAAATATAGAAATAGTGAAGAGATGGCTACTTTATGAACCAAATGAAGATTTTTGAATTATGGTTTTTTGGTAAAAGTAGAAATGAAACGTGTTCTTTCATTATTTACGACAATTCACTATTAGCATACTGCATTTTTTGGGTACAATGTGTGTTTGATCAGATATCAAAATCAATGAAGTATGAATATATATATATATATATATATATATATAGAGAGAGAGAGAGAGAGAGAGAATTTTGATGAGTTGCTGCCAATAGATTTCAAACGCTTTATTTATGTTTTAGTTGAACACAAATTTTTGTTTTTGCAAAGTAATTATTTTTTAATAGCTTACACTTTTATTAACCATAATTCATAAAATGTATGTAAAAATTAAATTAAATAAGTAAAATAAGTATGCAACTATAACATACAAATTATTTCTTTATTTAAATATGAGTGTGTGAACGAAGAAATGTGTGCCAGATAACATTGATTTATATTAAATAATTTTTTGCTGTAAAAAGTTGAAGAAGAACGGTTTGTAGTTGAAAATTTATAGTTTGTTAAAATTAAATTGGCAGATGATAAAACCAACCATGAAAAAAATATTTAAAAAAATTCTATTGGTCAGCCTTCGTGAGTAAGTGTGTGTCAAGTTGGTGCATTCTATCAAAAGGGGATTTCTTGACCTTGAAAATGTATATAAGGTGGAAAAATCAATATTTAGCTATACGATTTGTATTGCGTTATCGTGCAAATTTGGTCACACATTGAGAAACTTTTCCGTTCCCAATTGACGAGTAATTACACATTCACACAAAAGGTTATCTAACTCTACTGCTAGACCATCCCGGCATAATATATATATATATATATTGTTTACCATGTTAATAACAATAAGGTTTATTTACAAAAGTGTGTTGCTTAATGTATAAATATTGAACCGTGAATTTTAGATTTAATAACCGGTGCATTATCATGAATAATATTCGCAGAGCAGGCAGTAGCATCTCGAGTCACATCCCACCTTGTTTGAGCTTTGAGAATGGTGTTTTTAAGTATTTGGTCATCAAAATCTGCTCTGTATAACTAAGTCATTAAATTGATTTTTGTAAGAGTTTTGACCGCGAGTATGTAGACCAGTTAGCGGCGCTCAGCCATCCTCGTGTGGAGCAAGCAGTGCTATCCCTACATAGGGCATCTTGGCGTGGGATGCTAATGATCCTGAGGATTTGAGTAATGCTTGTAAAGTCTCAATTTCCAATAATGGTGATATTCCTGACTGTTAGTCCTCCACGTGGTACATCCTGGACTAGGTGCCCCTAGGCATCTAGACTAATAACAGTAGGGTTCGAGTGCACAGCGGTATAACTGGGCTTCCGCTACGGCGGGAGGTGCGAACATACACCCAGGATACTTAAAAGGTATCTAAAGGTATACGTATACCAGGGCGACATCAATGGGCTAAGGAGATTTTCCTGACAAAAAATATTAACGGCCTCGTCAATCTTTGCGAACAGTGGCGCCGTCACAAGGATGCCGTGTACCAGCCAGAAACTTTGTTATTCTTCACGTTTGTCTACGCTTGTCAAGCATCGAAATCGATCGTTCTACATGTCGTATAAATATGGGAAATAATGAAGAGGTGACCACGTCACCAACCAAAATTAAAATTAAAAAAATCTTGGCGATAATACTCAGGGCGACATCAATAAGCATTGTTGTTTTCTTGTCAACATATTAACGACCTTGACACCTGAGTATCCGTTTGGTCCGTGGTTGCTTATTTGGCCCAGCCTTATTCATAGCTAACCCCTTTATTCCTAAAAGCCTTTCCACTATCTGCCATTTGTAGACACGCTAAGTAGGGTCGGTCTACGCCCTTAGTATTTTAAAATTATTTCTAACGTAAATGCTAGTGAGGTATATGCATATCATAAGATGTTTTGTCAATACCCTGGGTGTACGCTTGCACCAATCCATTAAGACACTCGTTCTGTTGTTTCTTTGTCTGTACGATAAAGTCGATGGTAACCTTTCACTATCCGTATCTATTGTCTAGGAACACAGCGGCATCAATATTGATCCCAAATTTGCTTTGGACAGCGCTAAGCCCGATCAAGTCGGCATTCAAACAGCTTCGCAACTACTGCTAATGCACAACCAACAGCGCGCCATAGGTGGCGATCCAAACGCCGCCGCAGCCTCCACTACTGCTGTCGCCATCGACACCGATGCGTCGACCAATTTGATGGGTCCGAACTTGAACGGCATGTCGTTGTCGCTCAGTTGTCGTACGTGCGGCAAAGGTGCTTCGACGCCACTTGCTTTGGCACATCACTTGCAGTCGACACACAGGCAGTGGGAAATGCCTTACGTATGTCGGCTTTGCCTATTTCGATCGTCCATGTTCGAAGATTTGCTCGATCATTTCAAGAAGGTGAGTTTTTTGTTTGAGATGGACTTGACAATTTCTAACGCCTTAAAAAAGAATCAATTTATTATTGTTATAGAGGTGCTAATGATCCTGAGGATTTGACTAATGCTTAACATAGTCTCAATTTTCAATGATGGTGATATTTCTAGCTGTTTGTCCTCCACATGGTGCGTTCTGGACTAGGCATCTAGACTAATAACAGCAGGGGACTAAGTACTCAGCGGTATAACTGGGCTCCCGCTACGGCGGGTGGGTGCGAACATACACCCAGGATACTTAAGAGGTATTTTACCGTAAACATATACTATATGTAGCCGTTGGGCTACGGGAGATAATCCTGACAAAAAATCAAGTCTCCTCGTCAGTTTTTGCGAACAGCCAAGAAATATTGTAATTCTTCTTCATTTGTTACACTTATCAAGCCATCGTTTATTATGCTGTACAAATATAGAAATAATGACGATGTAACTGTGTTACCAACTACGATGATTTATTTTATATTGCATTATTAATGCACAATGAGTACTAGCATTCATTTTGGTTGGTGACGTGGTCATCTCTTCATGATTTCCCATATTTATACGATATATAAACGATTGATTTCGATGGCTTGATAAGCGTAACAAATGTGGAAGAATAACAAAGTTTCTTGGTTGCTAGACGGCATCCTTGTGACGTCGCCACTGTTCGCAAAGATTGACGGGGCCACCTGATTTTTGTAAGGGTTATCTCCCTTAGCCTAAGGGTTACATATGGTATACGAATACTTTTAGATACCTTTTAATCATCCTGGGTGTATGTTCGCACCCACCCGCCGTAGTGGAAGCCCAGTTATACCGCTGTGCACTCGGAACCTGCTGTTATTCGTCTACATGCCTATAGGCATGTCAATTCATCCCCAAATTCAATTGGCATTCGATAACTTCTTCGTATATGAATTTAGGATGCTATGCAAACTTGCAATCGTTTTTTGTTTTACCGATTGTATTGATACATTTGTCTCAATTCTACCCAATC
The DNA here is from genome assembly GCA_025895645.1 of Cardicola forsteri. Lineage (NCBI taxonomy): Eukaryota > Metazoa > Platyhelminthes > Trematoda > Strigeidida > Aporocotylidae > Cardicola > Cardicola forsteri. The sequence continues at coordinate 81,578 of JAKXYG010001074.1, read as the reverse complement.
AGGTTCACGACAATTCCAACCATCTATTGTGCACCTATTGCCTGCGCATCTTCACACCTGCCGATGCCCGAGCTTCTAGCAGCAGCCAGGCAAGCAACATGTCGCCTACAGGCGGTGTCAGCACGTTGGGTTTGGGATCGGGCGTTGGTCAGACGCAAGTGTATTTGCAGCATTTGCGCATGCATCACGTCAAACATCAAGTCAAGCGGTGCACGTCGTGTCGGTTGAATTTTACGAACAAGTCAGATTATCAAGTTCATCGCCGTCTCGATCACAAGACGAGTCGGGGCATTGCCAGTGATCGACAGGAATTGCGAACCGATGCGTACGAGGTGTGTGTTTTCATTCATTTGTCGAGGTTTATGGAATGTTAATGATCCTGTAGCCTTGTCAATCTTTGCAAATAATGGCGACATCACAAGGATGGCGTTACCAACTAGAATGAATGAATTGGGGGTTGGTAACTTAGTTGCCTCTTCATTATTCCTGTATTTGTGATAATAGCGTAGTAAAGGTCAAAGAAAAATAAAGTTTCTTGGCTAATTGATGAGGCCGCTTGATTTTTTGTCAGGACTATTTCTCTTAACCCAATAATGGTACTGCATCCCGGACTAGGTGCCCATAGGCATCTAGATTAATAACAGCAGAGACCGAGAGAGCACAGTGGTGGTATAACTTGACTTTTTCTTAGTGAATGGGTGCTAGCCTAAAAGGCATCTCAAAGCGTTTACTTACTATAGGCTTGTGGATCAATCAACCGGCGTCAACCCCCAATAGAGGTCGCCTCGATGATTCCTGTAAATACTGGCATCGTCACAAATTCGATTCGTATCCGCTCTCTTTGCTTAGAATGAATGCCATCAATTTTTGTTGACGATGATGATGATGATTGACTTGTTTTCCTGTTTATTTATCCAGTCGGAATTGTTCGGCGATCAAATGGCTACCAATGATTCTTTGACAGCCACTAAGGACGATACGGCTCCAACCGCTAGTGGCACTGTTGTTCAAAATGCTGCTTCACTTCCACAGTCTCCCAAAAAGCCGCATGTTACCTTGATGAATGCTCCTGAAGCGGCTTGTGCCCGAAAAATCGTCAGTGTATTGCCTGACAACATAAGTTCATTCGATTGCTTGGAATGTGGTCATTCTTTGGATGGTGCTGAACACAGGTGAGTGTTGATTGCGGGGGTTATAAAAATGGATGAAGCGTAGTCAATTAGACAAATACATTGAACTACTGCAATCCCCGTTGTTCACAAGCAATGTTTTATGTATGATAAATGTTTGCTTAATGACACGACAGTAGTGCTTGTGGTTGCACTCTTTTTGTCTATTCTATAACATTTATTACTTGTCTACTTTTTCTAATGTTTGATTTGATTGTTTATAATATATCGAATTTGGCAATTCGTGAAAGAATTGGGTTGTACTGCCGGCGTCACTGGCGTCGTTGCAAAGTAGCAGTCATCTAGCCAACAAACTTCATTTATCCTTCCAAGTTCAATTTGCATCCAACAACCTTTTCGTATAGGAATTCGAGAAGCTATTGGAACTTGGAATGAATGGAGAGGTCGCTTTGCCACCAACTTATGTCATGTTATGTTGGATGCATTTAATCGAGCCTATTTTTGATTCTTTTACATGTTTCCCGCGTTTATTTTGCTTTTTTTTTACATCCTTCAGTGTTATCATTTATGGGCTTATTCCTCTTTCTACTGTCCTATTGGATAGCCTTGAATGTAATTGTATTTTTGAAACTACAATTTGTATTGTGAAAATGTACTTTATACGACAGTAACACCACTATTGTTTATTTTTTTTACTTGTGTTGTTAGTACGATTTTACTGTTATGGGTTGTTAATGCTTCTGAGGATTTGGGTCATGTTTATAAAGTCTCAATATACAATGATGGTAATATGCCTGACTGTTCGTCCTCCACGTGGAGCATCCTGAGACTAACACAGCAGGGACCGTGAGCTCAAGAAACATGTATACCATACGTAGCCCTTGGGCTAAGGGAGATAACCCTGACAAAAAATCAGGTGACTTTGTCAATCTTTGCAAACAGCGTCTCCGTCACAGTAATTCCGTCTATTAGCCGAGAAACTTCGTTATACTTTTACGTTTGTTAGGCTTTTCAAGTCATTGAAATCGATTGTTTTATACGCTGTACATATTGCTTACGTATACATTAAGGTATTTTGGTTGTATGCTTGCATTCGTAATGAGTACTTTTTGTCTCCGTTAAGGTTTAGAAACAAGATTATTACCATTAGTAAAATTGCTACTTTATAAGCATTATTCAAATTGTCACTATTATTATTAGCACCTACATTTAGATAATTTCTAACTTTTCCCTATTCAGCCAATACCTGCCCTGCACCATTTGCCGATTTGCCACATGTTGTTCCGTCGGTTTTCGTCGCCACATCCAAAAAACCCACTGCTACTCGGCATCGCCAGCGCATGACCTCGATTCGGGCATGCCGATGGTTCGACCAATCACTTTCGACTGGATCGGTACAGCCGACCAATCAGGTTCGGTCGACGCCCAAGCAACCGAAACACCGACCATCGAGAAGTACATGAACGACGTAACCGATCCGCGCCTATTCTACTGCTCACACTGCGGCCAAGCCAATTTGGATGGCAATGGATTGGCGGGCCATTTGGTCGAGGAATGTGGAACACTGACGGCTACACTCGATCCCGATGGCGTTCTGTTTACAAAGGGTCGCAATGCTCAAGTCGAAGTGCAGCAACATGAAGTGAGTTTGGTGTGTTGGGTATTTGTTTGATTTCTGGGATGCTAATGATCCACGAGGATTTAAGTAATGCTTATAAAGTCTCAATTTCCAATGATGGTGATATTCCTGACTGTTAGTCCTCCACGTGGTGCATCCTGGACTAGGTGCCCCTAGGCATGTAGACTAATAACAGCAGGGTCCGAGTGCACAGCGGTATAACTGGGCTTCCGCTACGGCGGGTGGGTGCAAACATACACCCAGGATACTTAAAAGGTATCTAAATGTATACGTATATTATATGTAGCCCTTGGGCTAAGGGAGATAACCCTGACAAAAAATCAGGCGGCCTCGTCAATCTTTGCGAACAGTGGCGACGTCACAAGGATGCCGTCTACCAGCCAAGAAACTTTGTTATTCTTCTACGTTTGTCTACGCTTGTCAAGCCATCGAAATCGATCGTTCTACATGTCGTATAAATATGGGAACTAATGAAGAGGTGACCACGTCACCAACCAAAATGAATGAATGAATGTTTGATTTCTAGAGTGCGAGTTCTTGGATGAGTTGGATAGTTTAACTTTCATTCATATAAGGCACAACAAACGATCGACTTCGGCTGCTTGATAAGCGTAGACAAATGTAGAAGAATAACAAAGTTTCTTGGCTAATAGACGGCATCCTTGTGACGGCGCCACTGTTCACAAAGATTGACGAGGCCGCCCGAATTTTTGTCAGGGTTATCTCCCTTAACCAAACGCTTACATGTAGTATACGTATACCTTTTAAGCATTCTGGGTTTATACTAGCACCCACCCGCTGTAGCGGAAGCCCAGTTGTACCGCTTCTGCACACGGACCCTGTTATTACTAGTCTAGATGCCTAGGGGCACTTTGTTCCGGATAGAGGAGGAACAGTCAGAATTATCACCATTATTAGGAATTGAGTCTTTATAAGCATTACTCAAATCCTTGGGATCATTAACATCACACAGTCTAACAGTAATCAAATGACATCAGAAGTGGGTGGCAGAGACACCTATTCATTAGTTCCAAGTTTACATAGTATCCCGAATTTCTATGCCAAGAGGTTGTTGGATGCAGTGTTCACAGGAATTGATGCCAGTTGACAAATTCACAAGTTTAACCGGCTGCATATGGTAAATAGATACCTTGAGATACCTTTTGGGCATCCTGACTGTATGCTAGCCCAGTTGTACCACTATGCACCCTGTCCCTGCTGTTATTAGTCTAGATATCTAGGTCAATGTGAGACTGTATAATCATGGTTCTAATAAATGTTTTCATTCCAACGCAGAGTGACGGCAGCATTTTGTTTGAAGCCACCACCGACCAGTCGAATACCGCCGACGTCATGATGCTGGCAGTCGACGATGGCAGCCAACTGGTCAATTTGGGTCCAAATCAAAACCAACTCGTGATGACCGAAGGTGGCGGCGTTGGTCACGTGTTGGCCCAACCGGGTGGAGCAGCACCGGGCACGACTATCGACATTACCGATGTTGGCGGCGAAGTGGTTCAGCAATTCATTTTGCCCGACGATCTTCAGCTGGAAGAGGGACAAACGTTGGTTATGATTCAGGGCGAAGACGGCCAGCCCCAACTGGCTATTGTGAATCAAGCGGGTTGGTTTCAAATTTGGTGAAGGCATTCATTCATTGGTGACGTAGTCGCCTCTCTATTATTTCTACAATTGACTTCCTGATTCTTTGTCAGGATTGGTAACATATACACTAAGATATCTTTTAAGTATTCTGGGTTTATATACCCACCCACCTAATTTGGTGAAGGCATTCATTCATTGGTGACGTAGTCGCTTCTCTATTATTTCTATAGCTTGGTACAATTGACTTTGATGACTTAATGAGCGGAATAAACGTAGCAGTTTCTTGGATAATAGACGGCGCCACTGTTCGCAAAGATTGATGAGGCCGCCTGATTTTTTGTCAGGATTGGCATACATATACACTAAGATATCTTTTAAGTATTTTGGGTTTATATACCCAGCCACCTAATTAGAAGCCCATGTATACCGCTGTACTCTTGGTCTCAGCTGTTGTTAGTCAGGAATATCACCATCATTTCTGAAATCCTCAGGATCATTAACATCCCCATGCATCTAGTAAATGAATAATTGTCCTAGAACATAGATTTAACATTTTAAAAATATTTTTCTTTTTTAGATTTGATTGGCACAAGCGATTCTCAAATGATGATGACTCAGAGTGAAGATGATGGACAAAATAATTTGATTGTTTACGCCAATGTGAGTACCGTTCGTTTTTGATTTTGATGGTAGTGTAAACATTTGCATTTAAATATACATCGTCTCTATAAGGATGCAAATGATTGTTGGTATGACGTTTCAATTTCCAATGACGGTGATACTTCTGATTCAGTCTACTTCCATATGATGCATCCGGGATTCACCGATTGAGTGCACATCGATAAAACTGACTTGTCTGATGGGTGCATGTTTAAACTTTGTTTAAATTTTGGCCGGCACTTTATCTTGGAAACAATGGCTAAGTCGATGGACCGACATATCCCTACACGCCTCCGAAAATCGTGAACAATGGAAGGGGATTGTTAGAGATGCTATGCGAATTTGGAACTAATGAAGATGTGGCATTGCCATTAACTTTTGTTGTGTTGTTGTTGTTAAAGTGGAATCCCTATGTGAATTTGTGCACCACATTAAAGTACCAAAGTGGTACAAAATTAGTACCTTCTGATTGTATATATGGTCTAGGTTAATATTGATTAATCCATCTGCACTACTACAAGCAGCTGCCAAAATCAATAATTTATTCGCTTTGTGAGACCATCCAAGTATATGAATCACAGCTAAGTTGTACTAAAACATTTGCTAAATATCATATTAGCAGTATAAGTAAATATTTTAGACCAATATTATACAATTTTAATTTAGGTCAAAAACAGGAATGTGTAGAGTTTAACATATTGAAAAACATGCAAATTAGTTACTTAAATATATTTTATATGATAAAATATGTGCACGTATAGAAAAATGAATAATAAGAGCTTTGCATTATTGTGATCATCATTAATGTGAACATTGAACAATCCATACTTGAAAAAAGAGAACATACATTTTATTATACTTTTGAAATCAATGTACTTTAGCCGCATAAATTACAAAGTTTTTGACTAAAATACATGTTACATTTATACAATTCATTTCGGTTGATGACGTGGCGTTACCTCTTCATTTTCCCCCATATTTATACGACATATCAAACGATCGACTTCGATGGATTGATAAGCGTACCGGACGTAGAAGAATAACAAACTTTCTTGGCTGGTAGACTGTATCCTTGTGATGGCACCATTGTTTGCAAAGATTGACGAGGCCGCCTGATTTTTTGTCAGGCTTAGCCCAACGGCTACATATGGTATACGTATATTTTTAGATACCTTTTAAGTATCCTGGGTGTATGTTCGCACCCACCCGCCGTAGAGGAAGCCCAGTTATGCCGCTGTCCACTCGGACCCTGCTGTTATTAGTCTACATGCCTATAGGCACCCAGTCCAGGATGCACCACGTGGAGGACGAACAGTCAGGAATATCACCACCATTGGAAATTGAGATTTTACAGCCATTACTCAAATCCTCTGGATCATTAGCATCCCATTTATACAATTGTCTCCTTAATATAATTGAAAGTTTTTAAATAATTTAAAAATATAATGGTTTGAGAAATAAAAATGATTAATTAAAAAATATACGTACGGACCCCCTACGTTGAACGTTTGAGAAATTAATGAATATTGCATTAAGTATTAAAAATGAATAGCTTTTATTATTTATTTTTATATATTTATACATATTTTATAATATAAATTGTTTTTAAGCAACTATTTTGCTTGTTTTTCAATTTTTTAAAGTCAATGTTCTTATTTTTTGGCCTAAATTATAATTTTATAATGATATTGGTAGAAAATATTTTACTTATACTGCTAAGATAATGTTTGATGATATGTGCTTCATATAATTAAATGATGTCACAAAAACGAATGAATTGATTTTGACAGCAGATTGTTTATCTACCGTAAATACAACAAACGTTGGTATCAGAGCTACCTTTTCATTAGTATCTTGAATTCCTCCGCAAAAGAGGTTGTCGAATGTGAATTGAACTAAGAGGTGGGGGTAATAAAAAATTTCTTGGCTAGAAGACCGCTTCCTTGCAGCGAGGCGATCTTCTTCGGAGCAGGAAATGGGGGTTGACGGATCCACAAGTCTAATCGACTGCATATGACATGGATGCCTTTTAAACATCTTGAGTGTATGTTGGTACCCATTCACTAAGCGCAAATCCAGTGAAAGCCCAGTTATACCAGTGTACACCCAGTCCCTGTTGTTATTAATCTATGTGCCTGTTGGCACCTAGTTCAGGATGTACCACGTGAAGGAGGAACAGTCAGGAATAAGCATTACTCAAATCCTTAGGGTCATTAGCTTTCCAAATTGCTTTGAGACTTTAATATTGTTCAATAGGAGGCAATATCATTTTTTTAACGTCAAATGTAGTACTGTTAGTAATGACCAATTGTGATACATCTAAGCACAAGATTCTAGTAGGAATGAGATTGAATATCACTACTGGCACTCAACGTGGCTGCTCCTTAAAATTCCTGTTGCATCACCGATAATCGAATCACAAACATACTAGTAGAAAACGGATTGTCACGTCTGTGTTCTTTATTGAACCTTTTTCCCCGTTTTTCAATCCAGAGTATGAACGCATCCGGTCAAATCCCCACAACCAACGTTTTGGGCACCGAAGACGAAAAAGAAAATCACCAATTCATTGTATAATTGTTTATTTTTTATGTCTCTATTCCCCCTCACCCCCCTTCCCCCCAATATATACACATTCATTTCAACAACTTCAAAATACATGTTATATACATTTCATTGTTTTATTGTACATTCTTATCGGACTTGAGCGTCAGCGAATCGATAGCCTCTTGAATCTTGATCACACTGATAGCGCGACGGGTTACTGTCCGAACGAAGTGTTGTCTTTGAGCCATACTGATGGGTTGCAATGCTTGTTGGACAATTTTAAACAATCTGTTGTCCTCATTGTTAGTCATCGGATCGCATCCTACGAGCTGACTGAGCATCTCGAATTGCCTAGCAGGCGACAGTGTCGCACTGAGGGTTGCGTAGAGCTTGGCAAACTGGCTTGTCATACGTCGGGGCAAAGCACCGCTGACAATAACGAGCAAAATGCAGGCGTGTACTTCGAGTTGGAACAAAGTATGGAATATGTGATTGAGTTGCGATTCATCGTCGTTTTGGTGCTTCAGCGTTGCCAGCAGGCATCGAGCCAAACGTAGACACTGTTCGACAGTAGACCACTCGGGTACGTTGAGACCGATGAATGCTACGCTGACTGGAATGTACCAGATGTAGGACAGTTGCGTTGGCGTCATATAAGATTTGAGGTCTTGGATGATGTTGGAAAGTGAGATTAGGGGACCCTGTGTAAAGGAAATGTGCTTGTCATAGTAGTAAGTTGCTCGATTAGGTATCTGGGTTTTCACTTGTTGAATAGCATTTAAGCGATAGGGGGAAATGCGTCAGCTGATTATTCTATAATGGATTATGGCAAGAGTTAAGGGTTGGGTCTGGCACTAGATGACCGATGGATGCTTGCAAACTGGTTAACAGATCAAAAGTTTAAAACAGTGGTTTTAAGTACGTTTTCGAGAGACCAGCCATGGTCCTTACTAAATATCATTCGACGTGGTCATCTCTATATGTGTACGGTACATTAAACGATCGATTTCGATGGCTTGATGAGCGTAACAAACGTAGAAAAATAACGAAGTTTTTTGGCTGGTAGACAGCATCTTCATGTAGTGTGGTTCATTTATGCTTTTGGTCGGTGACCACGTCACCTCTTCATTATATTCTATGTTGGGTATATTAAACGATTATCATGACGAATGTAGGATAATAATGAAGTTTCTTTGCACTATTTGCAAAAATTGACAAGATCACCTGATTTTTTGTTAGGGTTATCTCCCTTAGCCAAAGGCTACTTATGGTATATGCATACCCGCCCCGGACGTAGTTTTACCTTTTGGGATGCTAATGATCCTGAGGATTTGAGTAATGCTTATAAAGTCTCAATTTCCAATGATGGTGATATTCCTGACTGTTAGTCCTCCACGTGGTGCATCTTGGACTAGGTGCACCTAGGCATCTAGACTAATAACAGCAGGGTCCGAGTGCACAGCGGTATAACTGGGCTTCCGCTACGGCGGGTGGGTGCGAACATACACCCAGGATACTTAAAAGGTATCTAAAGGTATACGTATATCATATGTAGCCCTTGGGCTAAGGGAGATAACCCTGACAAAAAATCAGGCGGTCTTGTCAATCTTTGCGAACGGTGGCGACGTCACAAGGATGCCGTCTACCAGCCAAGAAACTTTGTTATTCTTCCACGTTTGTCTACGCTTGTCAAGCCATCGAAATCGATCGTTCTACATGTCATATAAATATGGGAAATAATGAAGAGGTGACCACGTCATCAACCAAAATGAATGAATGAAATACCGTAAGGTACCTTTTAAGTACCCCGGATTCATGCTTACATCTACCAAACCGAAGTGGGAGCCTAGTTGTACCGCTGTACACTTGGTCTCTGCTGTCTAGATGATTGGGTCACCTAGTCCCGGACACACTACATGGAGGTGACATTCAGCAATATCAATATGATAGGAAATTGAGCATTTATAAGCATTACTCAGAACCCGTTGGCATCCTGTAATGGAAGATATTCATAAAAACCGTTATTCTGCAATATTCCAATATAATCCTATATACAAACTGAGCTGTGGTGACTCAAAAGTGAGTAGGGTTCGAGTCCTTTCGATGGCACTAAATACTTGCGGAAAAATATTTCCTGGAAAGTATACAAGCGCAAAAACTCGTAAAAAGTATTATATAAATCGACAAAAAACCAACCTGAGATTTAAAATTAAATATATTTGCAAAAAACTGACAAAACGTCTTCAATTCGTCCGTAATCATTTGGGCATTAGAGGCAAGCAAAAGTGGAGATGCCATCACATTAGTCCGATTGTCATAGCCAATCTGCACGGCCCATTCGGTTTTCAAGGCCATTTGAATCTGATTGGTCAAAACCACATTGATTCGTTCGTACACCAGTTGCAACAAATTGAAATTAGTTTGTAGATCACGTGTTTTGGTTGTCCAATCAATGAAATGGGATAGACAATTTAGTAGGGAATTGGACAGTTCGTTGCATTTGGCCAAGGCCAATTGCAGGACGTAATCAACAGCTTCGACAGTTAAACGGTATTCGTCAGGTTGTATGAGCGAACGATAGCGATTGATCAGAAGGAAGCCGACGTGGAAGAGGCTATCGAGCTGTGGTAGAATTAAAGAAAGAATTGGTTGTTTAGTTGAAGAAAATCAAATTATTAAAAACCTTTTTGGGGCAACAAGACAACAGTAACAACAAAGTCCTATAATTCAAGAAGAACGTACGGGGCAGCAAAATGATGCCATCTGTTGGAACATTGTGTCAATATGTTTGTTTGATTCCGGTCATTCATCTCAATGCAATCTTCTCGAAAGGTTTTCGGGCAAATGTTATGTTCCGTTTTTTCAGGTGGCAAACGTAAAATTCGACCAAGTAATTTTCTTCGTCTCATTGCAATGATGTCATGTAGCGGACGAGAGTCAGTTCTTCTCATCAGCTCATTGTTTGACATGTGATCGCGCCACGTAATATTTACATTTATTTATTTTATGTTTGCACGAGAAAGGCATCTTTCAGCAGTGGGGCCGGTGATGGGATTCGAACCCGGATGCCCACCGAGGTCCGAATTCGAGCGCTGTATCGCTAGACCACCCCGGCACTAAAAAGTGGTATTTGTCTAAGGCAGTTTGTAGTAGGCTGATGAGTATATTTAGGGCACGTCAAAGTTGCATTACGGTATACGTTTGCCATATGTAGCTGTTGGGTTAATAATGTGTGTGTGTGTAATTGCATAAGAGCCGAATTGTGCTCAAAAATAGCACTACCCACCGGACCTTTGTATAAAAAAACATTATCGCTACATAAATAACAAAAAAAAAGAGAAGAAAAAAGGACACCAACTTTAATGGATAAGCAAAATTGTGAACAATTTGTCAAAACTTGCGTTTACCTGAACAAAAAATTCTGCTTCAATCTTGCCAAAGTCACACACCGTGGCAAACCGTTTCAAGGAGGATATAATGTGACTGAACATGAGACAAACTGAATAACTTCCCGATTCGACAGCTTCCGAAGTACTGTGAACGAAGCCGCCGAAAAAGGAGACAAACGATTTGATCTATATCGATAGGAACAAGGAAATAAATGCGAAACCAAGTAGGCTGGGGGTGGTGATGGGATCAAATACCACTACCAGGGGCAACCAAATGGAGGCCGGCTTCACTAAACACTGTCCACTGCCGAAGGATATTTCTTGCAAAACATTTGAATTAATTCAAACAAGTAAATGGGTGACAAACTAGTTAGTTCTAAAAATTGATAATATGTGCATTCACACATGCTTGTATTATTACAAAATTGTTTTGCTTTAAACAACATGGAGCAAACGACTTTTTTCCATGTGATTGCACGTGACATTGCACATTGTAGCATGCTAATGATTTTGAAAATTTGAGCAATGCGTCAAGTACTATGGGTGTATAGCTGCACCCATCTGCCAAAGCGGAAGCCCACTTATAACGCTGTTATTAGTCTATATACCTATGGTTCCGGATGCATCACATGGAGGATGAACAGTTAGGAAAATTGCCATCATTGGAAATTGAGACTTTATACGTATTACTCAAATTGTCAGAAACATTAGCTTGCTTATAATTGAAAAGTACGTTTTAAAAAGTAGACAAATCGATTATATATTTTGCTAAAGTACCTACGTTGTCATATTCAACGTACTTTTGTCAACGTTTATAAACGATTAAGTAATAAAATGTATAATAATAATAATAATATTAAAGATAATAATAATAATAGTGATAATAATAATAATAATAATAATGATAATAATAATAGTATTGGTAATAATAATAATAGTATTGATAATAATAATAACAGTAGTAGTAAAAATAGAAATTATAGTAATGATAATAATAATAACAATGATAATAATAACAATAATAGTAATAATAATAATAATAGTAATAATAATAATAATAATAACTTGAATACTTGACGAAAAAACATTTTTCAACAAGCGGACACTATATTACTGCCAAACGAAGGCCCACATTTAGTGGATCGGTAGTAATACTCTCAAATCCATTCCCATCCAAGTTTAAGTCCATCTCTCTAACACACATGAACAATATCAAACAAATAAACAAACAAAGCTTACAATATAATTGATTAGATCTAAGTTGGATAGCTGCTTGCGACAATTTGACTGTAATTGTGGGCGACGCGTAAAAGCAGACAAAATTGAATTGCCTGGAACAAAATGAAATTAAAATTTGCAATTTGGACAAATGAATGATTGTTACTATGACGATTGAAAGAAAAAGAAAGGTGGTTAGAAACGTACCTCGGGTCGATAGTAAATCCGAGGACTTGAGTAATGCTCACAAGGTTTCAACTTCCATGTGCACCTAAGCATCTGGACTAACACAGCAGGAATTGAGTGTACCGTGGTATAATTAGGCTTCCGCTAAGGCAAAGTACTTGAAAAATATATCAAGATATGCTAAGGGAGATAACCTTGTCAATCTTTGTGAATAGTGGCACCGTTACAAAAATATTGTTAATCTTCTCCATTTGTTAGTTTCATCAAAATCGATCGTTTAATATATCGTATAAATATGGCAAACAATATAGAAGTGACTGACACCAACCGAAATGAATGACTGGATGTTTGCTTGTCCAATAGTGAAATAACCAAACCAATACGCTGTAGTTGAGAAGCGCGCTGTTCTTACCAAGGAGACACTTAACCATAAATCATTAAAATGATGCGTCAAAATGTCAATATGGCGCATTCTGGACCAAATGTTCCCAAGTATTTTGAGCAATAGAGCACGAACCAAGTGCACAACTAACTAGTCTTCAAACAAAACGCCGAAAGCTACAGATAGTTGTCTGCTGTTATGTTTGTTTGTTTGTTTGTTAGTTATTGATAAACTTTAATAATTCATCATTAGCTTTTGTTCGACTTTGTCAAAAGTACTTTCAATGTGACAGAGCTAGTTGGAGCGTTAAAGTGGAAACTCGATAAACATGGGTGCAGGTCCCAATGCCTGGGCGGTCCAACGCTCGACTTGACGCTGAGTGAGTATAGCCGGCGTTCGGATTTACTAAACTGCCTACTTGTTGAGAAATGTTTTTAAAAAGTTGCTTTCTATATTTGTACGGCATGTTAAACAATCGACTTTGATGACTTGTTAAGCGTAACAAACGGTGAAGAATAACGAAGATTCTTGGCTAGTAGACGGCATCCTTGTAACGGCGCTACTGTTTGCAAAGATTGACAAATCCGTCAGAGGGCATCTTCCTTAATCCCATGTGGTACACATATACCTTGGAAAACCTTTCCTGCTGTTATTAGTCTAGATGCCTATGGGCACCTTGTCTAGGAAGCACCACCTTCAAAAGTAATAGTCAAGCATACTATCATCATTAGAAAATGGGACTTTATGAGCATTACTCAAATCTTTCGTGTCATTCTTTTTGATGATGGCGATATTCCTGACTATTCATCCTCCATCTGATGCATCCTGGACTAGGTGCTGAAAGGCAGTATAACTGGGCACATGTGTTTAAACCAAAATACTACTAATTGGGCAAAATAAGTAATTGAATAAATAATAGACAAAAAATTACTATTTTCACAAGCCGATTCGCAACATAACGACTCAAACATATCTATACGATTGTGTAGAATGACAGAAGACAGGTGGGCATTTTTTTCTTCAACAATCAATGCATTGGTAAATAGTGAGCCAGTAGCATGGAACAAACATTGATCAATAGTCGAATCCAAATGATTTTGGGCTAGAATTTGATTGAAGTCTGTCAAAATGGAATTGATCCACTCAGGACAATGTAGCCAAGGTCGCTAAAATAAATTAAAACATTTTGTGTCATACTACTTAAAATCATTGTAGTAGTCAACATTAAAACTTAGAATTATTATTACCTCGAGTATCGTTTGAACCAATTTAGCCGAACATTGCGACAAGGAAGGCTGCTGAAATTGGGCCAATTCACAAATTGAATTTAGCGAATGTTTGACACAATCCAATGCAAATGTTACAATCAACCATCGAAATGGAACGTATTCATTATTGGGAAAAAGTGCAGATTGGTAAGCCTGGATGCAATTGACCAGACCGATACACACAATACGAAATTCGTGTAAATCAATCGTTGGTTGAACTCGTTGGTTTTGAAAAGTGACCAGATACGGAATGTTTTGCATAAAATTGTGCAATTTCGCAAAAATGGTTTGAATTAAATGCCGACATCGTGGCGTTGATTCGTCGTGCAAAACGTGCTCGCTGATTGACGAAAATACGAAGAGCATCCATTCGAGTTCCTGGACAAAAAACAAAGGGAAAGGAAAAAAAACCATGTCGGCTCTTCATTAGTTCTATATTTTCTTGATCGATTTCAATGACTTGATAAGAATAACAAAGTTTATTAACTGGTAGACGGCATCCTTGTGACGGCGCCACTGTTAGCAAAGATTGACCAGGTGGCCTGATATTTTATCAGGGTCATCTCCATAACAACTACTTATGGTATACACATACCTTAAAATATATTTTAAGTATCCTGAGTGTATGTTTACACCTTCCCGCCAAAGCGGAAGCTCAGTTATAGCGCTGTACACTCGGCCCCTGCTGTTGTCACACTAACAGCCTTGAACTTTATTCTTCTTCATTTCTAAACCGGAATTGGAACCGACAGAGTAGGTGTTTACAATAACATTTATTCATTTCCGTTAGTCACCTCTTGATTATTTTCCATATTTGTACGGCATATTAAACGATCCATTTCGATGAGTTGATAAGCATAACAAACGTAGAGTTACCTCCCTTATCCCAACGGTTACATATGGCATACATATACACCTTAAAATGCCTTTTAAGTACCTTGCACCCATCCATCGTAGCGGTCCCTGCTATTATTAGTCTCGATGCCTGTTGGCACCTAATCCAGGGTGCACCACATGGAAGATGAAGAATTGAGAATTTGAGATCATAATCATAATCACCATAATCGGGGATAAACATCCCCCCACCGGTTATTATCGCCCAGGGTAGTCCAAATTACCAAAAGTCTGCAAAAAATGCAAACTTTTGCAATGTGCACTTAATAAACGATACTTGACTGTGTGCTGACTTTAAATGTCAATGACATCCCCGAATTAAAACCCTCCAGTGATCTCTATTAACTGCAAACAGACACCCAATTAAGTAATTCATTTGGACGAGAAGGTCTAGCATAAATAAAAGGACTGCGTTCGCATGCTACAATGTCCGTCCAAATTTTCCGTTAACCGCCTGGCCTTCTTTTCCATCCGACTAATGGATGGGCTTCCATAGCTATTCTAACTGGATGAGTAACCGATCTACGTAAAACATGGCCAATTCATTTTAATCGTCTTTCTCTTATGCTGTGTTAGAGATACGTAGCCAATCAATGTTAAATGACTTACAAATATCTGGAAGTGGTCGAAATATTATTCATATCCTCAAGATCAACAGCATATTGGTAAAATTGCTATATAAATAAAACATCCGCATTTTAAATATAAATATATAATAATAGATAAATAAAACATCCCAAAATTCGCATTTCAAATACTCACTTGCCAATTTGACAACAGACCACTCTCCAAACACGTATCGATAACTGCAACGAATTGGCCTTGCAACGCGTCAAACCAATCGGTCAAGTTTAAATAAATAAATGCCGAAAGTAGGGCATCGCCGATGTCCTTGCGGAATCGAAACCATTGATCGTATTCGTCTCTCGTCCAAGTAGACCACTGTTTCAAATCGAAAGGATAGTGTGCCTAAAATGTTCAAATAATATATAAATAATTAAAGCATTCTGGTTGCCTTGACAAGTTCGAATACAAATATATATATTCATCTTACGTGATGAAAATTGTGCCTTCATTGGTTTGCACAGTGCAGCTGAAACCTAGACTCTTACAGGGTCAAAGATCATGAAGCTTGACACATTTAAAGCACGATGTTTTAGATATATTTGGCACAACACCCATTTGGCATCTTCTGTATCAAGAGATTGAACGACAAAAGTTAGCAACTCTACCAAACTCAAAATCCTCCATCATTGGTATTGCGACAATAAAGTTTTCACTGGTTTAGACATGTTCCACTTAGAAATTCTGATACAATCTCACGTATTGTGAACCTTGGTTTGTCCAAGTGCTGACTGGAAAAGTAAGAAAGGTGGTCACAAAACGCACTTGGACAGATGCTGTTTGGGACGATCTACGCATTATCTTGGTTGGGACCGTATCTTGGAAACAACGGCCAAGTCGGTCAGACTGGCATATCCCACCACGCCTCCGAAAATCGTAAACAAATAAGCCGAGATATTATGCGAGGTTGGAATTAATGAAGATGTGGCTTTGCCACTAACTTTTGTTGTTCTTTGTTCATCTCACAATGTCAGTTCGTTTTGTACTATTTGGTTGTTTAAAAAAATGTATTTTCTAAGTGAATGAACATTTAGCGAAGCCCTAAACTCGAGTATAGCGCTTAAATTTAGCAGTACAGCGCTCGAATTCGGACCTCGGTGGGCATGGGGGTTCGAATCCCATCGCCGGCCCACTAAAATGCGGACCCCCACGTTCGGCTTTGCTAAAATGTCCACTGCTGAAAGGCATGCGTTTCTCGTAAAACATTCAAAGTAGCAAACATAAAGTAAATAAATAAATTCACTCCATTAATAATACTCTGCGATAAAATTGTAGCCAAGTTCGTTATACACATAACTGGAAGATAGTCAAAGCCTATGCAAAAGAACCGAACCTTTCAATAGAAAAGCGGACATCTTACCAATAAACGACTCGGTCAACTCCTCGCTACTGTCATCAGTTCGAGTCAAGTACCGCATAAAGAACAGTAAATACGTGAATCGAGCGCTGTACCTCTAGACAACCCAGGCATTTAATTAATGAATTGTCCACAACTTCTTCGATGTCACTGGGGTTTATATCCAAAAAAATAAACTCAAATTTGCTAGCGTGTACCCAGCTCTTGTTCCGTTCTAGTCAAAGTACTAAAGATACAAGCTTAGTAATTTCAACATCATCGCTCTGAAGAGTATGGGGGCAACGCAAGAGATTGTTCCATAAACATTGTAATTTTTGACTTTGAAGATTGTGCATAGCAAAAATTTGAAATTCTAGTCAGATTTCGCCAAACCACGTCATGGGAATCCATACTGCCTTCACTTAATTGGCCTAATTTAATGAAATGGTAATGTCCTCCTCCTGTTCTCACCTTAGAAATAGCATCAATTTTCACAAAGGCCAGCTAACTAATATTGCCCCCCCCAACCCGTTCTCCTCTGTCAACCGGATCGGCCATAGTGGAGTTATTTGCCTATTCATCGGGGAAAAACACAACCCCCCCCCAATGTAAACAACAAGTACTTTGGTATAGATGTGCCGGATGAATTCCTCGTGTACACAATCCAACGTTGTTTGCGGCTCATTCGTCGTCATCGAATATTCGTGCAACTGGAGCCAAATGTGCAACCCCAAATCGCTAACCGTCTCGTCGTGCGGATAATAACCCGAAATGGACCAACACAATACAAACATGGCAAACAAATCTTGAATGGGACTGGGTTTGCCGTACGACATTTCCAAACGTTCGACCAAATGATCCATCTATATTTATTGTCAAATAATAATAATAATAATAATAATGATAATAATAATGATAATAATAATAATAATAATAACAATAATAATAATAACAATAATAATAATAATAATAAAAATAATAACAATAAAAATAATAATAACAATAATAATAATAATAATAATAATAATAATAATGATAATAATAATAATAATAACAATAATAATAATAATAATAATAATAATAATAATAATAATAATAATAATAATAATAATAATAATAATAATAATAATAATAATAATAATAATAATAATAATAATTAATATTAATAATAATAATCATAATAATAATAATAATAATAATAATAATAATAATAATAATAATAATAATAATAATAATAATAATAATAATAATAATAATAATAATAATAATAATAATAATAATAATAATAATAATAATAATAATAATAATAATAATAACAATAATAATAATAATAATAATAATAATAATAATAATAATAAAATAATAATAAAAGTTTGACATTCAACGTCTTCGAACAGTATCTTTTAAAGGTGTTAAACCCTTGGTGTGTTGTTTGATATAAATGTCGAAAAGTTGCCACTTCGTTTGCAAAAATTGATACTGTTTAAAAAGAACTGACAAGAATTATAATTCTATTTAAATTGGTGCATTGCATTACCAATCATTTGATACTCTATTCGGATTGGTCAAACATTAACCAATCAGTTTAATGCATTTTTTATCAAATCAAACGTGTGGCTATATCAGTACCAAATATAGTATATAAGCATCTACGACAGATGAACAAGCTAGTATCAAAATCCATATAACATAATTCATTCTTTTTTGTCAAACGATTAAATTATATGAAACACGTCTAAGTTATACCAAAATATTTGTTAAACATTATCTTAACAGTATAGGTAAACTATTTTATAAAACCTAATAGTTTACACCAATATTATTACCATAAAATTCTAATTTAGATCAAAAATAAGAATATTGACATTTTTTTTACATTGAAAGAAAAAAAATTAGTTGCTTAAAAATAATTTATATTATAAAAAGTATGTACACATATATAATAACAGATAATAAAAGCTATACATTTTAAATATTTTAGGTAATATTCATTGATTTTAAGAATTTTCTGAAAGCGTTTGAAGTATTTTAACCCCATGTTGTGGAATTTTATTTTGCATTACATTATTAATTTTCTTAATTAAACATTATTATTTCTCAAAAGATTTACATTATATTTTTAATTGTCTGGAACCAAACGTATAAATGTAACGTTTATTTTAGTCAAGGATTTTGTAATTTATATGACTAAAAATACATTAATTTCCAAAGTATAATAAAAATTATATTATCTTTTTCTTAAAATATAGATTAGAACAATGCTTTTATTAATTGTTGAATGCCATAGATCATGTTGAGGTCCAGTATTAAATATAAAATTGAATAATTTACAAATTTCAGTGCTACCTTAAGCACCTACTATTTTGATCCTATTTTAATATAATTAAAACATTTTTAAAGAATTTAAAATGGTTGGAGAAATAAAAATGTTCAATTAAAAAAATCGTAATGTAATGTAAAACCAAATTCTACATTAGGTTAAAATACATAGGAACCCTTATACTAAACATTTTCAAAAAATTGTAGAAATCAATGAATATTACCTAAAATATTAAACGTGAATAGCTTTTGTTATCTAATTTTATATATATTATATAATATATATTATAAAATGTATATTTTATAATATAAATTATTTTTAAGTAACTAATTTGCTTGTTTTTCAATTTTTTTAAAATGTCAATATTCTTATTTTTGACCTAAATCAGAATTTATAATAATATCGGTATATAATATTAGTTTTTTATAGAATATTCTACTGTTCAATAAATATTTTAGTACAATTTAGACGTGTTTCAAATAATTAAAAGGTTTGACAAAAAATAATGAATTATAGTGTGCTGATTTTGACAGTATCTTGTTCATCTACTGTATATATCTTCGTTTCTGTTTAACTAATTTTAACACAACTTTCTTCCAATCCACTATTTTGATTTCTACGACTCCAATTCAAACGTTTGTGCTCAAGACAACATTGAGCAGCAAGTAAAACTTTTTATTTTGTACAATTTCTAATAGTTCTTTTCTGCACCAGCGTTGATTTCTGGAAAAAATTGTTTTTTTTTAAACAAAAGACGTTTTGCGCCTTCTACTAAACACTCAGTTTGGACAGGTCAAAACAGAATTTGTTTCGTACTTATGAGTAGTTTGGATAAGAAATAATTCAATCTAACCAGTCCCAAACCTGGATAAAGGAGGAGGGTTTGAGCACAAGGTTAGCAACTTTATATTGTTACGGAAACAATAAGAAGACGCCATTTAGGTAAACAACGGCAAAGAAATGATCGCATGTATCTAGATGAGAGTTACACAGATGACAGGGTTGAGTAAAAGCCGAAAGGAAGCTGAATCTTCGATTTGCAGAATCTTCAATGTCAACGAAACTTTGTTGTTGTTTTGCTGTAATTGTTGTCTTATTGCCCCATGCTTATTTTTAAAGCAAAAGGGTTTTGTATAATAGATAATAATATAACCTGTTAATGTTATTGTATCCTACCGGTGTTTAAGACAATAATTTTTTCCTTTTAAATAAGCTTGAGGTAACAAAATACAAGTGTAACAGCATAAACAACACCAAAATCCCATAATTTAAAAAGGACAACTGGTGGGTGTAAGCATATACCCAGAACACTTAAAAGGTATTTTAAAGTATACATATATCATATGTAGCCGTTGGACTAAGGGTATCTTCCTCGTCAATCTTTGCAAACAGTGGCGAAGTCACAAGGATGCCGTCTACCAGCCAAGAATGTTTCTTATTCTTTTGTGTTTGTTACGCTTATCAAGCCGTCGAAGTCGATCGTTTATGTCGTATAAATGTGGAAAATAATAAAGAGTTCACTACGTCACCAACGAAAATGAAAAAGATTTGTTTCGGTTCGCTATTGTAATTCTCGTTCAATAAATAAAATAAATTACTTGTTTGTCGGCTAATGTAAACAAAAGCAAAGCGCTTTTAATTAACATGTCGCGCTGACCAAATTCATCCCAACATTCATCATTATTTTGAATGGCCAAATGATGATTTTGTAAGGCATATTGCATGTGCGGTTTAAAATGAGCCAATTTTGAAATATGATAATCCAACAAATAAACGGAATCTCGTTCTGAGCTGTATTTTTTTACCAAAGAAGGAAAAAGCAATTATTGAAAAAATGTATTATTAAATTCAGTCAAATTTAAAACTCTATTGTACGATAACAATAAATCGTAAATGTGACATTCAACCATGTTAAAAATCAAAGTAAATTTATGCATCTAATGTATATGCCTACTGATCATTGTCATTAAATTATAACGTAAATAATTTAATACATTTACATTTTTGTGTTAAACCTAATTAAGAGCTCTCTTGAAACGTACCTTTTTGCACACTATTATTTAAACATAATAGAAATTGTTCAAAATATATACAGTTAAACGTAATTAATAATAATACTGATAATCAATTAATATTAAATAAGTAAGCATTTTCGTAGCCAGCTCAGACACACGCATTACAAAATTCAATTCTCAATATCGATTCCCGCAAAATAATAATAATAATAATAAATACAAAATTAATCTTATGCAATCCACTTCTAGTAAAATACTCGATTAAACAACTTGTTTACGAAAACACTTTGTAAACTGTACTACTGTAGGACAAACCTGATATTGCAGCCATTTCGCCAGCATATATACTTTTCAGTTGTATCTGCATCCTAAATCATGCACTGACTCTTTGTAACTATCATAAACACACACTTAAACGATTTCATCCACTAATAGATGCTAGCATACACCCAGAGTACTTAAAAGGTATCTTAAATTACAAGTATACCATATGTAGCTGTTGGGCTAAGCGAAATAACCCTGATAAATAATCAGGCGGCCTCGTCAATCTTTGCGAACAGTGGTGACGTCACAAGAATCCGGTCTACCAGTCAAGAAACGTCATTACTCTTCTACGTTTGTTACGCTTATCAAGCCATCAAATTCAATCGTTTTATATACCGTACAAATATAGAAAATAATGAAGGGGTGATCACGTCACCAACCAAAATGAATTAATGAAAATAGTTTATTATACTTTTTTAAATAATCTCGCAATATAAAAATAAATATTATTTTCAACAGCCCAAACATACTATAAAATTAAAATTTTTTATTTTTATCAAAAAACAAATTACCTCAAACCTGAGTTGTCGGATTCAAATAAAGAAATCAAACAATCCAGTCCGCTAATGTACAAACTTTCCGAATGATCCATAGCATTGTAAACAAGTTCAATTAAATCCACATAGTCCGACGACAAGACATGTTTTGCACATAAAGTTATCCATGCTGTACAAGTGCAAACAACCATATTGTGTATATCTTCTATACCCGAATCACATGCTAACAACTTGAAAATGTAAAAAAATAATATTCAAAATATTCTTACAAATAATCAAAAATTATAAAAAGTTAACAACTACTTTACAATCACAAAGTTTTTATTTCTTACACAACTAATTTAAAAAATACCACATCAGTAATGTAAAAATTCTAAATTAAATAAAGAAATACGAACTGTTAAATACAATCTAGATTAAATATCGCACTTACAAAAAGCTTACTTTTAAAATCTTTCTAACTATCGGTTCATCATCGATAATGTGGTTTCGGAACATACATTTAGTTCTGTGATCCAAATTTGCTGAATTAAACTCTTCTACCATTATTAATAAAAACATTATAACATTTCTTTTAATTTTCAATAAATCAATTTGTAAGCACAACATATCATCTGTCGCATGATCGTAGGTAAGTAAATTGCTAGATGGTTCATTTTTAAAAACTGAAAAACGTTAAAAAGGTATATATATATATATATATATATATATATATATATATCATTTTCATATACAAATTTTAGAAATAATGTATTATATACAGTCTAATTTACACCTTTTTTAAACAACACAATATTAATATAAAAAGCATTTATATAATAAACAAGTCATATTACAATTAATTATTTTAATAAGAAGAAAAAGTTAACAAATTAAAAATAAAACGTTACCTTTAATAAAAGTAAAAATAGTTTGTTTTATAGGATTTTTCCATTGTTCTGATGTCTTAAACAAAAACAGTATTAAGCATTCATGAAGTTTTGTCAAAATTGGAAATTGCAATCCAGATTTATTTTCAAAATTAGAAGTAAAAATATCCCCTATTCTTTTAATAATTACCAAATGTAAATTAACTCCACAATTTTCCAGTGTGTTAAAATTCTTTTAAAAATTAAAAATTAATTTAAATAAAACATACAGTCCTAGCAATCCACTTCTTTAAACAAATTAAACCATATAATATTTTTGCTTCAGAACCGTGTAAATTTAAGAGAAAATAAGGCAACTCATAACCGTTAAATGAATTAACACAATTTTCCAAAAGTTCATCTATGACACAATCACTGGATCCATTTATTATGTTGTTAATTGCGTTGTCCAATTTTTCTAATAAACTTGAATAATTGTTATTCAACATTAAAATATCTAAAATTAAACAAAAAATACTAAAAAAATCTAAAAATAAAAAATCACACACTGATTATTATTAATCAATAATCTAATGAAACTGCAAAAACTAAATGTAATAAATATTTTTTTTACATAAATAAAACACTGCATTAACAAATACAAATTATTTTATAGAATTATCAAAAAATAATTTAAAATTATAAAAATTTACCCACTCTAAAGTTTATTTTTAAAATAATTAAAGGTATAAGCCATTTAAAACAATTGGCGTGACCTTCGATTCAAAAAGTAGCAATTTAATTTATTGGTCTCGTTAATATAAATTAATCTAAGAATATAAACTTATTTTTGTAAATTTTAAAGATTATTTTAATATAACTTAAATAAAAATTTTATTTGCTTTTTTAATTGTTAATTTAAACTATTGCAATTTAAGTATATATATATATATATTTAAATGTCCATCAATTATTTTGTTAGTAATTTCTACATATGTGATGCTTACTAACTTAGCTATTATAATGAAACATTTTTTTAAATAACAAAAATTTATATACATATAAACTGCAAATATTAGCTGTTATAAACATTTTTAAAATGTTAATTAATAGTTATATTTTAAGAAAATGTGTTTAAAAAACTTACATAAGTTTAAATGTGATTAATTATTGCCACAATAACATTTTTAAAATACTTTTTTTATTTATTTATTTAAAAGTATGTCAATTAAATTTTAATTTGCTTTTTTTAAGCTTGCTTTAGTTAATAGAATTTTCACTTCGAAAAGAAAGGAGTTTTAAGCTTTAAATTGATTATTATTACAATTGTTGTTGTTTATATTAATAGTAGACATAATTATAATTAACGTTACAAAACTACTATATTTGTCAGTTCATAATAAATTATTGCCATGTAATAAGTAGTAAGAAAAATATAGGAATTAGAAAAATTACTAACAAAATTACAACTAAATGTAATAAACAAAACAATTTTAATAGTGAAAGTTTAATTAGCAAAGCGATAAAAACAAATACTTTGTTAAAAAAGTTTTCCTATATATTTTTTCTATTTTTAACTACATTTATTAATTTCTGATTACTATCTTGACAGCTACCCACTAATGAAAAAATTTATCAAATGTACAAATTTGCATGCGTTTTCTGTGTTTGCTCTATATTAGACTACAATTAAAATAATGTATTTAAATTACAGCATTAATATTAAAAAGTGATATACACATACTAGATAAAATTTAAAGATGCGTCATTAACTTCCAGTATTATTATTATTTTTGTTATTATTATTATTATTATTATTGTTAATAATAATAATATTGTTTTTATTTATTCTAATTAAAACTTTTCTATTATTAGTTAATTTATATTTTATAAATTAACTCAATAATTATATTTTTTATCCCCAACACTAATCAGATTTGCGCGCATCAAGCTGTATGTTAAATGGGGCGTTATTTAAAATCTATTTGTTTCTTAAAAATTACTACGATGCTTTTGCATTGCAATGCAGATTTTATTATACTGTCAACCTTTGTTTTATATATATCATTATTCTTTCTTTTTTTGTTAGTTATTAATTTGTTCCCCTTCTAATATATTTTTCTGTCTTTGATCTTAGTTTCCAAATACATTAAATTTTTACTTCTTATTTTATTTTACATTTTTTCTCTTACAAGTTAACAACTAAAACCAGGTACTAAAGGGCTTTAACCTATTAAATTTGTGACAAACCTGCAAACACTCAAATGACGATGTAATAATAATTTCAAACCAAGGATAAAAATAAGTTTTTTTAAATTAACTCACGTATCAACCTGCAATCTGCATTTTATGTTCCTATTATTGTTAAAAAAACAATTTAAAACAATTTGTAAAAATTTAATTCAATGTACAGGGGCTAAAATAGGAGCTGTCAAAATTAGCATATTGAAATTGATTGACTTTCCTTACATCACTTAAGCATATTAGGCACATCAACATTTTACTAAAATAAGCATTAAACATCACATTAGCAATATCAATATTCAAAACACTAAAAATATTTTCTTTTTGCAAATAGCATTATCAAATTTACGCTTAGACCAAAAACCCAGAATTTACACATTTCGACAACATGAAAAAACTACTACGTTATTTGCTTAAAAATAAATTATATTATAAAATATGTACATATCTATAAAGCAGACATCACCAATTGTCCAAAATTAATAATTCAGGGGATAGCCATGCTTTGCGATAACTTCCTTTAACCGTTTTAGATAGGAATCGACCAAATTGTTGATATAATTCTGTGGAATTCGATAATCCAACACATAATTAATTTTTTCGGTGAGTGTGCCTCGATTTTCCGTCCGATTCACCTCGCGTTTAAGATAACTGAAAAAATTTTCAATTACATTGAGATCTCCAAAAACATAATTGACGGTTTTCATACGTTTTTGCAAATTCCACACGTTTTTTTCTCTGTTCTGCAGTTAAAGGAAACTTTTTTAACGTTTTCCTTAACTGCAGATTGGCCGATTTCATCCGATTACGGATAAGTGAATATGAAAAATTAGATAATTCTTCTTTTTGAATTTGTTGAATTGGCTTCATTCTGTTTCTTTTTAATTTGGTAATAATAAACGTGTCATCTCGTTTACTAGTTGATGGTACAGGTCCTGTTCCTGGTGTTTTTGGACGTGTATGATCTTTTAATACACGGTATATAGTTCTCGTACTTATATAAAATAATTCCGCTATTTGTTCAACAGACAAACCCATATTATGACTTTTTTTGATTCGTTCGTAATTTATAGCACTTAAAAAATAGCTTCCACTATTTAAACTCATCGTAATCACACAAGATAAATGTTCAAAATTGTGCCAAGGTCAAAAGTTCAAATTTATTGTTAGATAGGTTAATAAAACAAAAATGAAAGGTAAAGTAATTAAAAATATTCTTTGATCTTTTCACACCATAATTAATGTTAAATTTTCAATACATATAAAATATAAAAACTGATCAATTTTTTTTATATATAGTGTATGAAGTGACGCGTGCTGGGTTATGTAAACACTTATAAACTTATGTAAACAAAATTTTTTTTTTGAAATTAGTGTTGCGTAATCCATTTATGTTTTTAGCTTTATATGTATAAAATTTTTAAGTGTGACTATCACCATTTACCCACTTGAATGCAATTTATCCAAAAATTCCAAGACACTTAACTATTTATAATTATAAAAAAGTGAAAACACAATTAACTTTAAGTATCGATAGTCCATATTATTTTAGCATAATTACTTAGTTGAAAAAAATATAACTTTCAAGTTAAAATAGCACAAATTAAAAAATAAGAGTTCACTGACAAGTACCATTTTAAACCCTGTAAATCAAACAACAATAAATTGTGCACATTTAATATACTTACCTATTTTTTAATGTTTTTTAAAAAACAAAAATTTTAAAAATAAAACTTATTATTTAGTTTTAAATGAACAAATAAATCTCTAGATTAAATAAACGAACTTAATAATACTAGTTACAATTTGTATTATTTAAATAAAAATTTTAGTAACTATGAAAATCTTCTTTACAATTATAGTTACAATCAAAGTTAGCTTAAATACTTTAGTAGAAGCATATTCAACTTTATAGGATACAGAATGTGAAATGAGAAGGAAAAAAGATAAATAAAAAAATTTATACAAAAATAACTACTAAAATAATAAACAGTTTTTAAAGTGAAAACATTATAAACACATTAATTAATATTTAAAAAACAGTAAACAGTTTATTCTTTGAGTTCATGATTGGTTAAATATCTTGCCAAATAAGGAATGCACGTTTTATAGTAGACATCTGTTTTTGATTAAATATGAATAAATTTTCTCCTTGTTTTGCCAACTAAAATTGACTTGGGGTCAGCGTGTAGGAGATGATTGTTGTCCTTCGTTATTCGCTTGACCAGCAAACGACAACTTTTAAAATGTCCCTCAATTATTTTGTTAGTAATTTCTACATATGTGATGCCTACTAACTTAGCTATCACAATGAAACATTTTTTAAAATAAAAAAAATTTTAACAAACCTAAAAATATAACTGGAAAGCAGTAAAGAATCATTGGAAAAAAAGTTGACTATTGATTATTTTGTAGCCAACATGAAGACATCTCAATATTTTTATATAATAGCAAAAATACCTAGTCTTTGTAAATATTAAATCTAAGTGATTGGACCAAGTTAATTTATTATTTAGGTTGACTCTAAGATACTTAAAATTATGACTGGGGTTTATGTTAATGTTTTTGAGTTAAACTGAAAATTTAAGTTGTGTGTGAAGCTTAGTTAAAAATGTTAAAAAATGTATATTTACAATTGTTTCTATAAATATTTTACAAAATATTAAAAAAAAATTTTAAAAAACATTTAATTGTTTATATTTAAAATAGAATAAAAAATTTAATTTAATTAAAAATATTATTTTGGTTTTTTGGTTACTAGGTTTTAATAAATAACAAAGTTATATAATGCACTATATTTTTTATTTATTAAGATTAGGGTTATTTTTAAATCATGGAATACAGACAAACAAAAAATAAAAATTTATATTTTAAATATTTATTTGCTAAAAATGTTTATTTTAAAATTGTAAAGCAAATATATAGTTTTTTAATTTTACACCACATTTTCCAGGTTCAAGTTTTAGGTTTACGAGTTAATTAGGAAAAGACTCCTTTTAATCTTCGGTTTAATTTTATCAGTTTTTAGGGGTAAAATAAGGGGGGAAGAAAAGTAAAAAAAATAAAAATAAACATTAAATAATTAACTAAAATTACTGAACTAATAGTTGTCGTAGGCTAATTTGAAGGTCTTATAAAACGAGGCCGCAATAAAGTGTGTGGGTAGATTATTCTACGACGAGATGACTTTATATGTGAAATAGTAAAACCTTACGCAGAACATAACTCTAGGGTTTTTCTATACTAATCATTGGAGAAGACAAATAAATGTTTAAACCAACTGATGCTTAAAAGTTTATATACTAAAATAAAGTTGCTCCGGAGTCTTCTATCATAAGGTGAAAAAGCCTAAATGCTTCTAAACGGTTGAAATATGCGATATTTCGACTTGGTAAAATGCCTCTGCACTTTTTAAAATTTAATAATGTCTGCCCTTATAATGTACATTATTTAATAACATATTTTTAATAACCTCATTATTACTGATATTAAATATTATTTTTTTAAAAACATTTAATCCATATTTTAAACTAATAAATACTGATTTTATTTTAGCAAAGCTATATGAATTTAGCAATTGTCTATTTTACATCAGTTATGAAAAGGAAAAATGGTTGGAACACAAAGCTAACCATTTTATTGCCAGGGTAATCTAGCGGTACAGCGCTTGACCAGTAAATGTGGGTCTACGTTTGGCTTCGCTAAAATGTTCACAACTGAAAGATGTGTTTCCCGTCAAAACATTCAAGGTAGTAAAAATAAATAAATAAATGTGTTATTGTTGATAAAAAAATAAATAGAGAAAATAATAGTATAAAAAGTATACTTTAGTGTGAAAGGGAACACAAAAACTGTAAAATAATAGGAAAAGTTTATTTGTTGTTTAATATTAACTTATAAAATTAGGCTAAGATTTGAAATAAAAATATAAAAAGACGTAAACTGGGAAATGAATTCATTTCGTATATTCTCGTCAGTCACTAACATATAACATTTTAGTATATATGTATATACAAAAAGCGGGATACAAATAACATTTAAGTTGGTACAACTCACAAGCATACACAAACACAAACATTACGACCAAGCTAAGTTTAATGGAGTGACAAACCCTTTTTGTGCACACAAAATAAGTTTCAATGTGGATTATAAACAGAATCGAGAAGCTTGAGAAGTAATTAACATTTTAAAACCATTTTTGAAATTGCTTTGATGTTTGGTTTGTAGTAGATGACGTAATATGGAAAAGTGCATGAGTGTTCACTTCCATTTGACCTATTATTGATCCAGTTTGGAATGTGTTTTTAGCCCGATGAGCTAAGTGACACATTGTCTGATCAACATATCTGTTACTGCAACTGCAATATGAGGCGGAAAATGTTTCTTTAGCTGTTTTAATGTTGGGCAAAGGTAGACCATTAGTAGTGAACAGCATTCTTAGTTAGATCGATAGAAAAATCCGTTTCGTAATGGTTTTTAGCTGCATTTTGAGAAGATTTATAATATTGCAATGCATTAAAGATTAAAGTTTAAGTATTTCTTTGGAATTAACTATATATATATATATATATATATATATATAAATGCGGGCCCATAAATGCGAGGCCCACGTTCGGCTTTGCTAAAATGTCCACTGTTGAAATTCGAACCCATGCCCACCGAGGTCCGAATTCGAGTGCTGTACCGCTAGACCACTCCGGCATTACAATTACAATTACAATATGTCTGTAATATATATATATATATATTACAGACATTGTAATTTTGTATACTGTTTTTTCTATAAAACCTAATACAAAGTATTATATATATATATATATATATTTTTTTAATAGTATTTTCTTGAATACTTTTTAGTCAACTTTTTCACGATCTCTTTGTCTAACAATAAAAATTTTCTATTTTAAAATCGTTTTTACAAGTTTTTTCAAATAATGAAAACAATTCAAAAATGTGTTACTAAAAATGCTGAATCGAAACTTATCTAATTCGAATAATACTAATTAATATTCTTTTTTAATTTATACTACTTTCAATGTTTTCGGCAGTGGACACGTAAATGAAGTCGAACGCAGGCCCGCATTTTGGTGTAAATTGAACCCGTCCTCATCCAGGTTAGAATCGAGCATTGGTCATCCCGGTACTTCTATCCATTACTGCACACCTTATTACTCCAACTTTTATTCGTCTAATTTAACTGGACAAAAAATAAACAAACAACTGGGACTAACTTTCATCGACCGTTTAGACAATTGAAAATATATTTAAATTACAATTTTGGATTTAGTAAAACAAAATAATAAAAAAAGATTGTCATAGTAAATTGTTGTATGTTTTTAATAGTTTTCAGTAAAACTATTCTAATTATTCTTGATTTTATTTTTCTACAGTACAGATTCGAATCCAACATAACAACCCCAGTATAAATGTTCCGTTTTTAAAACAACTATTTTACAATATTTGTGCCAAGGAAAACTGAAAAAAAGAAAGAAATTTGAAATTCATTCATTCATTCATTTTTTTTGGTTGGTGACGTGGTCACCCCTCTTCATTATTTCCGTGGAGAATAACAAAATTTCTTGGCTGGTAGATAGCATCCTTGTGACGGCGCCACTGTTCGCAAAAGATTGACGAGGCCGCCTGATTTTTTGTCAGGGTTATCTCCCTTAGCCCAAGGGCTACATATGATATACGTATACCTTTAGGCTGCTTCGCAGTATCCTGGGTGTATCATTCGCACCCACCCGCCGTAGCGGAAGCCCCAGTTATACCGCTGTGCACTCTGACCCTGCTGTTATTAGTCTAGATGCCTAGGGGCACCTAGTCCTGCACCACGTGGAGGACTAACAGTCAGAAATATCACCATCATTGGAAATTGAGACTTTATAAGCATTACTCAAATCCTCAGGATCATTATTATT
The DNA here is from genome assembly GCA_025895645.1 of Cardicola forsteri. NCBI lineage: Eukaryota > Metazoa > Platyhelminthes > Trematoda > Strigeidida > Aporocotylidae > Cardicola > Cardicola forsteri. The sequence goes on along the minus strand of JAKXYG010001074.1, from coordinate 50,531 downwards.
TATTATTTATTACAAAACCCCTTTTGCTTTAAGAATAAGCATGGGGCAATAAGACAACAATTACAGCAAAACAACAATAACAAAGTCTCGTTGGCATTAAATATTCCTCAAATCAAAGATTGCGCTTTCTTTCGGCTTTCACTCCAACCTTGTCATCTGGTAACTTTGCCATCAGAAACGTTGTTGTTTGCCGGAATGACGTTATCTTTCATTGTTTCCGCAGCAGTATAAATTTTTACAGAGGCCAGGTTGCCAGCCTTGCGCTCAAACCCTCCTCCTTTATCCGAAGGCTTGGGACTGGCTAGATTGAATCATTTCTAATCCAAACTAGGCGGAGGATCATTAGCATCCCAAAATTGAAATTTGAAATAGAATGTATTGTAACAATTACATCCTCTCAAACTCACCAAACTCCGAGTTAATTTATCATTTTTCCTGCATGGAATAGTCTGCCCCCACATGTTGTACTAACCCCGTTCCTCCAGGCGTTCAAATCGGCGTACGATAAATATTACCTTCTTAATTTTACTTAATACTCTATTTACTTATTCTTTATATTTTTTGGTTAACTATTTATTATTTTCATATGATACCTGATACCCTGGAACAGAGTATTAAAAGGAGTTTCCTCCTATTTAACCCGTGTACAAACCCAAAATCTGAAACATTTTGTTTTGTATTGCTTAAACCGTACTTGTTAAAATATATTCAATAATAATAATAATAACAGTACTAGAAATAATAATACTAATACTACTACTACTACCACTAATAATAATAATAATAGTAATAGTAATAGTAATAAAAATAGTATTAAAAGTATAATAATAATCATAGTGATAGTAACAATAGTAATAATAATAGTAATAATAATGGTAATAGTAATAATAATAATAATAATAATAATAATAATATTGGTAATAATAATGGTAATAGTAATAATAATAATAATAATAATAATAATAATAATAATAATAATAATAATAATGGTAATAGTAATAATAATAATAATAATAATAATAATAATAATAATAATAATAATAATAATAATGGTAATAATAATAATAATAATAATAATAATAATAATAATAATAATAATAATAATAATAGTAATAATAATAATAATAATAATAATGGTAATAATAATAATAATAATAATAATAATAAATACGTAATAATAATATTCAATTTTGCCCTTTGTTGTTAAAAATAAATAAATAAATGTGAAGGAAAACACATAGTAACATTAATAAGTATTGTACATAAAAGCTGTTGATAGCATGGTGGACGTGAGTTCGAATCTCACCATCAGTAAAGAAACTAAAATGTGGGCCCACGCGTTTGATTTTAAGCTTTGCTAAAAATGTCTACTGCTAAACGATGCGCTTTTCGTGTAAAACATTCAAAGTAGTCAAAAATTATATTTTAAAAATGTTTTTTTACCATTATCAATCTAACTAATCTTTAAAATATTAGACTTTTATAATCGTCTAATCAGAAGAAATCAAATTGGAGTTGACATTTGCAACTGGAAAAATCGAAATATTTTGATCGTACAGTTACAGTAGTGTAAATAGGAATAGTAATAACAAAAGTAATAATAATAATAATAATAATAATATTAGTGATAGTAATAACAATAATAGTAATCGTAATAATAATAATAATAATAATAAGAGTAATGTAATAATAATAATAATGATAATAATAATAATAATAGTAATAAGTAATAATAATATTAGTGATAGTAATAACAATAATAGTAATCATAGTAATAATAATAATAATAATAATAATAATAATTAATAATAATAATAATAATAATAATAATAATAATAGTAATAGTAATAATAATATTAGTGATAGTAATAACAATAATAGTAATCGTAATAATAATAATAATAATAATAATAATAATAATAATAATAATAATAATAATAATAATAATAATAATAATAGTAATAGTAATAGTAATAATAATATTAGTGATAGTAATAACAATAATAGTAATCGTAATAATAATAATAATAATAATAATAATAATAATAATAATAATAATAAGAGTAATAGTAGTGGAAAGGGCAAGAGCAATAATAATAATAATAGTATCAGAAATAATAATACTACTAACAATACTACTACTAATAATAATAATAATAATTGTAATAGTAATAGTAATAATAATAATAATAATAATAATAATAATAATAATAATAATAATAATAATAATAATAATAATAATAATAATTATTAATATTATTATCAATAATAATATTAATAATAATGATAATAATAGTTATTTAATATTAATAATAATAATATTGTTATTATTATCAATAATAATATTAATAATAATGATAATAATATTAGTAATTTAATATTATTAAGAAGTTCTTAAGATTCTATTAAAAAGTGATTAATTGCTATGTACATATATATATATATATATATATATATATATATTATGAATCCAATCACAGTTCCTCTGCTCAATCTTGTTTTAAAATGAACCAATGAACGATGATTGAGAAAAAGTGGACAAATCTATTCCAAGCAATGTGATTGGTCAATTTATTTTTAAAGGATATGATTGAGTACTGGACATGTAGGATTATTTATCGCAATAATCGATCGACAAATACTTCATTTATAACAAAATGAAAACGTTGTTTTTTGTTATTACACACACTAATGAATGAATAAATGAATGAATGAATTTCAATTTAATAATTGAGTGAGCAAAATCATGTCGATATTGATCTTTGTGACTTTAAAATTATGTTGGATATTTTCATGGGCATATGTATCACTGACAAAAGCGAATGATGAATTTGTTGTGGAAAATGAGAAAAGGTTGGTTTTGAATTAAAACGTTGTATGCTTAAAATTGTTTCAAATATTTATCTATTTCAATTTGGTTTTATGTTGCTTGTATGTTTGATGGGAAATACTAGTTTTTTAGTGAATGAACACTCCTAGTAAAGTTTGCATTCAATGCCAGTGGTGGAAATCGAACTGATGGCTACGTAAGTACGAGTTTAGCGCCTCCCCTACATTTTTGAGCGCGAATAATGCCTACAATTGTGTAATTATTAAAGCACTTTGTTTAAAAATAAAAACATACCTTCTTGATTATTATGTATACTAAAAGGTAATAGTTTTAAATTAATCATAGTTACAACAATGTTTTTAGCATATTTTGGGGATTAATATGTACCACGCGTTCGGCTTTGCTAAAATATCTACTGCTGAAAGATGCGTTTCTCATAAAACGTTCAAAGTAATAAACATAAAAATAAAAAGTCAGACTCTTTTACCATACAATGAACGCAGTAGACTGGATGAAATAAATACGAACAAACAGCAACAAACTCATGAATAAATACGACCAAACAGTAGCCAAGGCTTCAGCTTGGCACCCGAAGGGTATGCACTGCTGATGAATCCGAACAGAGATAAAACAGCTCCTGGTTGACTCAAACAAAATGGATTTATTGAATCTGACAATTCTAGTATTTCACCCTCGAAAACTCATTGATAAACATAACCCAACCGTGCCATATAGACTATTCAACTTGTGCAGTATGCCAGGATCCATATAATAGAAATCCTAGTGGAAGGATCACTCATTTACTTACTTATTTACATTTGAAGACATTAACCACAGATTTACTATAAATAATGAATTTACAGAGTCAGTTTTAACTATCCGTAGGTAAGTAGTTAAGGCATACATAAGGCTTGACTTCAAGTCCATGTGTGTATTTTTGCGTGTGTAAGACTTGGAAGAAATGTACTGCTGATAATTCCAAGCAAGAATGAAACAGCTGTACAGTGCTCATAGCCGACTAAAACGAAGTAGATTTACTACTCAAGTGAAGCTGAAAATTTTAATATTAATTACAAAAAACTATTGTCAAGGAAATGAAAATACACTTTTGTGTCAATAACCATTTACCTACCAATAAAATTGCTAAAAATTAAATAAATAATTTTAAATAAGGTAAATAAACTTTTATATTTATAAATACTAATATAAAATACAAAGAAATAATTGTGAACTATTAAATTGAAGAGTATACATTAAACAAAAATTAAAATTTTAGATAAAAGTATTCATTATTATTAATATTATTATTATTATTATTGTTGTTTTACTGCATTAAATGTAATTGAATAATTTTAATTTAACGTTTCTAAATCGTGTCTTGTGTTTAGGGCAAATCACTAATTAATACTAGTCTCGGTGTTTTTTAAAAGCTGGTTTTGAAAAACAAAAAAATATATACAACATTAAATGTTGCCAACATTTCTAATTACATTGATGTGTGTTATTTATAAGTAGCTATATTATATTATACAAAACCCTTTTGCTTTAAAAATAAGCATGGGGCAATAAGACAACAATTACAGCAAAATAACAACAAAGTCTCGTTGGCATTAAAGATTCTGCACAATCGAAGATTGAGCTTCTTTTCGGCTTTCACTCAACCCTGTCATCCAGATACGTGCGATCACTTCTTTGCCGTTGGCTGCCGGAATAGTATCCTCTTATTGTTAGCAGTATAAATTTTTTACAGAAGCCAGGTTGCTAACCTTGCGCTCAAACCCTTCTCCTTTATCCAGGTTTGGGACTGGCTAGATTGAATTATTTCTGGTCTAAACTAGGCGGAGTTATTAACAGGTAAAGTAATACTCTTTTTCTTGTTAAAGATACAACAAGTCGACCGTAGACCGTTTTAAATTTAATCGATAGCTACCTAGATGTTGATAAATAAATATTGCTAAATGAAAAACAAGAAACCTTCATTCTAGTCAAAAAGTGAAAGAATAACTGGATTTTTAAAAATTCGAATAAACTTAATTTTTTCTATGCAAAAATATTTAGTGTTATAAATGTAACGTACATTTATATATTATTTATTTATTTATTTTTACGACTCTAAATGTTTTGGAAATGCGCAAAGCCGATCTTAGGTTTGATGGTGGAGATTATTGTATCCTACAAGTGTTTAAGACAATATTTTTTTCCTTTTAAATAAGCTTGAGGTAACAAAATATAAGTGTAACAGCATAAACAACACCAAAATCCCATAATTTAAAAAGGACAACAACTGGTGGGTGTAAGCATATACCCAGGACACTTAAAAGGTATTTTAAAGTATACATATACCATATGTAGCCGTTGGGCTAAGGGTATCTTCCTTGGTGGCCTCGTCAATCTTTGCAAACAGTGGCTTAGTCACAAGGATGCCGTCTACCAGCCAAGAATGTTTCTTATTCTGTTGTGTTTGTTACGCTTATCAAGCCGTCGAAGTCGATCGTTTATATGCCATATTAAGGGGAACAATAATGGAGAGGTGATCACGTCACTAACCAAAATCAAAAACATTCTGTTTCAGTTCGCTATTGTAATTCTCGACTGATCTTTGGATTTCAACAGTGTTAATAAACCTCATTAGTTGGGTTTTTTTAATATTTATTACTTTGAATGTTTGCACGAGAAACATCTTCCAGCAGTGGACATTTAGCGAAGCCAAACGTGGGCCCGCATTTTAGTGCCGGTGGTGGGATTCGAATCCCGATGCCCACCGAGGTCCAAATTTGAGCGCTATACCGATAGACCACCCAGGCATATCATGCGTTATTATTGGGCAACCAATACTGGAATTTGAAGTAACCTGCTTAATCCCCCAGTGACGATTATTAGCTATTGCAGGAGAGAAGTTTGGCTTAATTTGGTTTAGTAACTCAAAATCTCCAAAAGACTTCATTTACTAGAAGCTTCTTTTATTTGTATAATTATTATTATATTGCTTTAAAAATAAGTATGGACAATGAGATAACAGATAGAGCAAAAAAAAACAATTTAAATAAATCATTAACCAACGAAATAATTCCAACAGTTTTATATTATTCGCCATGAGACATTCATTTCAATTCGATTAATCCGAATAATTGTTGACCAAGTTTTCTGTGGCCTATTCCAACCTTTTCTTTGCTATCAATCAATTTTCCATTTCAAAACCTTGTTTTCGCTATTTTTTGGGCAATCAAAGATTCTGCCAATCGTATATTGAGCTTCCTTTCGGCTTTTGTTTAATCCTGTAATCTGGGTCGTGCTATCCAGACTTGGGACTGCCTACATTGGTTCATTTCTGACCTTCTCTATACGGAGTTAAGACAAATAATTTATTACAATCTGTCTTGAATAGTTTTTTCTAATTTTTCTCCATGTCATAATCGAAAAAAGTATTGTCCTCATCTACTTGAATTTTTTGAATTTATTTAAGTAATTTTTTTTTAATGTTTGCTACTTAAAATGTTTTACGAGAAATGCATCTTTCAGCAGTGGACATTTTAGCGAAGCCGAACGCGTGGGCCCCCATTTTAGTGGGCCGGTGATGGGATTCGAACCCCGATGCCCACTGAGGTCCGAATTCGAGCGCTGTACCGCTAGACCACGCCGGCACAATTGACTTACAAAAATAAAATATGCCATGATGCTGTCTAATATAAATATTTTTTTATAAATGTTTCATTTACAATGCATATTTTTATCAGATGGGGTTGTAAGTTCCATGCTAAACCTTTAACCTTAAGAAATAATAAAATATTTTGTTTTAAAGCCCGTTAACAAAATAATATTAAATATATATGTATTTGTTATTTTTTCAATAATCACAATACGAATAACAAACATAATAGCATAGGGTAGTATTTTCCTAATTATAAAACTCCAACAGATAAATTTTATAAAAAAAATCAATACTATAATTTATATTGATTTGTATTTGATATTTTATTTCTTCCTCTCCATTGGCTCATATGTAGGCCATGTAAATATAATAAGTCAACTTACATATACATACGTATATAATAAGTAGTTAAATAATCAATGCGACCAACATACGAACAATGTCATATAAAGTTCATAATTATTAATGATAATAATCTTACTTTCCTCATTTTAATTATAATATATATAATATATATATATAATACTAATAAAAATAACAAATGTTATGATTGAATGAAAACTGATTTTACAGGATAAAAATGATGTTATTTGTTTTATCTGGGTGGTTATGTCGTTAAATCTGTACCTTAATAATTATACTAATAGTAATACTACTACTACTATTACTACTACCACTTGTAATAGTAATAATAATAATAATAATAATAATAATCTTAATAATAATAATAATAATAATAATAATAACAATAATAATAATAATAATAATAATAATAATAATAATAATAATAATAACAATAATAATAATAATAATAATAATAATAATAATAATAATAATAATAACAATAGCTATAACTGTAATACTTGTTATTACAAAACCCTTTTGCTTTAAAAATAAGCATGGGGCAATAAGACAACAATAACAGCAAAACAACAACAATAACAACAACAAAGTCTCGTTGGTATTGAAAATTCTGCAAATCGAAGATCGAGCTTCCTTTCGGCTTTCACTCAATTCTGTCATCTTTGTGTAAGTCTGTCATCCAGATACGTGCGATCACTTCTTTGCCGTTGGTTGCCAGAGTGGTGTCCTCTTGATAGTTTCTGTAACAGTATACATTTTTTACAGAGGCCAGGTTGTTAACCTTGCGTGCTCAAACCCTCCTCCTTTATCCAGGCTTGGGACTGGTTAAATTGAATCATTTCTGGTCCAAACTCAAAAATTATGTTTTCAACACTCAACGCGTAGCAAAATTGTTCCACTTGGTTATGCTTTACATTTTAAACTTTAAAACCTTTGCTTTTTAACAATTAAAGTTTCCTTTTTAAGCTTCCATCCAATTCTGTTGTTAAAATTATACTTTTACTCCTTCAAAAGTGTTCTCTTGTTGTTTACCTATTTAGAAAAAGGTGAGACCTGCACTCCGATTGAGAAGCAACCGCACCAGTAATTGTGCAGTTGTCATTAGAAAGGCAGCAGTTTTAATTACACTGTTGTCCCTCTAAATGTGGAACTATGCCCAATATTAAACAACTAATAAATTATTCACAGT
>JAKXYG010001074.1:32500-37500 GCA_025895645.1 Cardicola forsteri | reverse complement strand
TAAATTATTTGAATTAAAGGTTTACAAAAACATTAAATGAATTAATTATATCATAAATAATTATATATATTAAAAGTGTATTTTAAATTAAAACCTAATAATTGTAGGATTTGAGTTATGCTTATAAAGACTCCAGTTCCAATAATGATAATTATTCCTAACTGTTACCTCCATGTAGTTAGCCACCTAAATCCACACCGAAGAGGCTGAGTGCACAATAACGTAAGATGGAGGTTTGTTCTGGGTACTTAAAAGGGTACTTGAAAATAGTCTTGAGGTTTACGTATACCATGTAGGCGCTAAGCTAAAGGAGATATCTCTGACAAAAATTTAGGCGGCCTGGTCAATCTTTGTAAACTTAGTGGCGCCGTCACAAGAAGACCGTCTGGCAGGTAAGAAACTTTGTCATACCTATCAGTTTATAGAAATCGATTATCTAATATACTACATGTTAATTACGTAATAATAAAATATTTAATTGTTGCCGATATAATTGTCCACTATCGGCATCAAATGCGGGCTTACGTTCAGCTGTGTTAAAATATCCACTGCTAAAAAGATGTTTCTCCTAAAGTAGTAAAAAAATTGTTTTAATGCATTTTTACATTTTGTTCGTTTCACAGTGTAAATTATTGGGTGTCCAGATTGGAAGAAAATCTTTATAAATTGAACAGCCTAACCGGCAAAGAATATTTGGAAAGTGTAAGTTTTAAAGCATTCAGGTTTAACACACTTTCCAAATAAAAATATAAAAAGACGTAAACTGTGAGATGAATTCATTTCGTATATTCTCGTCAGTCACAAACATATAACATTTTAGTATATATATACAAAAAAGGGGGGGGTACAAATAACATTTAAGTGGTACAACTCAAGCATTGACACACAATCGTTACGACCAAGCTAAGTTCAATGTAGTGACAAACTGTTTTTGTGCACAAACAGTTTCAATGTGTGAAAATAAACAGATTCAGAATTTTTAACATATTCCGAAGCTGGAGAAGTAATTAGCACTTTAAAACAATTTTTTAAAGTTGATTTGATGTTTGGTTTGTAATAAGTGACGTAATAGGAGGGTGTATATATATACTAAAATGTTTGTGACTAACGGGAATATACGAAATGAATTCATCTCACAGTTTACGTCTTCTTATATTTTTATTTGGAAAGTGTAAGTTGCTTAAATTAATTTAAAAATTACAATTTTAATTGTATATGTATGTTGTTATTGTTAAATTGCAAAATAATAATTTATAAATAATAATAAAATTAATTTTTATTATAAAAAAATATTTTTAATTATGTAAAACGCTATCGTTTATAAAAAACAATGTTAGATTTACAAAAGTCCCAAATTTGGCATTAAAGAATTTGATGATTTAAAAGCCACGGAATATTTGAAATCGTCAACACAAAAGGTTGAAACTATTGCAGAACAGAAAGCGAAATTAGTCGATGTAAGTTGCTGTTTTATTACAAACGGACTTTATAAATTTGTACCCCGTCTGGATGGTAGATAATACAACCAACATGCTGAAAGAGTAGCGAAAAAAGGAACCAATAAGAGTTAGAAAACCTTTTGGCGAGTGTGTGATCATAATTTTTTAATCGCAAGTTGGGAATGGAAAAGTTTATCAATGTGTAACCAAAATTGCACAATTTACTGGCACGGTAACGCAATACAAACCGTATAGTACTGGCTTAATATTGATTTTTTCACTATATATACAATTTCAAAGTCAATAGAAAGATGCACTAACGTGACTCACATTTAGTCATAAAGGTTGACCAATAGGATTTTTTTAAATTGTTTTTTTCCGTGGTTGGTTTTATCATCTACCAAATTATTGAAACTGTTCAATTATATTACAAAGAGTGGAAAGTTCTATTTAACCCCAAAATTTTAACTCAAGCAACTTCCTGGTTTTATCATTTACATTTTGGTGTTAATTTACATTTTGAAAGTGTTGTCGATTGTTTGTTTTAAATACATTTAATTATTTCAAATATAGAATATTAAAAAAGCTGCTGAAGAATCGTACGTAAATAGACCGGAAGGAAAACCAACTGGAGTAAGTGATTCATTGTCCAAACGGACATAATCTCTGTAATTTCTATTTATATAGTAAAAAATAATTAATTGATTAAATTTAAAAACTTATTTGTAAATAAACTGACATTTTTATTTTTTATTTTTTCATTTACTATTACTATTATTATTATTATTTAAAACTTTTATTTACTGTTCTATTACTTACAAGTAGTATAATAAAATACATAAAATGATTAATTGTTAACTGAATTATTATTGATATTATTATTATTATTATTATTATTATTATTATTATTATTATTATTATTATTATTATTATTATTATTATTATTATTATTATTACAGTTTTAATACTTTTTGATATTTTTCTCCATTTTTTTCAGTGTTACCTAAGATCAAAAATGATTCGAATAAATCAGCGTCAAAACGATACTACCAACTGTAGCGTGGCCTTTTACATACAGATGGAAAAAAGTTCTCTGCACGACAACTTTTATGTATCATTCGAAAATTCAACTTCGCATGTACCAACCAACGTTTACGATTTGTGTAATTTTGACTCACTTTTTATTGTACAATATTTTTTGTTTCAAGGAACCTAAAGCATCAGGATTGCAATTATATCGTTCAATTATTAGCAATGAAAATGTTAAATATTGATTTTTTATGCTAATTTTGTTAGAACGACACCAAATCAATCCAATTATTAAATGAATCATTAGCCAACTAATTACAGTGAAGTTGGACTGAGAACTAAAACAAAAGCCTGGCTAACTAATCTCATTTCTATGAATATTATGTATATTTAGAATACTCGATTCTGGTATTTGTTTTCATTCTTGGAACTAATAGATTAGCAAGCAAAAGTTTTTGGTATAATAATTAGCCCACTTGAACGTTGATTTGCACAACACCCAGACATAACAACCGAAATAAACGTAACAAATTGGCGGTAAATATAGAATTAATCGTTCGAGTTCTTTATGAATTACCTCAGTAATTATGTACCGGTCTTTTTTCTTTGAATACTGGCGTTACATCTAAACGCAGTTGATTTAAATCGATACGAATTATTATCAACACTTCAGATAATTTGAATAAAAAAAGCTCTTGTGTAATCTAGATTATCGTTCTGCAATTTATTATTACAAAATAATTCAAAATTACATATCAATAGCGTTTACCAACAGGAAAAATAGGACACAATATACTCACAGAACCACAGTCACGTCAACAACAAACGTGATAAATTCAAATACAAAAAAGCGCTTCAAAACAAAGTTCAAATGACGTCAAAGTTGTTTAAATGTACAACAATATAAAATTGTAATCAAAATAAAAATTAATTAATAATTATTTTAAATATTTCATTCTAACAGTAACACTTTTGGTTTTGTACAGCAACTCAACAAATGTTCATAGATATTACAATGTTTTGAACAAATATTGTGTTAATATTTTCTGTAGCCTCGTGTGGTTTATTGTTAATCTTGTGCTCTAACTATTCTCAACTAAACTTGGCAATAACTAAGACAGAATTACTTGATCAAATCCTACGTTTATTGCCCAAAAAATAGAAAGAATGGTTTTGGGATAGACAATTGATAATAGCAAAATAAAGGTTAATATAGACCACAAAATACTGAGCGTTTATAGAGATTATATATTCATTTCTTTGCTGTAATTTAATAAAATGGTTTTTTATAGCGTGCTTCAACCTTTTTCAACTAAACCTGGTGATGGCTAAGGTAGAATTGCTATGGTTTTCGCAAATTATACAAATTTTATTATTATTTTTTTGTTTCATGTTTATTACTTTGAATGTTTTACTAGAAACATGCCTTTTGGCGAAGCCAAACGAGTGGGCCTGCATTTTAGTGCGGATTCGAACCTCAATGCCCACTGAGTTCCAAATTCGAGCGCTGTACCGCTAGATCACGACGGCATTGCATTACTAATTAAAGTTTTTCTTTTCCCATTGAAGCTGACAAATTAAATGCTGTTGGAAATTGGACTAATTCGCTAAATGAAGTGTTTAAATTAAATGCCCAGTTGGATCCTACACTCAAATGGCAGTATTTTGGCAGTTCTACGGGACTTTTCAAATTTTATCCAGGTGTGTTTTAAAATTTCTATAGCAGTTCAAATTTAGGTTTTTGGGGTGGTCATGTAGAAAAATTATTCCAAAAAAATCATTAATAATAGTACTATTAGGTAGAAAGTTTGTTAATTGCAATTTGTATCAAGTAATTTGTACTCAAACAAATTGGTGTGGTGTAGTTTTATAGAACTGGGCTTAAACTTCAGGTTTCTACACGAGTTAAATAGGAGGAAAACTCCTTTCAATACTTTGTTCAAAGTATCAGTATCATATAAAAATAATAAGTAGTTAACAAAGTAAAGGGGAAAATAAATAAAAAAATAAAGTTAGGTAAAGTTAAGAAGATAATATTTATCATACGCAGATTTGAACGCATGGAGAGATGGGGCTAACTTGGAAGGCATGAATTGAACTGCCACCACCGGAACAAAATACGGGACTTAGTTTGTTTTTCTAAAATGTCCATTTACCGAAAAATGTTTTTTTTTGGGTGTGTAAAACATTAATAATACTAACAATGATAGTGATAATAATTATAAGAGTTATTATTATTATTAATTAATTAAATGTAATCTCTGAATTAAAACACCTGGCTGTTAAAAAACGTGTAGCGGTGACAATTGACAAAAAAAATTAGAACTCAAAAGTAATAGATTATATTATTTTATTTCATTACAAAAATTAGTATTTAATTGCTAAAATTAATATTCTTTGAATAATCAAAACCCAACGTTTCATATCGGTGGGGACGGTTATATAAGCAACCGTTTCCACGCCGTAGAACACTTCCGTCTGTTTTCATCCAGCATCGTTATCTTTTGTTTCCATCTTGATTCTGGGTTTATT
>JAKXYG010001074.1:0-27500 GCA_025895645.1 Cardicola forsteri | reverse complement strand
ATACAGCATATAAACAATTATTTCAATAACTAGTTAAGCGTAACAAACGTGAAAGAATAACAAACTTTCTTGGTCAATAGATAGCATCATTGTAATGGCATCACTGTTTGCAAAGATTGACGAAGCCGCCTGATTTTTTGTCAGGGTAATCTCCTAGTCCAAAGGCTACATATGGTATACGTATACCTTTAGATACCTTTTAAGTATCCTAGGTGTATGATTGCACCCACCCGCTATATCGGAAGCCCAGTTATACCGCTGTACACTCGGATTCTGCTGCTTTTAGTCTAAATGCTTGTTGGCACCTAGTCCAGGATGCACCACGTGGCGGTACATACACGACCGAAATCGATGGCTTGATAAGCGTAACACAGACGTGGAAAAATAACAACGTTTTTCGCTGGTAGACAACATTCTTGTGACATCATCACTGTTCGCAAAGATTGACGAGGCTGATATTTTGTATACCTTAAGATACCTTTTAAGTATCCTGGGTGTATGGTCAAACTCCAATTCGCTGTAGCGCAAGCTCAGTTATATCGCTGTGCACTCGAATCCTGCTGTTATTAGTCTAGATGTCTAGATTTGACGTAGTCCAGGATTCACCATGTGAAAATTGAATAGTCAGGAATATCACCATCATTAGCAATTGAGACTCAAATATTTAGGATCATTAGCATATATATATATATATATATATATATATATATATAATAGTATATAGGCTCGCAAGGAAGCTTTTGATAAAATAATAAGTTTTCTAAACACACGAAAAAGAAAATTAACAATGAGATTTTTGAATGCCCAAAATATTGCGCCAAAAGCATTATAGAACAAGATAGAACATTTAGGTACACAGAAATATTGATTAGAAAAAGTTTAGTCAATGCCTGTTATAATGGACTAAAGTTGCAATTTTCCTAGAAACCAGTCTATGTACATAACAGGATGTAGAATAACCGCAACATAGTCGGAAAAAATAATATCACTATTAATGTATGTACAAGATAGGTAATGTTTTAAAATGTTTATATTATTAAAAAATTGCAACAGATTACAAATGTGTGTACAATATTTAGCATTAGTTAATTTATTAAATTGTTTTTTATATAACTAAATATTTTATGTATATCGATTTAGTTGATTATTAATAATAATAATAATAATAATAATAATAATAATAATAATAATAATAATAATAATAATAATAATAATAATAATAATAATAATATTACTGTCACAACAATTACTGCAAAAAAGTGATTATTTAACTGAAACAGCTCTAGCAACTATATAACGTACAAGAGAAACCTCACTTTAATTATAAAATATACAATACTATATAATAATTGAAAAAAAACTATAATTGTATATACATATATATTGTAATTAATAAAAAATTGTATAAAATATCAACCGGTGCAAAATCGAAAATAGAGTAAAATAATTAACATGATGTATAACGTCAACTAAAAACGCAGATTATATGCAATTTATTCAGTTACCAAATGATTAAAAACATTACAAGATTCAAAAAATTTAATAATCTATGTAATCTTTTTTGAACAACCTGATTCAGCCGTTTTAGAATATTGTCGATAAGAGAGTTGATATATTCTTGTTTCACCTCATATTGAACAACAAACCGAATGCGTTCACATAAATCCCCAATTTCAGTATACTTATTGATGTTGCACTTTAGCGTACTAAAAAAATTTTCAATAACATTGATATCCGGGCTATTAGGTGGCAATTGAGTAAAAGACAGCTTTTTTGATTTTAGCCCCTCTACTGTCTAAATATAAATATAAAGCAACTAAAATAAAATTAGATAAATATGACGCTACCTTATTGGACTCATGACATAGAGCATTGTCCTGAAAAACAGTAGTAACCCCCGTGTAGGTGTGCTGCATTTCATAATGAAAAACATCCTTTATAACTGATACAAATTTTTCACTATTTAAGGTACCAGATATAATTCTTCATTTGGTAGGTTGATTATACTTAATATCAAATCAACACATTACTTGTCGAGGGTGGGCTTTCTTTCTAACAACAGGGAGTAAATGTTTTTAAAAACTTGACCCACACAACACTTTGTTTTTAAAACCAAATGGTTCATCCTAAATCATTGTTTCATCAGCGAACTATACGGAACGTCAATAACAAAGGTTCACTCTATAGTTTACAAAATGCTAATCTATCATCCTTTTGCTTTTTAGTAATAAATGACTTAAATTTTGGTGATTGAAACGTTAAACCAGATTCTGTTGCCTTGTTTCAAATTGTGGAATAAGTAAAATCATTCAAACTATTTTTTTTGGTTTCTGAAATATGTTTGTTCAACTTATCATCCGTGGATAATAGGTAGCCTTTAAAATATGCTATTTTGGACCACTCAGCCTTTTTAAATAAATATTTCTAAGCATATATAAGGGAACTATTAAGTACTGGACATTATTTTTAATTCCCAATATTTACTTTTTACGAAATGACAGTCGGACATAACAAATTAATTTAGATTTAATACTCATATAATTTTTGCATTAATTTGTGAAATGGCTGTACTGTAATGCTTCACAGTAATCATTTTTTAGCAAATGGACATTTTAGCAAAGCTATACATAAATCTACATTTTGTTCCAATAATGACACCGTCATGTTTTAATATATTTTTGTATTATTCAATGCATAGTACAATTAATCATGTTTCACCTAATAGTACTTTTATTTATGCTATTCAACTTTTTCCCCAATATAATGAAATGAAGCATCCACATTAAGAAACTATCTGTCAAAATGTTTTTTTTTCCTAACACATACACACACATACACAATTTACCATTAGCATACCATAAAACCTTAACCGACTGGCTATATCATAAAACAATTACATTAATTAGTATTCATTTCGTATTTTATAATACAAGAAAATAGTTGGTGTAATTACAACAAATTCCCTAAATATTTGCCGATAATTTTATTCAACCTTCGATTTTAATCCAGTTGGCATTTTGAATCCATAAAATATTTATCATTATTATTATTAATAATAATAATAATGCACAAAATCATAATCTTCTTCTCCTTCTTATTATTATTAATACATCTTATTAATGAGATTATATCTGTATGTTATTTATAAAAAAGTATTGTATATTGTGCATTAAAACAGACTTTTTATGTACTTGTTAGAAAAATACACGTCGGATAATGAGGTTACTTGCATAAATTCCTCAATAGTTGTAAATCTTTATGTACGTTTTTTTAGAAAATACTAACCTACAACAACGTTTTCAATAAATGCCTAAATTTAAATTCCTAAAAAAGTAAAAATTACATATACTACTTCATTTAAAGCTTTTGGTTCCCTTTATAATTTCAAACAGAAAATTAGAAGACGTAAATTTATTTTGTCTATTCTCTTCAGTCACAAACACAGAGAATGTGCATAGAATAAAATATATGATGCAATTAACTTAACATGAATAACTACACAGACATACACATGCCCATGTTAAATCCAAGCTAAATTTAATGGTAGATGATAAAACCAACCAAGGGAAAAGGAATTTTGAAAAATCCTATTGGTCAACCTCCGTGAGTAAGTGTGAGACACGTTGATGCATTCTACTATCAAAATGGGATTGTTTGACCTTGAAAATGTATATAAGGTGGAAAAATCAATATTTACATCAATACGATTTGTATTGCAAATTTGGTCACACCTATTGAAAATTTTCCATTCCCAACTCCTGAGTAATCGGTAGATGGTAAAACCAACCAAGGGAAAAAGTTGCGAAAGAAGGAGCCAATAAGAGTCAGATAACCTTTGTGTGAGTGTGTGATTACTCGTAAGAACAGGAAACTTTCTCAATGTGTTACCAAATTTGCACGATGACGCAATACAAATCGTATAGTGCTATGTAAATATTGATTTTTCCACCCTATATACATTTTCAAGGTCAAACAATCTCCTTTTGATAGAAGAATGCACCAACGTGCCTCACACTCACTCACAATGTGATTTTTTGGTAAATGATAAAACCAACCAAGGTAAAAAGAATTTAAAAAATCCTATTGGTCAGCCTCCGTGAGTGAGTGTGAGTCACGTTGGTGTATTCTTCTATCAAAAGGGGATGTTTGACCTTGAAAATGTATATAAGGTGGAAAAATCAATATTTACATAGCACTATACGATTTGTATTGCGTCATTGTGCAAATTTGGTCACACTTTTTGAAACTTTTCCATTCCCAACTTACGAGTAATCACACACTCACAACAGGTAATCTAACTCTTATTGGTTCCTTTTTTCGCAGCTTTTTCCCTTGGTTGGTTTTATCATCTACCGATTTTTTAAAATTCTTTTATCCTTGGTTGGAAGTTACACATTGTTTTTGTGCACACAAAATGGGTTTCAATGTGTTTCAATGTCAACAGATTCGAGTGTTTTTAACACACTTTAAAACAGTCATTAAAATTAAGTCAGTGTTTTTTGTCGAACCAAATGACGTAATATGGACGAAGTGCACAAACGTTCGTTTGAGTTCGACTTTGTATCGATCCAATGTGTTCTTTGGCCCGTTGAGCTAAACGACGAATTGTCCGACCAATATACTTGTCACTGCAACTGCAGGTGAACTGATAGATACAATGAGGGGTGGAGAATATTGCTTTGGCTGTTTTTATGGTGGACAGAGGAAGACCTATTGTGGTACATAAGATACTTAATTGGGTCAGAGGGTATGTTCTTTTAATAGCGTTTTTAAGCCTTATTTTTAGGAAATTCATGACATCATTCCCGGCTTATTGTCGTTTACGATTTTTCTCCAGTTTTGAGTGACTTTGAATAAATTTATCAGAATATCTATTATTGATTAATCGGGTTTTTTATTATTATTATTATTACATTAAGTTTTAATATCTCACTTGAGATGCATTCAGTGTAAAAAAAACATTTTTACCATTAACAAAAATAAGTAGCATAAAATAACAAAATTATAAAAGAAAGTAGTAGTACAATTTAGAAAAAACGTAACACAAAATAATGTTTTTATTAAGATTGTAAACAATTGAGGAAACTTCGCTTAGAGAAGGATTCAAAATAAACCACTTTAGCCAATTCCAAGCCTAGATAAAGTAGGCGGGGGTGGTAAGAAGGATATCCAGCAGCAATAATATTTTAAAAGTGTTTTGATACATGACCAAATGCACACAACTGACCAGAAATAGCGTCTTTTTATAAAAGGAACAAACGCTGTAAAAGTAGAACAAAGAACGATTGTCAATAATTGTGTAAAGTTATGACCTAGCAGTACAGCGCTCGACTTGGACCTGGGTGGGCATCGGGGTTCGAATGCCACCGCCGACCCATTACGTTCGGCTTTGCGCAAATGTCCGCTGCTGAAGGATGCGCTTTACGTTCTACAATTGTGTCCTATTCAGTTCATCATTAGGAAACGATCTATTTTTTGCTTAATTTAGCAATTCGTTTACCGATTTCGTTAGTCCAGTTTGCACGATGATGTTTTATCGTGACTGGTCTTGATTTGTTGTTACGAACTATGTACCGGGGTGTCTACCAATACAATACTCGATTTGGACTTGGGTGGGCATGGGTACGAATCCTACCATCGGCCCACTAAATGCGGGCTCACGTTCGGCTTTGCTAAAATGTCCCCACTGCTGAAAGATACCATTTCCGTAAAACATTCAAAGTGTGGTAATAAATAATATTTATTTTTTAATTTTTTTAGAAATAGCTAGATTCACTTATATATATCTATATATATATATATATTGTTTTGTTTCGTTCACTGTTTTTGATTAGTTCTCCGATACACCAAAATATGTCGATCCTCTAATCACAGATACACTCATCCAAGCCACAAAGTTCAATAAAGACGTAAATTATTCTAAATGTTATATTATAAATGTTTTGTTTATATATTTCATTCTCATTCATTTGTGGTTGATGATTACGTGGTTACCTCTTCATTATTTCCCATATTTATACGACACAGCAAACGATCGATTTCGATGGTTTGACAAACGTAACAAACGTGGAAGAATAACAACGTTTTTTGGCTGATAGACGGCATCTTTGTGACGTCGCCACTGTTTGCAAGGATTGACGAGGCCGCCTGAATTCTTGTCAAGGTTATCTCCCCTATCCTAAGGGCTATGTATTCCTTTAGATACCTTTTAAGTATCCTGGGTGTATATTCGTACCCACTCGCCATAGAGGAAGTCCAGTTATAGCGCTGTGCACTCGGCCCCTGTTGTTATTAGTCTAGATGCCTAGGGATATATAGTCCAGGATGACCACGTGGAGGACGAACAGTCAGGAATATCACCATTATTGGAAATTGAGACTTTATAAGCATTACTCAAATCATCAGAATCATTAGAATCCCAATGTTTATATATATATATATATATATATATATATATATATATATATATATATATATATAGTTATACCATTAGCTTATTATTATTATTATTATTATTATTATTATTATTATTATTATTATTATTACAAAACCTTTTTGTTTTAAAAACTGAGCATAAGGCAATAAGACTGCAATTACAGCAAAAAACAACAACAACAAAGTCTCGTAATTCAAAAAGAACAACAAACAGACAACAAAATGTTTTCATGTATTTGAACATTTTGCCAAACGTTTTGTTTGATCCCCCAAGAAACATTCATTTCAATTAGATCTTCTTAAATAGTTCTTAGCCAAGTTTTCTGCGGTCTGCCAATCCTTCTTTTACCATTTACAATTGTCCATTCCAGAATCGTTCTTGCTGGTGGTTAACGTATAATTTGACCAAGTGATTTTCTTTGTCTAATTGTAATAATGTCATGTAGTAAACAAGAGTCAGTTTTTCTCATGATCTCATCATTTGAAATGTGATTGCGCCAGGTAATCTTTAAAATACTTCTAAGACACTGGGGATGAAAAACATCCACCATTGTATCAATCTTGTCTGTTTGCTTCCACATTTCACTCCCATATATTGCCGTAGGAATGATTATTGATGCATACAGCGAAGTCTTGTTTTCAGGCGAATGGAAGAACATGACCATATTGATTTGAGTTTATAGAAGACTAACATTGCCTTTCCAAGTCTGGCTTTAACATCAATTTCGGTTTTTCCGTCTTTACCAATGGTGCTTCCAAGATATGTAAAGGAATCAACAGTATCAATATTTTGTCTACTAATTTTGATGGGCAAATAATCGTTGGACATAGTACACAACACTTTTGTTTTTTAACAATTAATCGGTAAGCCAATACAAGAACTAATATCACTAAGGCGTGTTGTCATATGTTGCATTATTTCTGGAGTTTCACTGAGTAGACCAATATCATCTGCAAAATTCAAATCTGTTAATCTCCCATGGTTCCATTTGATGCTATAAGACAAATTATTCATGGATCGAGTCATAATGAAATCAATTATCAGAAAGAACAAAACGGTGACAAATTACATCCTTGACGTACTCCCGTGACAATTTCGAACATAGCAGTATGACCACTTCTTGTTCGAACACAGCAACTTGAATTTTGATATAGCGAACGCATAATATTCACATATTTTAACGGTATTCCGTAAAACTTAACGATTTTCCACAAAAATTCTCGATGAACACTGTCAAAAGCTTTCATAAAATCAATAAAATTGATTGTAAGTAATTGCTAAAACTCTTGACTTTGCTCAATAATGTTACGGAGGGTGAGTATTTGTTCAATATAGCTTCTTCCTTTCCGAAAACCTGCTTGTTTTTTCGAAGATGTTTATCTACTGCATTACTTAAACGATTTAAAATTATTTTGCAAAACACCTTACCAGGAACAGACAATAAGGTTATTCCGCGCCAGTTATTGCAATCATTTAGACTTCCTTTTTTGGAAGAGTAACAATTACTCCTTGCCGCCAATTATTCTTATCTTTGCGGCAGCTTTTTCTAACCTGTTTATCTAAAGTTCTATACTGAAGGTTAATTTCACAACCAATGTTTTTACTAATAAACTATGTTTATAATCTAAAGAGCACGATGTAACAAGTTTGTTGCATGTAAATGCATTCCTTGTTAAATAAAGTATCATTTGATTTTACGTGACATTTATTTTGATAAGGTCGGCACAAAAGTTAACAGTCAAGTATTTCTTACGTTTTCTATTACAAAATCATTTTTTGGACAATAAATCTAGATTTTTCTATAATTATGGTTCTTCTCGTAATGGTATTATTTAAAATGTTAATACTCCAATTAATCATCAAAATGCTTCTAAGTTACCTGCACTAAGAAATCATTTACCGTTTTATGAATAATATCCATTAACTTTTAACGTTTACACGTTTACAAGTCATGTTTGCAAACCAAGTATTAATTAACTTCAACTTGACAGAAAAATATAAAATAATACAGTTTTCTGTTTGTCATCAACTTTTCAATATTTGCATGCTCTTGCCATTCTATCACAATTATTTATAATTTTCCAAAAAACGTCGCGATACAGTGAGTGTGGCTTCAATTCTCATCATCAACCTACTAAATGAATACGTTCGGCTTTACCAGAATGTCCGCTATTGAAAGATGCTCGTTTCGCGTCAAAACAATTGAAATAATAAAAATAAAGTAGAATAAATAAATGTTGAATAACATTGACTAAAAATTGTTCAAGATATATGTTTTTATTATAAATGCACTTTATTTTACATCAACTATTTTGAACATCAAACATTAGCAAATGATAAAGAAATTTCACAATACCAGTCCCAATGGCACAGCTTCATACGAACATGCAATTGTTGAAGTGTTTCGTTTGTTTGACAAAGTAAGCACCATTGTTTTTCCTGTTGTAACATAATTTTGTTTCAAAACAAAAATCAGTTTAATTAAAATATGTTAAATATACTACTTATATGGTTGATGAGAAATAAATTTAAGATACATTTTTCAATACGATTTATTTTGAAAAACCTTTCGCATATATAATTTTTTAATGTACAACACATCGTATTATTATTATTATTATTGTTACAAAACCCTTTTGCTTCAAAATGAGCACGAGGCAACAAAATAATAGTAACGGAGAAAACAACAACAACAAAGTCCCACAATTTAAAAAGGAACATGGGGCAACGGAACGATTCTGCGTTTGAAAATTTTGCCAAAATGGTTTTTGATTTGACTAGACATTTATTTCAATTAGCTCTTCCCAAATAGTTTTATGTAGTCTACCCCAACCTTTCTTGTGTTCATCATCAATTCTCCATTCCAAATCCATTCTAACTCGTTTTTCAGGCTGTAAACGTGGAATTTGACCAAGTAATTTTCTTCATCTAACCGAAAATTGAACTGGTTTTCGGCTTTCACTAAACCATATTATTTGAGTAGTGCTATTATTACTTCCTTCTTTAGTAATATATTTTTTTATAAACACCAGGGTGCTAACCGACTCAGGTTGCTGATCTTGTGTCAACACCCTTCTTTTCTATCAAAAGTAAAGTATTACATAATACATTTTTTTGTTCTGTTTTCAATGAAAGATTAAAGACAATCTGCCAAGTGAACAGACGTGCAATCAAATGATTATGATCATTACCGACAGTGCTCCAAATGCATTTGAAGAGTTGTTTCAACAATACAATTTGAAAGTTCGTTTATTTATTTATTAAAAATATTATTTTATTACTATTTTGAATGCTTTACGGGAAACATATTTCAGCAAGTGGACATTTTAACGAAGCCGGCTTGCAGCTTTGTTTTCGTCAAGAGGACGGCACTTATTGATAAAATCGACCACATGCTGATGCTATTATGAAAAAACGAGACTGCGGAGCTCAATAATTCCGACTGCTTACATTGAAGTCGAACAGAATAACGTTTCAATCAAGACATTAACATTAATCAAATTTAAACAAAACTACAATTGAATGTATATTACCTGATTGTTACGACTTTCAATAGTTTGAGGAAACCACGGTTTCCAGTAAAATCGAACCCATGTCTGTGATGAGCACTGAACCACCCGACCACTTTGGTTTATATTACTTGAATATTTTGTATCAAATGATACATTTATTTAAGTATTTATAACATTGGAATTAATTAATGCTACTAAAAACCTTATAGACTGAAAAACACATTGGCTAAATGAAGATATTCAAATCTCTTTTGTCATTTTAAATGTTTTATGAAAAACATTTTGTGGCAGTAGACACTGAACGGGGGCCCGCATTTAGTGCCGGTGGTGGGGATCAAACCCATGCCCACTCAAGTTCGAATCCAACACTTTACCACTACATTACTACAATCATCTAAACGAATGACAAAGTTTTTATTTAATTTCCAAAGGCAGTAAAACATGGCGGTGGTAACAGAAAAATTTGTAGAAAACGTGGCTAAAATCCATCGTAAATACAAATTTTTATTTGGAAGATTTATTTGAAACAATTGTTATGTATAATCAGTAGTACTTTGATTACAAAAAGTATCTACATGAAACAATTAAGTTTGTAGCCAATCCCAAGTAAAAAAGGAAGAGAGTTGGAAAGCAAGCTTATCAACCTGACCTCTTAAAATAACCAAAGTACTATTCCATAAACATACAGCAATAATATTTGAATAGGAGAGTTGAGCAAAATGTAAATAAAAATCTTTGTTGCAAAATCTTCAAAGTAGAAACATGAGTGAAAGTGTAATCGAACCCATGTCTGTGATGAGCACTGAACCACCCGACCACTTTAGTTTATATTACTTGAATATTTTGTATCAAATAATACATTTATTTAAGTATTTATAACATTGAAATTAATTAATGCTACTAAAGACCTTATAGACTGAAAAACACATTGGCTAAATGAAGATTTTCAAATCTCTTTTTGTTATTTTAAATGTTTTATAAAAAACATTTTTTGAGGCAGTAGAAACCGAACGGGGGCCCGCATTTAGTGCCGGTGGTGGGAATCAAACCCATACCCACTCAAGTTCGAGTCTTTAATACAGACTATTGATTAAAAATTAATTTTTTTAACTTTTGGATTATTTATTAATTATTGGTACAGCCCCAAGTGAATTAAATAAATAAATAAATGAATTACCTTAGTGTTAACTATGTACCGAATACTTAATAAATATATAATGTACTACTTACATCTTAAAAGTTGAAAAAAATTATTATTCATTATTGATTTTAAATGTTTGTATGCTAACTTTGCAGAAAAATATTCGAGTTTTTACCTATCTACTTGGCCAGCATTCATCATCCGAAGACTATGTAAAAGAATTGGCCTGTATCAATAGAGGTATGTGTTAATTGAACAGTATTTGTCGTATGTTTTCATTTATGACCGTACATTGTGTACAAAAACACGCAATTAGAAACAGATTTAGTAAAACACTAACCTTCATTGGTAAAATTGCCGGGGTGGTCTAGCGGTACAGCACTTGATTCGTACTTGGATGTACGTGGACTTGATCTCACTTACCGGTACCAGAATGCGGGCCCACGTTCGCTAAAATGTCCACTGCTGAAAGATGCACATTTCCCGTGTCACAACATTCAAAGTAGTGAAAATAAAATAAATCATCTATTTATTCATTTTATTATTATTATTATTAAGCTTTAATATCTCACTAGAGATACATTCAGCGTAAAATAAATTTTTACCATCAATATAAAAAAAGTAGTAGTACAAATAATGGGATCAAAATGAAATAGAATTCATATGTTAATGAATATAAATATAGTCTATATAGTATGCATGTGATTTTTTTTAAATTCAAAATTGCTATACATAGAATGAGTCATTATAAGGCACACTTGTTACATTATGGTTAGTGACGCAATCACCTCTTTATTATTTTCCGCATTTATACGGCATATTAAACGATCGACTTCGATGGCTTGATAAGCGTAACACACGTAGAAGAATAACGAAGTTTCTTAACTGATAGACGGCATCCTTGTGACGGCGCCACTGTTCGCAAGCATGGACAAGGCCGCGTGATGTTTGGTCAGGGTTATCTCTCTTAGCCAAAGAACTACTTTTTAAGTATCATGGGTGTAAACATACATCCACCCGCTGTTATTAGTCTAGATGTTTATAAGCATCTAGTCCAGGATGTATCACATGGAGGACAAACAGTCATGAGAATATCGCTGTCATTGGAAATTGAAACTTTAAAACCACTACCCAAATCCTCAACATCATTAGCATGCATGATAAGATATAGTATTACAAATTGTATAATATTAAAACTAGCAGAATTTATTATTTTTTTAAATTTCGATTGTTGTTGTTTCAATGATTGACGACAATCGTATTTTGGTAAGTGAACAATCTTGCCACGTCGAACGAGAACATCCAGTACCATCAGTAGGACTGAACCCTATGTTGACCTAACTTTGACTCTGTAGATACACTACAGCTATTTTATCATTGGTAGAAATTATTAACAGCGACACAAACGTACGTGCTAACAGATCAAAGTTCAGTCTATAGACGATTTAGAGGTTGTAAACTTATTATTGATTATAAATATAATCAAATTTAACGTACCAGTGATATCAGTTCTCGTATTGGCTGACCGATTAATTGTTCAAAAACAAAAGTGTTGTGCACTACGTCAAAATTAGTGGACAAAATATTGATACTGTTGATTCCTTTACATATCTGGGAAGTATCATTGGTAAAAACGGAAAAACCGAAATTGATGTTAAAACCAGACTTGGTAAAGCAATGTCAGTCTTCTATAAACTCAAATCAATATGGTCATGTTCTTCCATTCGCCTGAAAACAAGACTTTGTCTGTATGCATCAATAATCATTCCTACGGCAATATATGGAAGTGAAACGTGGAAGCGAACAGATAAGATTGATAAGATATTGGGTGTTTTAGAAGTATTTTAAAGATTACCTGACGCGATAAAGAAAATTACTTGGTCCAATTCTACGTTTACCGCCCGAAGGACTAACCAGAACAATTTTGGAATCGACAATTGAAAATGGTAAAAGAAAGAAAATTTGACTAAGAACTATTCGGAAAGATCCAATTGAAATGAATGTTTTATGGGGGGGAATTAAACAAAACGTTTGGCAACATGTTCCAATACATGGAATCAATTTGTTGTTTCATGTTCCTTTTGTAATTATGCGACTTTGTTGTTGTTTTTTGCTGTAACTGTTAATTTTAAAGACAAAGGGTTTTATATTAATAATAATAATAATAATAATAACAATAATAATAATAATAATAATAATAATAATAATAATAATAATAATAATAATAATAACAATAATAAAATAACAATAACAATAATAATGATAATAATAATAATAATAATAATAATAATAATAATAATAATAATAATAATAATAATAATAATAATAATAATAATAATAATAATAATAATAATAATAATAATAATAATAATAATAATAATAATAATAATAATAATAATAATAATAATAACAATAATAATAATAATAATAATAATAATAATAATAATAATAATAATAATAATAATAATAATAATAATAATAATAATAATAATAATAATAATAATAATAATAATAATAATAATAATAATAATAACAATAACAATAATAATAATAACAATAATAATAATAATAATAATAATAATATAATCATATTAAATTTTAATTTCAAGTAATTCCGCATGCCGTACTCGATCAATGACAATTGTCAAAAATATGATTATTTCTATTTTAGCCTGTATTATATTTATATTATATTATACAAAACCCTTTTGTTTTAAAAATAAGCATGGGGCAATAAGACAACAATCACAGCAAAACAACAACAACAACAACAAAGTCTCGTTGACATTATAGATTCTGCAAATCGAAGATTGAGCTTCCTTTCGGCTTTCACTCAACCCTGTCATTTGTGTAACTCTGTTATTCAGATACGGGAGATCACTTTGTTTGCCGCAATGGCGTTCTCTTGTTTCTTTCGGTAGCAGTATAAATTTTTACAGAGGCCAGGTTGCCAACTTTGCGCGCTCAAACCCTCCTCCTTTAGCCAGGCTTGGGACTGGCTAGATTGAATCATTTTTAATCCAAACTAGGCAGAGTTACTCAATCAATGTAAAGAATGATTTTTTAATAGTAATTTAAATTTTTCGTTTGATTACAGGATATGCTGTAAATATTGCCACGTTGGCTGACGTGAAAGAAAACGTTTTGGTAAGTTTTTATGTCGAATGAAATTTAACATTTTAGCAAAAAGTGTTGTTTTTTGTCATGTGATGAAACTGTTGTTTACATTTCAACAACATGAATTAAAGTCTACTGAATTTGTATAAGTCAACTACGGTTAATAAATAGATAATAATAAAAGTAATATTAACAGCATTGCGTTTGCGTTACAACCTCCAAAGTTTGCTAGGAGAAATAAATAATAATAATAATAATAATAATAATAATAATAATAATAATAATAATAATAGTAATAACAATAATAATAATAATAATAGTAATAATAATAATGATAATAATAATAACAATAACAATAATAATAATAATAATAATAATAATAATAATAATAATAATAATAATAATAATAATAATAATAATAATAATAATAGTAATAATAATAATAATATTATTAATAATAATAATAATAATAATAATAATAATAATAATAACAATAATAATAATAATAATAATAATAATAATAATAACAATAACAATAATAATAATAATAATAATAATAATAATAATAATAATAGTGATATTAATAATAATAATAATGTTAACAATAAAAACAAGATTTATATTTTTTAAAACAGTAAAAATTGTTAAAATAAATTTTTACAACATACATACCGTTTATTTTCTGTTATCAATTTTAGAAATACTTGGATATAGTGGCACGATCAAATGTACTTCAGGACGATTCCTACTTTACGTGGACAGGAGTATCGTTGAGACAATTTAATCTCAAGGTATCTTGTATGCCAGATGGCAAACGTTGCCCAGATTTATGCCTTATTTGACGCATGAGGTTTACGAAATCCTTGTTCTGCTTTCTAAAACGTTTAAATACGTTGATTGTAAAACATTTAAGAAATTAAGTTACCAATGAACTTAGCAATATTTTAGGTATACAATCAGTAATAATAATAGTAGTAATAATAAGAACAATAATAATTGATACTATTCATTGATATTATTATTATTATTACTATTATTATTATTATTATTATTATTATTATTATTATTATTATTATTATTACTATTATTATTATTATTACTATTATTATTATTATTACTACTATTATTATTACTATTATTATTGTTACTATTATTATTACTATTATTATTATTATTACTATTATTATTATTATTATTATTATCATTATTATTACTATAATTATTATTATTGCTATTATTATTATTATTATTATTATTGATAATTGGTTAAATAATAATATTATAATAATAACAAACTCATTGTTTAGTTAGAACAGTTTGTATTGTACTATAGAATTATTTCCATTTCTCCATACCCTACTTAATCAGTTAAATCTATTTTTATTGTTTTTATTATTATTAAAACAAATGAATTATTTGTTTTGTGTTCAAAGTCACTCACATCTATTTTTGTTGTTGTTTTGGTCAAGTCACAATGAATATCACATTTTGCTTAAATAAAAAAATTGATTCAACATGTCTTCGTATGCTCACAACACGTATGACAACATGCCTTCGTGTTACTGCACATTGTTACATTTTAAACTGAAATTTAATTCTAATCGTTTGTTATTTAAATTTGGTATATGTACGTACACTGACTGTCAAAACAAAAATATAGACAAGATTAATGAGATTTTATTAATTGAATTTTATTTTAACGATTTTTATACTGTTTTTAAAAATTGTTAATGCTGTTTTTATTATTGAGATTATTATTATTATTATTATTATTATTATTATTATTATTGAGATTATTATTATTATTATTATTACTGTTATTATTATTATTTTGTTTTTTATTACTATATCACACGACTTAATTACTTTAGCCAAAATAACGTTTAATTCAATTATGGTGTAGTTTTGCGTGCTGCAATCTAGGGTATTATATTTTGTTTAGAAACACACTCTTTAACAATTTAAGCACATACAGACTCCAGTGTGGTCTGGAAAAACAAAATTACGTTGCATGGTTAAGAAATTATAGTAATTTGGTTTTACAGTGTATAGAGCATTGTTTGTTTCGATGCAAAGTGGATATTTAGCAAAGCTATAGAAAGGATGATAAAATTATGTGAATAATAATTATAAATAAACATGTAACTAGCACAAATAATATATTGAATCACATTGTATTGATTTTTTCTCAATTTCAGCATTTAACTCCAGCAAATTTTACAGATCCGTATAAATTAGTAAGTGTATATATATATATATATATATGCTGAGGTAGTTTAGCAGTACAGCGCTGGATTTGAACTTTGATGGGCATAGGTTTGATCCCCACTACCGCCAACAAATGCGGGCCTTTTTTAAAAAATAAATGTTACTAAAGATACAATAAAAAGACGTTTTGTTACAAAATGATGTACCATACAACGCTCGGTTTGGACCTTGGTGGGCATAGGTTCGAATCCCATCACCAGCATTAAAATGCGGGCCCACGTTCGGCTTCGCTATAATGTCCATTACTGAAAGATGTTTCTCGTAAAACATTAAAAGTAATTTATATATATATATATATATATATATGTTCACTTCTTTCTATAATCTACTGCCAAAAATAGTATTAAATTGTTTTTAAACATTTTCTTACAGTACATTTTACCATACAAACTGCATCGTAACCTTTTAAAACAAAACATGGATGCTAATGATCCTGAGGATTTGAGCAATATTTATAAAGTTTAAATTTTCATTGATGGTGATATTCCTGGCTGTTCATCCTCTACGTGCTGCATCCTGGACTAGGTACTCCTAGGCATCTAGACTAATAATAGCAGGGTTCGAGTGCATAGCGGTATAACTGGGCTTCCACTTTGGTGGGTGGGTGCAAGCATACATGCAGAGTACTTAAAGGGTATATTAAGATATAGGCTAAGGGAGATAACCCTAACAAACTATCAGGCATCCTCGTCAATCTTTGCAAACAGTGGCGACGTTACAAAGATGCTGTCTACCACCCAAGAAACTTTGTTTCTTGTAAAATATTCAAAGTAATAAACATAAAATAATAAACCAATTATTATTATTATCACATTACTTACCATAAGTATCCAATTTGATATTAAAAAAAACCTATTCTAACAGAAAATCAATAAAGCTCGCTGTTGTTTGCAAGCATTGGCGCCATTTCAAGGACTTTCGGCTTCGTTATAAGGTCCACTGCTGAAAGATGTTTGTCGTAAAACATTGAAAGTAGTAAACAATAATTTTAAAGTTGAAAAATAAGAACATTGAAACACAACTAGTATAGCATTTAATTTTTTAAATATATTTTTGTATATTTAACTAGAATGTTATTCATCACGGTTACTTTTCTTCATTGTATCCTTCACTTGACGAAGACGTCATAAAAATTGTAAGTTTTGTTTATTGCGACTCCAATTTATTCAAATTCAAAATGACGACATTTTTTAAACATTGACACCTTTCTATTTGTTGTAGGATACCTTGATAGCATCGAAAGAAGAACAGCCAGTTTTTTATACATCGTTGTCTAAAGCCGTTTTCGACAAAACCAAGAAGGCTGTAAGTGGTCAATACATTTAAAAAAACTTAATATTAATTATTTTTTCTAAATGACTAAATCAATTTGACCAATAATGTAAATAAAAATTAATTTAGCAAATAATAATAATAATAATAATAATAATAATAATAATAATGATAATAATAATAATAATAATAATAATAATGATAATAATAATAATAGTATTAATAATAATAATAATAATAATAATAATAATAATGATAATGATAATAATAATGATAATAATAATAATAATAATAATAATAGTATAATAATTAATAATAATAATAATAATAATAATAATGATAATGATAATAATAATGATAATAATAATAATAATAATAATAAATTATTATTATTATTACAAAACCCTTTTGCTTTAAGAATAAGCATGGGGCAATAAGACAACAATTACAGCAAAACAACAACAATAACAAAGTTTCGTTGGGATTAAATATTCTGCAAATCGAAGATTGCGCTTTTTTTCGGCTTTCACTCAACCTTGTCATCTGGTAACTTTGCCATCCAGAAACGTTGTTGTTTGCCAGAATGACGTCATCTTTCATTGTTTCCGCAGCAGTATAAATTTTTACAGAGGCCAGGTTGCCAACCTTGCGCTCAAAACCTCCTCCTTATCCGCTTGGGACTGGCTAGATTGAATCATTTCTAATCCAAACTAGGCAGAGTTAATAATAAATAGTGATAATGATAATAATAATAATAATAATAATAATATTATCACTATTTATTATTATTATTATTATTAACATTATTATTATTTTTGTAGTTATTATTATTATTACTATTTAGTATTATTATTGCTATTATTATTATTATTATTGTAATTATTATTATTATTACTGCTATTATTATTATTATTGTAGTTATTATTATTATTATTACTATTATTTCTATTATCACTATTATTATTATTATTATTATTATTATTATTATTACTATTTATTATTATTATTATTATTGTGATTATAATTATTGTTGCTATTATTACTATTTATTATTATTATTATTTTATTTTTTTTGTTATTGTAATTATTATTAATATTACTACAATAATTATTATTATTAGTATTATTATTACTATTAATATTGTTATTAGTAGTATTAGTATTATTACTATTATGATTATTATTATTAGTAGTAGTAGTAGTAGTATTACTATTATTATTAATATCATTAATATTACTATTATTATTATTATTACTGCTATTATTATTAGTAGTAGTAGTATTATTACTATTATTATTACTAATATTATTATTATTACCATTATTATTATTACTGCTATTATTATTATTATTATTTTTATTATTATTATTATTATTATATTGTAGAAACGACTGAAACAAGGAAATTTGTTGGGCGTTGCCGGAATTGACGTTCAACTTCAATTGTTGAAAGATACGCTGAGAGGTTGGAAGGTAAATTTGAATTCAGAAGTATTAATTATTAGTTAACAAAACTGAATTTCTATATTAGAACCACTCATCTAAAATAACAACGTCAGGGTGTAAAAATTACCTTAAAGGATTGTACTGAAGGAATGGAAATTTTGTTTACTTTGCATGTGTACTAATATTATTATTAATATTATTATTATTATTATTATTATTATTATTATTATTATTATTATTATTATTATTTTATTTCTATTTTTTATTTTGGTTGATGATGTGGTCACCTCTTCATTATTTCCCATATTTATACGACATATAAACAATCAAGTTCGGTGGCTTGATATGCGTAACAAACGTGGAAGAATAACAAAAGTTTCTTGGATAGTAGACAGTATCCTTGTGACGTCACTACTGTTTGCAAAGATTGATGAGGCCGCCTGATTTTTGTCAGGGTTATCTCTTTAACCCAACGACTACATATGGTGTACGTATACTTTAAGATAACTTTAAAGTATTCTGGGTGTTTGCTCGCACCCATTCGTTGTAGCGGAAGCTAGTCTATGTGCTTGTTGGCACCTAGTCCAGGATACACCGCATGAAGGATATTAACAATAATAATAATTATTATTATTATTGTCATTGTTACTACTATTATAGTAACTGACATGGATTTTTTACTCACAATGATAAATAAAAATATAGAAACTAGTATTTCAATCATTAATGCTGCTAATTTTAAATATTTTACCTTATGATTTCTTACTTTTTCTATTCTATAGTTAATCTATGTTTCCTTTACAACGTTTGTTTGCTATTTTAGCCTTTATATTAAAAAAAAAGATAATATTGATTAATTTGATTTTGAATCTATTTTGGAGATGTATCTAACATCTTGTTTTATTTCTAATTTTTTTATTATTAAAAAAATTAAATTATTTTATCATGTTAGTTTTTAATTTGGAATTTTTAACATAAAATATTTGCACAATATATTGATTTAACATAATTTTATATAAATTGAAATATTTGTAAAATGTTAACTTAAGTCAACTCCAACGTAGCCGGTTGCAACTCTGATTGTAAAAGGAGGAAGACGTAGGTGCCCGATTGGCAACCGGGTCACTGTAAAATTCATTCATTCATTTTGGTTTGATGACGTGGTCACCTCTTCATTATTTCCCATATTTATACGACATGTAGAACGATCGATTTCGATGGCTTGACAAGCGTAGACAAACGTGGAAGAATAACAAAGTTTCTTGGCTAGTAGACGGCATCCTTGTGACGTCGCCACTGTTCGCAAAGATTGACGAGGCCGCCTGATTTTTTGTAAGGGTTATCTCCCTTAGCACAAGGGCTACATATGATATACGTATACATTTAGATACCTTTTAAGTATCCTGGGTGTATGTTCGCACCCACCCGCCGTAGCGGAAGCCCAGTTATACCGGTGTGCACTCGATCCTGCTGTTATTAGTCTAGATGCCTAGAGGCACCTAGTCCAGGATGCACCACGAGGACTCAACAGTCAGGAATATCACCATCATTGGAAATTGAGACTTTATAAGCATTACTCAAATCCTCAGGATCATTATTACCCCATCTGTAAAATATTACTGTTGCTAAAGAAACAACAAAATATTCGAATATATGGAATTGTTTTTGTTGGACCACTGTGTTGTAATAATAAAACGAAATTACTTTCAATTTGAACGACCTACTTTCGACTCAATAAACAACATTATACAATCTTTTTGTTGTCAATACTTTTCAGATTGGAGTCAACAATTATCTATTCGCTGTGGACAATAACGGATTTGTTTTGTTTCATCCCAATTATCGTCCTGTCGTAAGTTGCCGTACGTTGTTGTCGACGTGGTCTGGTGGGGGAACTGTAGTGGACTCGAACTTGGATAGTCATGGGTTTGAATGCCATTGCTGGCACGCTCGTTCGATTTTGCTAAAATGTTCACTTGTTAAAACATATTTTTCTTTAAGGTTTTAAGGAGTAATATAATAAAAATAATAGTAATAATAATAATAATAATAATAATAATAATAATAATAATAATATTAATAAATAGGAGTAATATAATAATAATAATAATAATAATATTAATAACATAAGAGTAATAATAATAATATTATTAGTGATATTAATAATTAATTATTATCATAATTATAATATTTGTATTAATAAACAGTAATAATAATAATATTGATGATATTAATATCAATAATCATAATCATAATCATAATCATAATAAATAGTAATATTAATAATAATAATAGTAATAATAATAATAATAATAAATAGGAGTATTAATAATAATATTATTAATGATATTAATAATAATAATGATAATAATAATAGTAATAATAATAATATTAATAAATGGTAATAATGATAATAATATTATTAATGATATTAATAATTATTATTATCATAATTATAATATTTGTATTAATAAACAGTAATAATAATAATAATATTGATGATATTAATATCAATAATAATAATAATGATAATAATAATAACAATAAATAGTAATAATAATAATAATAATAATAATAATAATAATAATAATAATAATAATAATAATAATAATAATAATAATAATAATAATAATAATAATAATAATAATAATAATAATAATAATAATAATAATAATAATTAATAATAATAATAATTAATATAATAATAGATAATAATTAATAATATTATTAGTGATATTAATAATAATTATTATCATAATTATAATATTTGTATTAATAAACAGTAATAATAATAATATTGATGATATTAATATCAATAATCATAATCATAATCATAATCATAATAAATAGTAATATTAATAATAATAATAGTAATAATAATAATAATAATAATAAATAGGGAGTAATAATAATAATATTATTAATGATATTAATAATAATAATGATAATAATAATAGTAATAATAATAATATTAATAAATGGTAATAATGATAATAATATTATTAATGATATTAATAATTATTATTATCATAATTATAATATTTGTATTAATAAACAGTAATAATAATAATAATATTGATGACATTAATATCAATAATAATAATAATAATGATAATAATAATAACAATAAATAGTAATAATAATAATAATAATATATATATTAATAATAATAATAATAATAATAATAATAATAATAATAATAATAATAATAATGTAATAATAATAATAATAACAATAATAATAACAATAACATCAATAATAATGATTATTAATGTTATTATTCATTTATTTTGGTTGCTGACTCTGTAATCTCTTCAGTATTTCTATATATGTATAGAATGTTAAACAATCAATCCCGATGGCTTGATAAATGTAACAAACGCAGAAGTGCATCTAAGTTTCCTTGCTAGTAGATGGCATCCTTGTGACGTCGCCACTGTTTGCAAAAATTGACGAGGCCGCCTGATTATTTATCAGGGTTATCTCTCTTAGACCAACGGCTACGCATACCCTTTAAGTACCCTAAGTGTATGCTTGCACCTATACCGCTGTTCACTCGGTTCCTGCTACGCTAGTATAGATGCTTGTGTGCATATAGTCCAGGATGCCCTACGTAGAGGCAGTCGGAAATATAACCATCATTGGGAATTGAGAGTTTGTAAGCATCCTAATAATATTATGTAATAATATTGGTTTGCAACATTTTTTCACTCGTTTTTTATTTGGAATAATAAAATGAGCCCAGGCTTTAAATAATAATAATAATAATTATTATTATTGTTATTATTATTACTATTATTATTATTATTGTTATTGTTAACTTTAAATAATAATAATTATTATTATTATTATTGTTATTATTATTACTATTATTATTATTATTATTGTTATTGTTATTATCACTATTATTACCATTTTTATTATTATTATTATTATTATTATTATTATTACTATTATTATTATTGTTATTGTTATTATTACTATTATTACCATTTTTATTTTTATTATTATTGTTGTTGTTGTTGTTATTATTATTGTTATTGTAGTCATTAGCTTTTAGCACATAAAATAGGTACATAATTTTGAAATAAATAACATAAGTTGACACCAGTTGGGTGTATGCTAGTACTCATTTACTGAGCGAGAATCCAGTGAAAGTCCAGTTATACCTACTGTTATTAGTCTAGATGCCAATGGATATCACATGAATGAGAAACGGTCAGGAATATAACCATCATTGGAAATTGAGAGTTTGTAAGCATTACTCAAGTCCTCAGGATTATTAGCATCCTAATAATATTATGTAATGTGTATTTTATTATATCATATAA
This sequence comes from Cardicola forsteri, assembly GCA_025895645.1. NCBI lineage: Eukaryota > Metazoa > Platyhelminthes > Trematoda > Strigeidida > Aporocotylidae > Cardicola > Cardicola forsteri. The sequence continues at coordinate 3,977 of JAKXYG010001074.1, read as the reverse complement.
TTGTTCAAAATCTTATTATAAATTGCCAATATTTTTGTTTATATAATCTTCCATCAATCAAAGGCCACTTGTACGTACATTTATCCATTATACTCATTAACTATGTTTATTCAGTTATAACTGTCAAAATGTTTTACCGGAAAACAATTTTCAATAGGCGAACAATAGACAATCCTAGATGGTAAATGATAAAATCAACCAAGGGAAAAAGAATTTTAATAAATCCTCCGTGAGTGGGTGTGAGGCACGTTGGTGCCTTCTTCCATCAAAAAGGAATTTTTTGACTTTGAAAATGTTTATAAGGTAGAATAATCAATATTTACATAGCACTATACGATTTGTATTGCGTCATCGTGCAAATTTGGTGACACTTTTTGAAACGTTTCCATCTCCCCAACTGCCGAGTAATCACACACACTCACACAAAAGGTTATCTAACTCTATTGGCTCCTTCTTTCGCAACTTTTTCCCATGAGTTGGTTTTATCATCTACTCATTTTTAAGGCAATAAAAACAATTAAAACAAAAATAATTTTAAAATATCTTTATAGTTATAAAAATAATTTTATATGCAAAGGATACATTAGACATGGATAAAAAAATCGATAATGTGATACACACACAATTGTATACATTTTGATAATAATTATGTCACATACATCTTTGTGTGTTTTTTATTCCTACAAGTACAAGGCAATGTTAAAAAGTTATTTTCAAAATATCGATCTCAACGAAGTGGAATTGCCCAAAGAATTGAAAATTGATCCGGTAAGTCAACAGATATATGTACTTTTATTGTGTACCGAGATGGCCTGACGGTAGAGGGTTTGAGTTGGACTTGGTGGAACACCCACGACTCACTAAATGCAGGCCCACGTTCAGTTTTGCCAAAATGTTCACTAGGCTTAAGAACATGTATGAAAACACTTTCACCATGTTTCTACTTTGAAGATTTTGCATAACAAAGATTTTTATTTACATTTTTGCTCAACTCTCCTATTCAAATATTATTGCTGTAGGTTTATGGAATAGTACTCCTTTGTTATTTTAAGAGGTCAGGTTGATAAGCTTGCTTTCCAACTCTCTTCCTTTTTTACTTGGGATTGGCTACAAACTTAATTGTTTCATGTAGATACTTTTGTAATCAAAGTGTACTACTGATTATGCATAACAATTGTTTCAAATAAATCTTCCAAATAAAAATTTGTATTTACGATTGATTTTAGCCACGTTTTCTACAAATTTTTCTGTTACCACCGTCAGTTGCTTCATTGCCTTTTGGAAATTAAATAAAAACTTTGTCATTCGTTTAGATGATTGTAGTAATGTAGTGGTAAAGTGTTGATTCGAACTTTGAGTGGGTATGGGTTTGATCCCCACCACCGGCACTAAATGCGGGCCCTCGTTCGGTTTCTACTGCCTCAAAATGTTTTTTATAAAACATTTAAAATAACAAAAGAGATTTGAAAATCTTCATTTAGCCAATGTGTTTTTCAGTCTATAAGGTTTTTAGTAGCATTAATTAACTTCAATGTTGTAAATACTTAAATAAATGTATCATTTGATACAAAATGTTTAATTAATATAAACCAAAGTGGTCGGGAGGTTCAGTGCTCATCTCAAATCTAGGTAGGCATGGGTTCGATTCACTGGAAACCGTGTTTTCCTCAAACTATTGAAAGTCGTAACAATCAGTTAATATACATTCAATTGTAGTTTTTATTCCACGGTCGATACAAATTTTAAAAAATTCTAAAAACATGTATGCATCTTATTTTTTTTACTACAATTTTATTTTTTTACTATATTAATTACTAGAAAATTATTGTACCTAATTCATTACTTGATTATTTTATGAAAAAACCCCCATTTTTTTATTGTTTTAAATTAAAAAACAACCTCTACTTACTGGAATTAGTTGTTTAGTTGCTACAGTTATCTTGATACGTATTACTTCTATAGTTGGCATTTTCTAATGTATCTTGTAACCAACATATATAAATCAATACATTGAATTAATAACTTGACCTAGAGACAGTCAGAAACTGACCAATCTAACCAGTCCCAAGTCTGGATAATAGAGGATGGTTTGAGAACAAAGTTAGCAACCTGGCCTATGTAAAAAATTTATATTGTTACAGAAACAATAAGAAGACGCAATTCTGACAAACAACAGTAGAGAAATGATAGCTCAACTTAGATGACAAGGTTGAATGAAAGCCGAAAAAAGGTTAATCTTGGATTAGACGAAGAACGTTACTCAGTCCAATTTTATGTTGACCAGAAGAAAACTTGACTGAAAACCGTTCGAAAATGAATGTTCCATGGGATATCAATCGAACATTGACTGAATAATAAATCCTCGTTTAGAATCATCATACAATGGACAATAATTTTCAATTTTTTTCTATAACTTGATAACAAAATTATCGTTTGTTGAATAAATACACATTTTTTATCTAACAAATAATAATTATTTTTGAAAATAAACTTATTTTATATACATTGTTAAAATTAAATTATAAAATTTTGTTTTGTTTTAGTGGTCTGCTACTCCTAATCTAAATACAACGGTAAGTAAAATGTTTGAAAATAATATTTTTCCACTTTACAAAAAACGATTAATATGTTTCATTAATTAATTTATTTTATTTTTACAACGTTTAATGTTTTGGCGGAAGATTTTAACAAAACCGAACGTGCATATTTTTAGTGGTATTATTATGTACCGGGGTGGCCTAGCGGTGCAGTGCTCGTCTTAAACCTGGGCGGGCATCGGGGTTCGCATCCCACCACCGAGCCATCAAATGCAGGCCCACGTTCGGCTTCGCTAAAATATCCCCACTGCTGAAAGATGCCCGTTTTCCGTCTCAAAACATTCATAGTAGTAAAAATACGTTTTTTTAAAAATGCTTTATAAAATCGGAGACATTGTTAAAAATAAAATTGCCCTAACTGATCCTGTTAAGGCCGGTTTATTTAACACTGGGGTGTAATTTGTGATATCATTTCGTACTGGAGTAACATTGGCGGTACAAAAAGAAGCAGTTTTCATTTGGTTGTTGCAATTATCTACTTAGTAGAAAATATTTGTCCAATATACTTAGAAAAATCTTTGTTTATTTAAAAATTTAAGTATTTTTTGGCAATTGAATTTAAAATACTATACATGCATTAATTGAAGGTATGTTATAATTTAATATTTGTTGCACATTGTTATACCATGAATTATTATTTAAATTTTAAATCTAGTTACGTACAGCAATGATTGACAGAAAACAAACATTTGTCGAAATGGAAACGTATCGGGTCACAAATAATTTTGTAAGTAGTAAATGCATATTATATTAAATTTTACGTAATAAATTGTTTACTACAATTGTACGTACTTATTGGCAAAAAATATTTTGTTTTGATGTTTTATAAACTTAATAAAATATAATACATTGATGCAATACTGTTGATTATTAAATTGTAATTTCAAAAAAAAAATACAAAAACCGGATAAAACGTTGGACATAATAAAGATTTTTAAAATGTAGTTTTTTAACAAATTTATTCAACATATTAAATAAATGGATTTTGCATTCAATTTAGAACTCAAAATTAATTCATTTTATTCAAAATTTATTGAGTAGAAGAATTGTGATTAGATTCATGATATATATATATATATATATATATATATATATAATAGTTAATTATTTATTGAAAAGGTGTATTGAAGCGTTTATTTTCTTTTCGGGGAAAAAGGAAAAAAATTAACAAAGTTTTTGAAAATATTTTTACAAATATGTTGTCAATTATTCTTTTTTCTATCATAATAAAGTAAAATAATAATAATAAAAGTAGGCGCTTATTGAACTACTAAAAATGCAACAATTGCAAATATTATTATTATCATTCTTATTATTACTATTACTATTATTACTACTATTAATATTATTATCATTATTATTATTATCATTATTATTATT
>JAKXYG010001525.1:0-103974 GCA_025895645.1 Cardicola forsteri | reverse complement strand
ACACACGAATAATTTTTTTGGCTTTGTAAAAATAAATTGATAGGCGAAACTAAAAATGGTTTATTGTATCAAACAATAAACGTGTGGCAGTTTAATTATTTGGTTTTGTTTAAGTTTGGTAATAATAAATAAAACGTTTTCAACTATATCATTTATTAACAATGACTAATTTGCAATATATATATATATATAAACCAGTAATTCTAATACTTCAAAATTAACAACAACAATAACGGTTTGTATCAGAGCCACCTCCTCATTATATTCAAGTTTGTATAGTATCCCGAATACTTATGTAAAGAGGTTGTATAATGTCAGTGCAACTTGGAATTGATAAATAAAGTTTCTTTGCCAAACGACCGCTTTCTTGTAACAACACCGGAATGGCGTCCTCTTGATTGTTTCCGTAGCAGTATAAATTTTTCACACTAGGCCAAGTTGCTAATCTTGCGCGCTCAAACTCTCCTCCTTTATCCAGACTTGGGACTGGCTAGATTAAATCATTTTTAATCCAAACTAGGCGGCATTTAATTCAAACTAAATGCGAAAAACATTTTTTAATTAACAGTGTTGTATTGTTATAAATAAAAATTAACAATTTTTCTATATATTTGACAAAGGTCAATACGATTTGCAAATTACGAATGTGGAATTATTTGACGAAGGATCGTACGTCTGTCAGGTCAACTTTATGAAGCAACAATATTTGAGTCAAACTGCAGTGCTGACAGTCCAAGGTAGATTATGGCTAAATGCAATACAGTTTGTATGCAATTTATGTAAATTGCACAAAGTCTTATTAAAAACAATATTATACATTAAAAACGTTTTATTAAATTTAAAATAATATAGTGCATTTTTTATTATTATGAATTTTAGTGTCTTTAAGTTTATAGCATAGTCATTTAAGTATTTAGCGTATTGATTAGATTTAAAAAATAATATAAGTGAGAAATTGTACAAATATAAACAAATGTGGTAAAAATAATGATACTATTGTCTACAGAACTAAACTTGTATCAGAATGGGCAAGGATTTGGATTCCTATTTTGGTTTTGTTGAATATCCACATGTCAAAAATAATCACTGTAAAATATTTTTATTTTATTTATTTAAATTGATTAGTGCCATGGTTACATCTTAATTATTTACCTTACTTAAAAGGCATGTTAAAACAATCGACTTCAATGGCTTGATAAGCGTAACAAACGTTGAAGAATAACAACGGTACTGGGCTAATACACTGTTAAAAAAATTGACAAAACCGCCTAATTTTTTGCAAAGGCTATCTTTCTTAGCTCAACGGCTACATATGGTACAAGTATGTTTTAAGATACTATTTAGACACCTTGAATGTAAGCTTGTTTCCACCTATTTAAGCAGAAGTCGAGTTATACCTCTGTGCACTTGGTTTCTGCTGTGCCGGGGTGGTCTAGTGGTACAGCGCTCGAATTCGGACCTTGGTGGGCATGGGTTCGAATCCCATCACCGGCACTAAAATGCGGGCCTACGTTTGGCTTCGCTAAAATGTCTACTGTTAAAAGATGTTTCTTGTAAAACATTTGAAGTAGAAAACATAAAATTAAAAAAAATAAAAATTAAAAAAATACTTGCTTATGGGATCCTCGTCCAAAATGCATTTTCTATGGGAGAAACAAGCAGGAATATCGCTATTTATAAGCATTAGTCAAATTCTCAGATTTATTAACATCCATTTATACCATAAAAACAAAATAAAACATAGAAAACGTTTGGCAAGTTAATTTTGATTAAATTCAATGTTTATTAATTAATTTAACACTAAATGCTTTTATAATTAAACTTATTACATCGGGTAGTAACAAATCTATAAGAAGTTTAAAGAAAACCTGTTTTATAAAAATTATGTCAATTGTAAATGCTAATCATTTGTTTTGTTGCCAGTTCCTTCCGAAGTTCCCCAACTAATTCAACATTTTAAAAATTCCAAAAATGACGAAATTTTGCTGAGTGAATCGCGACCAGCAATCGTCGACGATGGCAGCGTTTTGGTACTCGAATGTGTAGCTCGACACGGCAAACCAGGAGCTCATTTGAGCTGGTTTGTCGATGGGGTACCGATAAAAATCGAACCAGCTGTTAACGACAAACCGGCAACGTTTACGTCGAGTATATTTGGCAATATTACATTTGGAATTCGGCCAGCTTTTAAATTTCCGCGACTGTAAGATTAACTTTGGATAATTTTATTTTCTTTTCGATTTTTTAACATCTATTTTCAATAATTTACCGTAAAATCCATTTTTTTTAGGAATGAAGACTTGAGCAAAGCCTAAAGTGACCACTTAGGTTTGAGTTAACTACTGTACTGCTAAACTATTATGGCATATGTATACAATACTTTACAAAAATATAATTAATCAAGCAAAACGTTAATAACAACCGTAGAACTTAAAAAAATAAAGTCAGTTTAATTATATAATATGCAACAATAAATAATAAATAAAATGATTATATAATCTTAACCACATGTGCCAGGGTGGTCTAGCAGTACAGCGCTCGATTTGGATTTGGGTGGGCATAGGCTCGAATCCCACCATCAGTACTAAAATGCGAGCCCATGTTCGGCTTTACTAAAATGTCCACTGCTGAAAAATGTTTTTTGTAATACATGTAAAGTAGTAAATATAAAATTAAAAATATATATATATATGATGTTTTTGATGTTCAATTAGTTAAAAAATAAAACTTATAATAATTGTATATTAACCAAGTTTAAAAAAATATGCGCGTTTTAAAAAATAATAATAAATATGTATTCAAAAAAAATAGTAACTGATTTTAAGGGTTACATGTAACAGAAAGGTTATTCATTTTACATTGCTTACCGTGCTTGTTATGTCTTATTAAAATATAAAACAATGCAAACCATATATATATATATATATATATATATATATATATATAATTTTTTATTTTAATTTCCAATGTTCTTAGATGTTTAGCACTGACAAACAAAAACATTTGCGTTATTACTATTTAATTTACAAAATGTAAAATGCACTAAACATGTAAAGGACATTTTTTTCTATAACCATATACACATTAGTTAAGTTTTTGTAAACTTATTTTAAAATGTAAAAATATTTATAACCAAGACATTATTTTTGAATGTTTGTTATTTTTAAACTTAACTTTTCGGCAGCTTTATATTTTACTTGAATAAAAATAGCATTGACTAACCAAAAATTTTAAATCTTCTACACTCTCTATAGTTAATCCAAAAACATAATTTACCGTTTTTTTAAATACATAAATACAAAGGTTTAATTTTGCACCTATTGAATTAATTATTTAGTAATTTTTTGCTGTAGCTTATAAATACATTTTTTTAAATTACACCATTGGATGCAAAATGTTATAATACATTTAATAATCATTGAATAATTATTGCTTGCTAAATATTGAAACGTCATTTCGTAATATTTTTAACTGCAATAAGTTTCAGATTTTTATTCAAATTGCTTGTAACTACAACATTGAAAAAAGTTTTACACAAAAGTTTAAAGTACATAATTTTACTTAAATTAAAATAAAAGAATGATAAACTTTTTAATAAAATAATTGAATTAAAAGTAAACAAAAAAAGTTATCATTTTAGTCTTTTCCAATTAACAATAAATTTAATTAATTTATAGATATATATGTATATATATATATTTCTTAATATCGTTAACTAAATTATTTTTTACTTTAGTAACATTATTTTTTTTACAAAACTGTATTAAAATAACTATTTCAAAATTATTTATTGAATGGTTGCTAATATGAATACTTGAAAAATTTAATTATTTAAAAGCATTTGTGTGTATACATTCACGTTTTTGTTTTGAATGTTTCCAAAGCAATAAATACTTTTCGTTTGTTTTAGTTTTGTTGGACAAATGCAATTTGCAGACTGATTGAATAAAAAATGCAAAATACATTTTATTATTGATTGTCAATTTTCAAAATTAAGAGACATCAGACTGCCGAAACGTGTTTTTAAAATTATATATATATATATATATATATATATATATATATATACGATATATATATATGTAGATTAGACATTAAGTTTTTGTTGGTTATGTACGTTAGCAACCAATCTATTACATAATTTATTTTTAAATAAACGAACACGCAACAACTGTACTTTTAATATAAATAAAATGGTATTAATAAATAACAACATTACGTATTTCGTTTTAATTAAAATAATTTTTGCATTAATTATTGTTTGATCTACAAATAACGTGTACAATATCTATTTAACAACTTCTAGTTTGTCCTTTTACACTGTAAACTATTCAACTGTTACCACATTGTATTATCAATTATTGTTCAGTTACCAAAATATTGATGTTTAACTTGTTCTAAAATAATTTTACTAGTTTGTGAATAGTCATTGTAATATTGAACCAAATCATTTTTGAAATAATGTTTGCAATTTTTTAAATAATTAATAATTTTGCATTTTTTTAAATGTTATTACATTTCCATTTTGATTAATATTATCAGGTAATTGCAACCCTGTGTTTATTAAATGTAAATTTTAGTAACTGAACAATTGTTTCAAACAGGTCATCAAGATAACAATGATTTAATTATTGTGAAAATATGTAAATTGCATTGAAAAATTACGTTTATTTAGGTAATGATTCTAAAATAGCATTTGTTCATTTTGTTTTCCATATTTTGCAATAACTATTTAATTAAATTGAAAATTTTTTTTAACCATTTATATATAATATTGTTTTTATTCTTGCTATTTATGTAACAAATGTGGAAAAAATAATTTAATTATAATATTACATTTTTTGCTAGTTATGTAATTTATTTATTGCAATGTTGATAAAAAGTATTTAGCCCTATAGTTACATTCGTTTATTTAACACAAACTACATAAAAATAACGGCAAAAAGTCTTTTTAACTAATAGCAATTAAAAGGGTACACTATCCAATGATTATATATTGACATTATAAAAGTTGTTATAAACCGTCCTTATGTGTCAGAAAAATACCGCCTATTTTCCTCTTTTAAACTATTCAATATATTACATAAAATATATTGGCAATTATTATTGATATATATATATATATATATATATATATTAATAACGGATTATTTTTTGTAGCAAATACACAATTAGCTTAAGGTAAAATTTTAAATTCATTTTGTTTAAACCAACAACATAGAGATATTTAAAAATATATATTTTCCAACTGTAAGACAATTTTCTAACTCTAATATGTAATCAAAAAGTATTATCTTTTATAACTCCATTTAGTGGAAATAAATAGTGAAACAATTTGGCCAATATAAAGCCTAGATAAAGGAGGAGGTTTTGCAACATTCAGCATTAAAATAATTAGTTTTAAAACTGCTTCATAGCCACAATGCATCACAAACAAAATGGTTAAAAGTGATTAGAAACAAGGACGTCCTCATAAAAATTGGAAAATCTATTAAAAAAAAGAAAAAAACGTATTCTACCTATTTAGATTTTGCATTTATGTATTTTTTATCGAGCTTAGTTGATAAAATAAATTAGGTACTAGTAGGAGTAATATTAATCTATTCTAAAGAATTATGTAGATTCTATTTGTTTTGTACACAACTCTTTTGTACAACTTTAAATGTTTTACGGGAAGATAATTTTTGGCAATAGACATTGTAATACATTTTAAAATGATCATGCATTTAGTGCTAGTGGTGGGAATTAAACCCATACCCGGTGAGGTTTGATTCAAGCGTTCTACAGGTAGACCATCTTGACCTTCATTGATTTTATAACTTGTTCTTATTGGCTACTTTAAAAACATGTTGACTTTGATATTGAACATTGAGCGTATTAAAACTTAAGCTTTGCTTTGGATTTTATTCAACCTTATTAACAAATTCGAGCTATCATCTTTTTGTAAAGTAGACAACATCTTGCTTTTTGTATCGCAATATGTATTTTACGCAGAGGCCCTGGCTGCTGATCCTGAGCTCTAAATGTTCTCCATTTTAACCAAACATGAAAGCGGCTATAGCACAATTAAGTTTAGTTTTATGTATACATAACTACAAACACGTTTTGTTAATTGGTCTTCTTGTGTATACATTGTAATACAAACTAAACATTTGTAATTTAAATTTTTTTGTGGTTTGTTTACATTTTACTACAAAAACTTTGTTTAAAGTATTATCAAGGTTGGAATTCAATTTACGCAAATGTAACTTTGTCTACTGTGTATTTTCGCTAGAATACTTTTGTTTATTTACTTTTCCAATAAACCACAATCTTTCAAATGGGCTTATTGGCTTAGTAGAAACGTAATGTTACGCTACAGTTGTTGGACTGAACGTTAATGTTAAACCAACATTTAAAAGTAAAAGTATTTTTTGTTTGAATTTAACGATAACTAGGATTTAAATTATATATATATATATAAGCAATAAATTTAGTTTACTTATTAAAATTAACTGTTTAATTACCCTACTATTTAGTACTTAAAATGCATTTAAATCTATAACAAAGTGTAATTTGTTAATTAAAATTTAATACAAAACGTTTGGTACACACAAACTCAAACAAAAACATTTGGTTTATTCATTAATTATTTAATTGATTAATGCATAAAAAGTCAGAATTTTTAAGTTACAATTGTCTAATTTTAAAAAAGTAAAACAAAAAAACCCAATTTAAACTAATTTATAAAATGAAGTAAATATATAGTAAAAATGAGAATAAATAGAAGGGGAATTTTTTATAACGTTTTGCTTAAAGCAATTATTGAATTAATGCAGTTAAACCTGTAGCAATTATTCGTTTTGTGAATACAAATGTCAGTTTTCAGCTAGTGTAGCACATCAAAAAATTGTTATAAAACTTTATTTTATTTTATTTTTTTAATTATACAGGGCAAGCATATTATATTTGTGAAAGATATATTAGTATAAATATAGTATTATACTACAAACACAGTCCAATATTACTGAAATCTAAACTTTTCTATTTTTGTTGTAAGAAAAAGTTGTTATTATAGCAAATAATCATCATTTCTATGTGTACAGCATATTAACCGATTCACTTCCATGTCTTGATATAGGTAATAAATATAAAAAACAAAGTTTCTAGGCTAATAAATGACATCATTATGACGGCATTACTGTTTGTATAAATTGACAAAACCACCTGATTTTTTGTCAGGATTATTTCCCTTAACCCAACGACTACATATAGTATACGTATACCTTATGACACCATTTAATTTCTTTGGGTGTGTGCTTGCACCCATTTGGCGAAGCAGTCAGTCCCTGTTGTTAATAGTGTAGATATATATGGGTACCTAGTCCTGGATGCACCACGTGAAGGATGAAGAGTCAGGAATCTCACTATCATTGAAAATTGAGTCTTTATAAGCATTACCCAAATTGTTAGGATTGTTAACATTTCAAAGTAAATAATTTATAATAACTTAAAAGTTTGCCAATTACAATTAATTAATAATAAATGTTTTTGTCGAAAAAGTATTTTTATTTTTCTAGTTTTTAAATAAACATAAATAATTAAAATTGATTAAAAACTTTTTAATATAATTGCGCAAATTTAATTTTAAACAAAATTTGCATTTTTTCATTTGGTTATGTGTTTACATCAACAAACACATGTGTGAATTAAATTAAATTAATTTTTAATAAATAAATTAATTGTTAAACATATTTTAATTATAAAATTGTACTTAATTTATTAAGAAAAACGTTAAACACAAATATTTATAATTTAAAATATTTTTTTGTTTTATAAAATTATTACCCTTATTTATCAACTTAATGTTTACAGTACATTTTAATTAAAATGTCCTAACACATAATTTAATTATTAAAAACAAGATAAACGAATAAAAAAGTAATAAAATCAATTAAATTATTTTAATAACATTGTATATGTAATTAAAATGGATACTTGAACTGACTATGCAATTTTAAAACATTTAACTGATTTTGAATCAGTTACAATTTTATGTGAACTGTAAGCTAGTAAATTATTATATAACAATTAAAGAAATAAAATTTAAATAATTATTATCAATGTGTAAAATATTTTCACATTTTTTATATTGAATAATTGTAAGTAACTTAATTGATTAACTTTTAATTAATAAGAAGGCTTATAAGGAATTATTAAAAAGATTATACTGCAATAAAATGTTAAAAAATTGTTTAATTAAATTGTAACAGTAGTCACAACAATTTTAAATTATCTATTTAAAATTTACTGAAAAAATTATAACAATTAAAAATTATATATATATATATATATATATATATATATATATATATATATATATATATATATATATATATATATATATATATATATATAATACAAAACCCTTTTGCTTTAAAAATAAGCATGGGAGAATAAGATAACAATTACAGAAAAATACAACAACAACAAAGTCTCATTGGCATTGAAGATTCTGCAAATCAAAGATTGAGCTTGCTTTTGGCTTTTACTCAACCCTGTCATCTGTATAACTTTGTCATCTAGATACGTGCAATCACTTCTTTGCCGTTGTTTGCCGGAATCGCGTTTTCTTGATTGTTTCCGTAGAAGTATAAATTTGTTACAGAGGCCAGGTTACAAACCTTTCGCGCTCAGACCCTCCTCTTTTATCCAGGTTTGGGACTGGCTAGATTGAATCATTTCTAGTCCAAACTAGGCGGAGTTATATATATACATATATAAATTGTGAGTGTATCCCAGGATGATTAATTGATAAAGGACTTGACTCAAACCCTAATAGACATGAGTACAATCCTTACCACTGCCGCTAAATGCAGAACAACGTTTGACTTCGTAAAAATGTATATTTCTAAAAACTGCTTATCTTAAAAATTTAAAGTAATATATATATATATATATATATATATATATATATATATATATAGTTGCCACTGAAAATAATCTAACCCCTAATTAGCTTTATAATAACTTAATAGCTAATAAAATTGCCTATATTTAAATTGTCCATAAACAATTTAAACCAAAATGAGTTACGAAATAATTGTTATTTATTTATTATTATTATTATTATTATTATTATTATTATTATTATTATTAAATAAGTAAATGTTAAGGTATTGGCGTAAATTCAAGTTGGTGTGTATAACACTTGAAAGGCTTACATTGCTAATAATTCCAAAACAGCTGTAAGTGATCCTGGTTAACTGGTTTACCAAGTGACTTTATTACTTAAGTAAATCTGACAATTGTAATGTGTTACCCTTGAAAATCCATTAATAAATTAAACAAACATTAATTAAACTAGTTTATTGCCTATATATTGTTAACATGTTGATAATTGTAAAATAATTAAACAAATAATATTTTGACAGTTGATTAATCTATTGATTTTTTACACACACACACACACACATGTATATATGGCTTCTAAAAGTATTTCTATATTTAACGTACTATTCCGACTGAAACACTTTTAGCAACCACATAATTTAAAATAAAATCTCATTATTATTATTATGCAAAATACAATCCCACATTATAAATTAAATAAAATCATTATTGTTATTAATATTAATGCTATTATAATAAAAAATTAAATTAAATATCATCTGGTTAATAATCAGTGGTTAAGTAAAAGTATACGTAATTTTTGTGGTTACAAAGATGTTCCCCATATTTTATTCTACAAAATACTAGATAATAAAAGTTACTGTTTTTGGCAACCGTATCACTTTACTGATTTATCATGCTCTTAATTTAAATTTTTAATGCATTTAAATAATTTTATTTTTAACATAAATAGATTATTTTTTTAAATTTGGAAATACTTATTGATTCATTGTTTTGTAATGGGGAAAAAACCCAAACATTAATATAACTATTAGTTAGCAAATTTTAAAAAAATGATTTTTTTTGTCTAATTCCGTGTTACGTTTAAATTAAAGTTTTTGTAAAGACAAAAATAAAATTAAATAGAATAAAAATAAACTTTTCCAATGCAACATAAGCAATATTTTCAAAACACCCAGTTGGAATTCTTATATAAATATAGTGTCATTTAGCTTAATAAACATTGTTACACTTTGAGATAAAGATACTAATACCTATGGTATCTGTGTGATAATTAAGTTGTACAGATTCATTAGAATGTTTATCAAAAATAATAGTTTTGTAAAGTTTTTCTACACTACCTTAATTTGGTATTCAAGCTCTTTTTCCTATCAACAGTGTTTGCTATTAGAAACATATCATAAACCGAACATCGGTTTAACCTAACTGTAGTAAAATATAAAACTTTAGTTTTTTTCCGTTTTGTAATAAAAAGGCGCTCATACTATTGTAAGTAAAAACGTTGAAATATATTTTTTACACTAGTAGCAAAATAAAACATATTATTATAAATTATACATTCTAATTTGAAAAATTAGTTTATGCCACTATTTAACCTGCATCGTTATAGTTTTCTAATAAACAAAAAAAAACCAATTTTCTTTTAATAAAAATTAACATTTTTTTATCTCATTTATGTCTTAAAATGTAACATTATTTTAAAAAGTATTTTAAATTGCTTTCCTATTTACATACGTAAATATTGATTTTTGACTGATTTCAAAATAAAAGGGTTTATTTTTAGTAAGATTATATTTTGTTTTTTGTTTGTATCATTTTACTGAAAAAGTTGTTTATTAAAAAATTATTGTGAATAAAGCTTAATAATTTTAAAAAGTATTAATAATCCATATTAAAATGATAACTAAAAAAATAATTAATGATCACATTTACGCTTATTTAAATGTCTTTAATTTGTGATTTTGCATATTATTATTAGATAATTCCTAAGATTAATACTATGTGTAGTATGTATATATTTTGGTAAACGTTATTTCTACAAAATGAAATTAAGCACATAAATCAATAATAAATAACTTATTATAAAAAATATGTAAATTGTATTTAATAATTACGTTCACACACGTAATAGTTGTAAAACAACTATTTTTATTGTTTGTACATTTTTTAAAATAAATGTTTCTATGTAACTGTAAAATTTAATATGAAATAATTTTTATATCATTTATTAACATTTTTTACGTCTTCTATTATTTTTGTTTGGAATTATAAAGGGAACCCAATGCTTTAAATTTTTTATTTTTAATAATTCTTATTCATAAACAACATTAAGAAACAAATGTTAATGTAAGTATTATATTGCCTCAGTCGTTTTGCAACAGTTTATTTAGAAGTTATATATATATATATAATCATTTATTTAATTGGTAATTATGTCACCTTTTTTAATTTTATATGTATACGGCATATTAAATCATCGACTTTAATGAGGTAACGTCTTTAGGCTGATAGACGGCATCTTCGTGACAAGGCCGCCTGCAGTTTGTCATAGTTGTCTCCTTTAACCCAACAGCTACATCTGGCAAACTTATACCTTAAGGTAGCTTGCACTCATCCATCTAAACGGTTGCCCAGTTAAACCGTCTTTCGATGTCTATAAGCATGTTGTCTAAAAAGGCACGACGTATAGTAGAGACTAATAGCAACTAAGATCGAGTAGATAGCGTTATAACTGGGCATTTATTAGACTTTTATTTGGTGAATGGATACTGACATACACCTAAAATAATTTAAAAGTATTTCAAGGTATCCATTTACTATATATTGCCGGTTAGACTAGTAAATCCGTCTATAGGGTACCAACTTTTATTGTTTTTGTTGTTAATTTTTCGTATTAGCTTTTAAGCTTATACATACAACATAACATTTTTGAACGCTTAGTGTTACTAAGCGTATTGTTACAAATATAAAATAGATTTTATTATACTTTAAAAATAAACGTAGGTTACATTTTATAAAGTGCATATTTTTTAATTAAAAACTAACATTACATATATACAATTCCTTTTAGACAGCTCAAACTATAACTTAATTGTTTATTTTTTAATTAGTTTAAACAATAAGTTTAAAGCCCGAAAAAAAGTAAAATTTTGTAAAAAAATAATTTAATTGTGTAATAAAAAAATGACAAAAAACAAAATTAGGTTAATATAAAAGATTAGGTAAAATGTAGACGTTTACAAGAAACAATAGAAAGCATAAAATATTACTTAAACTATTAAAGTGTATTGTTATTATCACTTATTTTGTTACGTATTTGCATAATTATTTTTTAAGCAAATAATTTGATTTTTTCATTTTAAAAATTGTTTGAACTATGACTTTTGGTCTAAATTAGAATTTGGTAATGATAGTTGTAACAAATACATTCTTAACAGTTTTTATTAACACTGGTATTGTATAGCTTAAATAATGTTTTAATAAATAATGATTGTGTCTAATGTAAATAAATCCAATTCTTTACTCGGTTTTAATTTTGGCAGTGTCTATTTTTTTTTCTTGATAAACGGACTATTCATACTTATGTTTATTACAGTTGGTGACATGTTTTTATTATTTCTATATTTGTACGGAATAATTAAATATCGATTTTAATGGCTTGATAAAGGCTAGTAGATAGCATCCTTGTTACGTCGCTACACTTTGCAAAGATTGACGAGACAACTCAATTTTTATCAGGGTTATCTCCCTTAGCCCAACAGCTATATATGGTATACATATATCTTAAAATACCTTTTGAGTAGTTTGGGTGTATGCTTTCATTCATTCATTGTAGTAAAAGCCTAGTTATACCGCTGTGCATTTGGACTCCGCTGTTATTATTCTAGATGCCTAGGTTTATCTAGTCCTTAATGCACCACGTGGAGATGGAACAGTCTGGATTGTCAACAATATTGGGAACTGAGTCTTTACAAGCATCATTAGCATCCATTTATTATTGGATGTATGTTAATGACAGTAAATATTTTTACAATGTATTTTTATTATTGGTAAATTAAAAGTAATAATGAGTTTAGCTTTTTTACATATCAATTACCGTTTTAAGCATTTTTATAAAAAATGTAAATCACAGTTATTGTAAATTATTTACTTTACAAAATGCACCTGGTTAAAGTCATAAATAAATATATGTAAACAGTTATTTTAAGAAAAAAAAGGATTTAATTATTTAAATAATCCCTTTGCTGAGGATGGTTTAGTGGTAAATCACTCGATTCAAACCTGGATAAATTTAATCCCCACTACCGATACTATATATATATATATCTAGCATATTTCTTTCTATTTAAATAAAACGCTTAATGTTAGTTTATACTTAATAAAAAAACGTTTTTAATAGTTAATGAAAAGTAGAAAATTTATTTTAATACATTTCTAATATGCAAATATTTGCATAAATTTTAATCGCTATTAACACATTTCTAATCAACATACTTTTAAAAAATGGCTATATCATTAATATATAGTAGTATTTGTTGAAGCGTGTTATGCTTTTAAAAAATAATTAATTGTATGTATAAATAATAATTTTCAAATACAAACGTGAATAATATAATTTGGCTTAGTATTTATTATCAGTTAAATAATTCTCTGTTTGTAAAATGTAAAATAATATTGGACATAAATTTCCTTTTTGAGTATACAGCTTTTGTTATTTTGACATTGTATAGGTCGGTACACTTTCCTATAATTATACTCGCCTATGTATGGTAAGGAATAAAAACCAGAACTATTGTTTGATAAAGTGACAGTTTTTACAAATTTATCGTGGTTGTATGATTTTTAAATATTTATGAACTAAATTATTTAATGCTGTGTTAATTAATTAATAATTTTACGTTAATGGGATTTTAAAAGGGTATATATATAATTTACAATAATATTCAATTTGATGAAAAAGGTCAGCATTAGCAATGCACAGCCTCTAAGGATACTAAATAATTAGTATTCATTAAATTTTATATAAATATTATATTTAGAACGTCAGCGTCAATTATCTACAACTCAGTAAAAATATATTTGGAAAATGAGAAAAGCATAAGGTTTTATTTAATTTGAGACTTACCTAGTGTCGGGTTTAGAGTAATCACGAACGCTTGAAACTCGGGTAGAGGCTCGCCATTGCATTTCGGCGTGTTGAAAAGACAATATTTAATCGGGGTTACTTGGGTGCGCAGTTTTTGTCATTGGGAAAATCTCACGGTACTTTCTTACATTTGTGCTGCGATAATCTAGAGATACAGCGTTTTACGAGAGCCTGGGTAGACACTAAAATGCGAGCCCACGTTTGGTTTCGCTACAATGTCTAATGCTAAAAAATGCGTAAAACATTTAAAGTAGTACGCATAAAATAAAAAATAAACAAAATGTGACAATACCCAATAATACTAAATCATCTGTATAAAGTACATTTGCTATCTGATGAATCTAACAGTTCCAAATTGTATTTTTCTATTTGAAATTAATGTTTGTTGCATAATGTTTGTTTTAATATATTTGAAACAGTCAAATATATAAATGTAGTGCTAATCAAAAGGGTTAAATCTTGAAACATTTTACGTATACGTAGTGTTTAGATAAATATTAAATATTTGTTTGTAGAAATTATATTACATTTATCAGTATGGCCAATTTTATTACAGAAAATATGTACAGATTTTTAAAAATGTAATAAAACAAATTGTAGAAATATTTAACAATTATTTATTAACATTTTGATAAAATAAAAACTAAAATAAACAAAATTAAATAGATAAATAAAATAAATAAAAAGGTACACAATGCTGCTAAGGTAATTGTTATAGGCACTAAAATAGCTATTTATAAATGTTATGATTTTAAACTTTAACTATTTTTTAATATACTTGAACTTTAAATAATACTTTGATCTAAAGCGTTTGAAAAATATTTTATTATTGATATAAAGCAAACTAATTCATATTTCTGTAATTTATTATTGAATTGTGTTTTATTAATGGTTAAAATATTTTCTATATGTGCTGAAATTATATCTCGTAAGGTATTAAAGCTTAATGCAATAATAATAATAATAATTCTAGTTTTATAATAAATGTTAAAGATATATTGCCTGCCTATTTAAAAAATAAGCATTACAAACTGTTTAATAATTAAAAATAATTAAAAAAGGAATCATTAAAAATACATTGCAATACAATACATTTCAATTTTTGCAATATAAGAATATTTTTTTATTAATAAATAATATTGATTAAAAACATGTTTATTTAAAAAGACATTTAATCTATAATTAAATTGTACATGCAATTTAAAATGTTAACAATTGCATTAAATAATTCAAACTACAATTATGTTTAAATTATTACTCACTTTTTAACTTTTTGAGTTAAAATCATCTTTGGTTGAAAGAAACATCCTATAAATATACCTGCAATTGATATATAAAAATTACGTTTTAATTTGAATAATATATATATAGCCAAATAACTTAGCTTTAATGCTATTTTTATCGCAAATCTATAACTAATTCTGTTTCAGAATCGATTCCTCAAGTCAAATAAGTGCACGTCTCAACAAATTGCATCATGGAAAATTGATTGAATGTCGAGCAGAAAACAACGGTTATGAATTGCATACTCTTCGACCTGCTCAGACCAAAATTGAGGTCTATTGTGAGTTCCAAATGCGTTATTTCCCAATTTTTAATATCTATGTTTTATTATTACTACAATTAATACTACTAACGTAAATAATAATAATAATAATAATAATAATAATAATAATAATAATAATAATAATAATAATAATAATAATAATAATAATAATAATAATAATAATAGTAATAGTAATGTAAAACAATAATAATGATAACAACAATAATAATAGTATTAATAATGACAATAATAGTACGTAATAAAACTAATAATAATAATAATTATTATTATTATTATTGTATATTATTATTATATTATTATTGTATCATTACGGGTTTTTTAAATAATACTTAAGTTGGATTTATATATAATAAACTATGCTATTATGTTTTCAAAGATATACAGTTTTCATTTAAACACATACATTATACGGCAATTCGAAAGCCAAACTAAATGTCACTAGTTAAGAGAAGGAATTGTTATCGATATGTGTCACAGCCTAGTTCATCAATGTTATTGGTTACTACTTTATTACTTTTTAAAATTTTGTTTTTACTACTTGTGAATGTTTTACACGGGAAAGGCATCTTTTTGTAGTGGACATTTTAACAAAGCCGAACGTGGGCCCAAATTTGAGGCTGATCCCATACCGTCCCTCACGAGGTATAATGCAAACAGACAACTAGTGAAATTGAAACGGTTATTTGTGAAATCGAAAATAATAACAATACGAAATTTTACTTAATATGCATGTCAAATGTTTTTATAATTGAAAGAAATTGTCTTCTGTGTTACCGTTTTTGTTTTGACAAAACGAATCAATAACTCTTTTTTAATTATACTACTAATTTACAAAACATTGTCGTACTTATTATGTAAACTGAATTAAAATAAGAAACCTCCAAAGTTGAAATAAATAAATAAATGCAGCAAATAAAAAAATAACATGTCAAATATTTTTTGAATATTGAAACATTTTACATATTGACATTATGCCAAGACTGGCCACATAAGTGAATAAAATAAATTTAAATGGTACATTATTTATTTGATAAAAAGCTTTATTAAATATAGAATTTTTAATGTATGATTAAGCTAATAGTATATATATATATATATAGGTGGGTGTGTTATAGCATTTAACAATACCAAAACTAATGACATTTTAAAAATACCAAAAACAGACCATTTTTATTCAGAAACGGGGGTTACGTTATATTCTATTAAAATATTAGATTTATTCAAATTTTAAATTAAAACAAACCTAGAATTATGTTTTCTAAACATTGTTTTACTTAAAATGTAATTTGTAATAAAAAAAATTGTGCGCATTTTATCTTTTATTTAAAAACAATCCAATTTTTAATATTTTAAATGTTTTACGGGAAGCATGTCTTTTCGCAGTAGACATTTTAGCAATACCGACCCTTGACCTAAATATGGTGCTAGTAGTGGCGACCGAATTCACTTGAGTTGAGCGCTGTACCGCTAGATCGCCCGAGCACATTTGCAACATACATTTTAATTATGTTTTGTCTAACGTTGTCACTTATGTACGTTTGTTTAAAGATGCCCCTGTGGTGAGTATTCACATACGCCCATCTCGGCTGGACAATATGTACATGGAACACGATATTATTACAATTGAATGCAGTGCACATGGCAGACCGGATAGTTTTTACTGGGAGTATGTTTTAAAACATTTTCAAAATGAATTGATAAGAGAAATTTTACATTGATAATTAAAAAACTTTTGTATGTGTTTTGGTTATTATTTATCCAAAAAGATATTTTATCGTTTCAATAAGTTGCATTTTTAATAAGCCTAGTTTGAATTAGAAAAAGATTTAATCGCACGTATTTGGATAACAGAGTTACGCAGATGATAGGGTTAAGTAGAAGCCAAAAGCAAGCTCAATCGTCGATTTGCAGAATTTTTAATGCCAACGAGACTTTGTTATTGTTGTTGCTGTATTTTGCTGTAATTGTTATTTTATTGCCCAATGCTTCTTTTTTTAAACACAAAGGTTTTGTATAATTTTAATAATTTAATTTTAATTGATATTTTTTTATAATATATCTTAAACTAACAATATTTAACATCGCATTATTTAAAAGCAATTTTCTCTACCTTATTTAAATTACTTTTTATACAAAGTTATTTTAAAACCAACACAATTTTATCTTTGTTTGTTTATATACAACAATGTTTAAATATTTTATGCAATCAATAAAACAAATTAATTATTACATTTTTTGTAATTTAACAAATTCTCCTTATATTTAAGTTTGCAATTATTTTTTATCAAATTTTAAATAAACAAGATACCATTAAAGTAGTTACACAAAATTTAAATTTAAATTTAACAAGCAATGAAAATAAATGTTGACAAATACATTTCATTTGTATTAAAAACCTCACAACGAAAGTGTTATTTATTTAGTTACTTTTATTAATAACTTCTGACATTAAAATGTAACATTTATTTACAATGCAATAATTAAAAGTGTTGTGATGCATATAGCATGAATAAAAACATTAAAATAATAATTCAATTTAAATAACTTTTATGCACATTTTGATATATAATATATTTCAAATGTTACAAAATAAGTTGACTCTAATTTTAATATAATTTGCACATTTAATAAGTTATCAAGCAATATTTTAATTTGAATAGAACCAATTTTGTTTAAACTATTCTGTTTTCCTTTAAGTAATATTTCAATAAATTGTGATTTATGTTTGATCAATGTTTTCAATCTGTTTAATATATTATATTATTATTAATGGTAGTGGTATTAGTATTAGTATTATTATTGCTCTATTTCCTTTAATGCTTTAAGTAAATTACAGTCTACATTTAAATATAAGTGCGTTTTATGTATTATTATTAAACCGTTCTGCTGGTTTTTCTAGTGGCAAGCGTAGTATTGACTAAGTAATTTTTTTTGTCTAACTGTGGTGCTGTCATGTGAACTTATTAAACTCATTGATTGCAATGTAATTGAGCCAGGCAATTTTTAAAATACTTATGAAACACCATTTACCATCTTATTATTATTTTCTGTTCGCTTGCGCGTTTTATTTCCATATGTTGCCGCAAAAATTATTTTTGTTAGATACAAACCATACTGAGTTTACGAAAGATTGATATTGCTTTTCCAAGTTTGGTTTTAACATCAATTACAGTTTATCAGTCTTTACCAATAATGCTTTTTATATGTGGAATAGAATCAACGGTATTAATATAATCATTTTTAATCATTTTTACATGAAAAACTGCATTTTTATTGCTAATTTTAAACAAACATTTTTATAACATTTTAGATGGTTTATTAACAATCGTCGGATAGAAAACGTTGCCGAATCGTGGAACCGACTCCGTGTAACTCGTGATATTCACAAAGCAATATTTCGTTGTGTAGCCGTTTCGAATAAAAAAGGATTTGCTGAAACCATTATACAAGTCAAGTGTAAGAAATATTCGGTTAATGTTGCATTGAATTTGGGGCGGTAAATTCTGCAAATAACCCTTAAAAGTAAAGTTAATTTATAATCAAATAGTGAACAGAAATATACCGGGGCACTTTATCGCTATAGTTCTTGACTCAAACCTAAATGAGTATAAGTTCGATTCCCACCACCGGGGTGGTCTAGTGGTACAGCGCTCGAATATGGACCTCGATGGATATAGGTTCGAATCCCACCACTGGCACTAAAATGGGCTTTGCTAAAATTTCTACTGCCAAAACATGTCTTGTGTAAAACATTCAAAGTAATAAACATAAAAAACAAATACAGGCCTACACTCAGCTTTGCTAAACCATCAACTACTTAAAACTGTTTTTTATAAAACATTTAAAGTAGCGAAAATAAAAATATTACTAAGCTATTATCAATTTTTCTAATAAATTAGTGTTAGATTAAGGTTTATATATTTTAGAATTTGTTGTACCAGTAAACATTTTAAAGATTTTTATTTGTTTTGATAGTAACATCAATGTTTTTATTAAGTTAAAAACAAATATCAACAGCGTTGGGTTTTCCAAACCTAAGAATTATAGACATCATTTTAACTTTTATGTGCAAGTTAAGTTCGTAAATTACCTGACAATACAAAAAATTAAACTTTTTATAACTTTGTCACATTCAATTAAATGAAACTATTAATGGTTAAAATATTGCACTAGTAATATATATATATATATATATATATATTAGTTTTCTTTATGCATATATATATATATATATATATTAGTTTTCTTTATGCAATTTCATTCGTTTTTGTATTCCAATTACATTAATTTTAATTAATTATTTATTTGAACATTATTTTTTTCTTATTAAAAAACTGTAACTCAAATTAAGTGTTTTTAGTATCACTACCTATTAAATAATGTATATTGACTTAATTTAATTAATTATTCTAAGCAATTGTAATTAAATTTAGGTTTGTACACGACCGCATTCACTGCCATCTATAGAAAATAAATTTTAGCATTAATTTGTAATTCACTGGTTTTCATAGTACGAAGATACAAATTGCAGTAATAAATATTAACTAATCTGACAGTAAAAATATATTAGTTTTAATTTTGGTCTATTAAAAACACTTACTTTTAATGATACAATGTTTGATAACGTCTAACATATACATGTAGTACAATTATTGTGGTTATTTTGCATACGAAATTGAAATAGGCTACAGTTTAGTATGTTATTTATTTCTTTTTTTGTGTATATACATTTATGCAAAATTTGGATTACATTTTAATGTATATATTTCTGCCCATTTTTTATATACCTAATTAGTTTATAGTTGAAACAGTTAGTTATTAAAAAAATAGTAAAAATACTTTTTTTAAATACCAACACCCTATTCTAGTACAAAAGATTGTACTTCAATGTCGACAAATTGCTTGCTTTTTATATTTCCTTTTTTTATTAATTTACATTTTGTAGACGATTGCCAATAAATGTATTTTTTCCAATGTTTATAAAATGACAAAAAGTGAAATATTGACAGTACATTCAAAATTAAATAAAATAGTTAAATTCTTGTGCTAACCTGTAACTGTCTTTATCTTTTTATGCAAAAATTAATAAATTTTAAATAATATTGATTATAGGATGTAGAATGTATTGTGCAAATAAAACACAAATTATTATTGTAAGAAAAAAATTTTTTTTTCTACTTTGAAAACTAGTAATTTATTGTAAAACTTGAAATTGTTACATTGTAAATTTTAAATAATTTAGCATTTTATTTAGTTAATACACAACTAATCAAAATATTTTTTGTGATTTTTGTGTTTATTAAGCATTACATAATTATATATATATATATATATATATATATATACATAATAAATTCATTACGTACTATATAAACTTTGATATTTAATTTGCATACCTTTTGAAGTAAATGCTCAAAATAATTCTACAAAACCAACTAACACGCAAAATTGTAACTAATTGTTTATTTTTTGAATAGAAAAATAAATTGTATGTGCAGATACTTGTATTTACAAGAGCTTTTAAAAACACATTGTTTACTCACAAGTAGTATACAGTAGTACACAATATACAGTATGCAGTAGTATACAGTTATTTTGGGTTCCATTACATACAACCAAGTGCGTACCAGTATGTCACTGGTTTATTGTCAATTTTGTACTTATATGCCACATCAATTAAGTTTGACATATATGTTGCTTATTGGTATATTTAAAAAACTCAATTCATTATTGTGAATATTGTTTTGTTTTTTTCCTAGTGTTGCAAACATTATTTTTCTTTATTTAGTGCTCTTAATCAAAGTGATTGATAGATGATTTTAGACGTTATACAAATCGGATGATTGAGTGTTTAATAATAAAAGTGATTTTGTTTCTTTTCAAACCCCAATTCTAATATGTGTCATTTGTTTTGAAGGATATGCATCAACAGTTGTGCAATTTTGTTACTATATTTGTTACGTTTCATATGGTTAAAATTGCAAATTGAATTTTTGCTTTAAATCATAATAACAATAATAAGTTATAACTTGCAACGTGTCTAAAAATATTTCCCATTAACATACTATTATTTATTTGAGACCACTAAAACACGTTTAATTTTACAATATAATTCACATAAAAAGTTTGTTTACATAGAGCAACAAGATTGTTCGAGATGGTTTTTTCTTGTATTTTTGGCTGTGAACGTTTTTCATTTTCAATATAAAAATTTTATTTTGATGTTACTCAATTCTGTTATTAAAATTGGGGTGCTTCTACGTTTTTCTTAAAGTTTAGATAAATAGTATCCTGTTTGTTGTTTTTCAAACAATATCAATTTTTACACCGGTCCGGTTGCTGTCAAACGCTCTTCCTTTCTCAACCGGTTAATTACACGCTATTTAAAAAAAAATAAAAAGTGGTCTATAACAATTTTACATAATTATATTTTATAAGCGTTAATATTAATAATAATAATACTAATAACAGGAGTTGCAAAACCGGTACAAATAACGAATGTGTAAAAAACACTTTTATATTTGAAATTTATTATTGTATGGGCATTTAAAGTTTCAACATAATTTCTTAGATGATCTAGGGGTAAAGCGTTCTAGTCAAACCTAGGTTTGATCTCTATCAGCGACACCAAATGTAGGCCTACGTTCGGCTTCACTAAAATGTCTGGTGCTAAAAAATGCATCCTCTGTGAAATAATTGAAGTGATAAAATTAAATACATAAATAACAAAAACTGTAAATTTATTAAATACCAGACTCGTCAAAGTTGTAAATCTGCACTTGGGGGAATGCATTTAAGTTGTAGCGTTGATCAACTGGCCAAGGGGCCTTGTGTACATCTCCTAAGTATTTATTAAGTCGTTACAAAAATAATGGCCGATTTTAGACACGTACTTTTATTTTTGAAAAATGAACGATAGAACTGGTAAAATTAATCAAAATACAAACCTTACGCAGTTATGCATTTCTGCCATCGATCTACAAGATTATTTATTCCTCGTTGATAAAACGTTATTGGCTGTAATGCAACCAAATTTTTGAAAATTGATTTTATCTCTTCTTTGGAGTTCAAATCTCCTAAGTTTTTGATTTTCATTAAGCTTATAAGAGATCTATTTATCGAGTTTTTTCACTTTTTTAATGCTCTCTAAATGGCGTAAAACTGTTGCAGTACTGACGCCAAGTGTCTAAGACATTTTTTTGACACTTTGACGAGGATTTTGCTCAACAACTGCTTGCAATTGTTTGTTGTTAAGACTGCATGCTTGTCCTCTACCTTCTTTATCTTCTAGGCTCTCAACTTCACTACAAAATATTTGGAACCACTTTTGTACTGTCCGATTACTTGTGAACCCCTCTCTCCATGCTCTGTTGATATTGGCAGAAGTTTCGGAGGCATTGTGCCTAAGTTTGAAGTCATGCAACATAAGAAGGCAAAGGTCACGTTTTGGCACATTTATCATTGAGGGCCTTGTATGCTTTAAAAATATTTTTTAACTAAAAATAAATTACAAATTATTACTGAACACACATTACTTAGTATATAAGTCAACATTTACCCAAAATGAACAACAAATTATGTACTAAAATGACGTTTCAAAACCCAGTACTTCAAACGGCCATTATTTTTGTAACAACCTAATAGTTATTAATAATTCGTTTTTATCAAATATTTAAACAATATTCTAATAATATCTAATAATAATAATAATAATAATAATAATAATAGAAATAAAATAACTTTTATTTATTAAAAAAAATTCTGCATTTACAATTAATCTTTGAACTACTAAATTTGTACAATTGGTGATCTTTATATATATATATATATATATATAAGTTTATGTTTAAGCAAATAATGTAATAGTATTTTTATGTTCTCGAAATGTGTAAATTCTAAATTTTCTTTGTTTAAGTCAAAATTTGGTAATACTAGTTGTAAAAAAGTTTTTTTTTTATTTTCATCATTACTAATGTAATGTATAAGGATTATTTTAATAAAATATAAATGTGATGTCAGGAATGTCAATCAATATTAATGTTTTAATTTGGACGGGGCCTTATTCATATAATATATTGGTTTTCTTTATAAAAAATATTCATGTACTTAGCGTTATGCTTAAAATTATTATGTTTGTCTTTATATTGGTATATTTTACCTAAATGTTTTTTACAATATATATTTTTGGGAAAACGTTTGTTTAGATTGCACTTTAACGTTTTTTTTTAATTTAAAAGAAAAATTTATTTTGTACATATATAAACAATTTGTTCGCATTTTACTGCTGATACTATGAAACGGGTTTACTAAATAGATACATAAAATAATATTTATATATTTAAAATATTAAACTTTTTATTTTGTAATGCAGATTTTACACTGCATGCTTCTGCAAATTATTATTTAATATTGTAATAATATGTAAACCTATTTATGTTACAATTTTCTGATTAACATTATTGTACGTTAACTGCAAACAAAACGTAATATATTTTTGTACATTTTTTACCTAGTTGGACCACAATTTAGTAAATCATCGCCAGTACTTTTTACAGCATCGCCAGGTGAAAGTGTTTCTATGGATTGTCCTGCACAAGGAAACCCACCACCCTACATAGAATGGAGACGAGAAAGTGGAAAAGAAATTTTGTCGCGGAGTGTAACACTAAAGCGAGAAAATTTGCGTGAACAAGATTTTGGCACTTACATTTGCACAGCATTTGTATCCGAATTTCCTTCGGTTTCGAAAGAAATGTACATTGCTCGAAGAAGTAAGTTGATAGATTATGAATAGATTATGGAAAATAATTAGTTAAGCAATGTGTTTGTGCTTTTTAATACTTAATAAGTTATATTAGTTAGCATTGAATTAAAAACGGGTTTTTTAGTTAATTTAATTGTAAATAAATAAACTAACGTGTTTAAAAGTATAATTATAATTTTTATAAAAACAAAAATCTATTATATTGACAATTATATGAATGTATATAGTATACACTTTATGCATACCACCATGCACATGACTTTTGAATATCCGTTAATTTTTGGGTTTATTAAAATATATAATTTAATGTAATTTTCTTTTTTGATCGTTGTTACATACTGCTAATTGTATTGTATTTTATAATTGTACCTAAAAGCTACTTCTACTAAAGTATCTAAGCCAATAACCATTATATATATATATATATATATATTCAACGTTAAACAAAAACGTTTAACAATAGTTACATCTTAAAAAATGTTACCAATTTTTAAAAATTTGTAATTATGTAAATTACTTATTTCAATTTAATTAAATGCTTTTTTGTATTAATGTAGGCTATATCATTCAAATTACTTCTTTTTAGCTTTATCGATTTAATGTCACATACTGATTTATTGTTATGATTTTTATTACTATTATTGTCGCCTTAGATACTTTGGTAAAAGAAAAATAATTAATTTAATTACTGGAAGATTAAGAAGGTTGCCAAATAATGGAATATGTTTTGCAGTAGTTATTATGTTCATAGCCCTTACCTCTAACATAATAGTATTGTAACACAATCATTATACCGTCTTGGCACACTAATAAATTTAATTTTTATTCTTGTTTCTACAATATATATATATATATATATATATATATATTAATCATGTAATTAATAATTTATTTAAAATGTAATATAATTTAATTGTATTTTAAAACAATTACCAGTATTTTATAATATGGTTTAATAATAATCTTTTCAATCTTAAAAGTTTAGCTTTGTTGCAATGATTTTTTTTTGTTATTTTTTAATATTTAGTTTGTTTTTGTTTTTAGCATTTTATCTGTAGAATATAAATTATTTTTAGGATAAAAAAATTTAAAAATATATTTATGTCAACTGATCTAAAAATAATGTTGACTGATTGTATAAATTTACATTATTTTACGGAATATTTTAGAAATATATATATATATATATATTAATACAAAATTCAATAAAAAGTATTTATTTATTAAATTTACTTAATTATTTTAGAAATCATTGCATTTATAATAATTAATTTTTTTGTTCACACTATAATGCTTTTATTAATTATTGAATAAAAATAAAAACTAACACACATTATTTAAAAAAATTATATAATTAAATTTATTTCAAAATATAAATTGTGTCAACTCTATGTAACTGCACTAAATTAGAAATGTACATAAAATTATTAAAAATATTTATTTAATAAAAATAATTATGCTAACATTACATTCTTCCATATTTTTAATATCTACATTTAAATTATTAAATAACTCGTATACAAAATATCTTATTGTTGCATTAGAAAATCTAAGTACGTTTTCAAACAAAAGTAATATAGTTTGTTACATTAATCACAAATAAATCTAATATGCCTATTAATTAGTAGGCATTTTTACCATTATTCATTTTTTTTCAAAAACAAGCGTAATTTATTTTACCAAACTTAAAACTTAGATATATTAAGTTAAAGGAAGATTATAGTATATATACAATTGTTACGTAAGTGCCAACTAGATGTTACAATATTATTTAATATAGTTGTTTTATAATTTATTTAGAAACAGTCATCTATGTCACAGTAACTTGGCATTAAATTAACGGCAAAAAATGTTTAAAACAAACTTACATATTAAAAAAAAATGGTTTTTCTGCATTTTAGTTTACTTAGTTAAATAATTATTAAATTGGTATATTAGAATTGTCAGATTTACTTAAATAATAAATTTACTAGGTTTTTAAGTTAACCAGGAGCACTGCACAGCTATTTTATCCTTATTTGGAATCATCAGCCTCGCATACCTTTCAAGTTGTACACACACATGAACTTGAACCCATGCCCTATCTGGTGTCAGACCAGTGCCTTAAACCACTAAATTAAGGGTGGATGACCTTGGACCTGTAAATTTATTATTTATAGTAAATCTAATCAATTCTAATTGTCCAGACGCTGGCCTGACACCAGATAGGTCGTTAGTTCAAGTTTATGTATGTGCAAAACTTAAAAAGATATGCGTTGCTGATCATTCCAAATAAGGATGAAACAGCTGTACAGTGCTCCTGGTTGACTTAAAAACCTAGTAAATTTATTGTTTAAGTAAATCTAACAATTCTAATATAACAATTTTGAAAACAAATAACCCCCTAAAAAACCTACTGATAAATTATTAAATTGTTAAAAAAAAGAATAAACGTAATTACATAAAAGATTATTATTACCATTTGCAACATTAAAGAAGTAAAATATTTTTTTTAAATTGTTATTACTTAATATTCCTGTCAACAATACTTTTAATAAAACACTATTTTAAGTAAACGTTGACTATATTATTCTAATAATTGTATCTAAATGTAATTTTTATTTAATTAATGCATTTATTAATTTAAATTATTTACAATTACGATTTTCTATTATTAAAGAGTAACAAAAATTTAATAAATTAACCTTAAATTGACAATTTATTTTATTAATAATTAATAATGTTTTAAAGTTATGACTTTAAGAATGTTTAATACTAAGAAGAAAATACTAATGTTTAAGTGAAAGGTAAAACATGAAAAATAATAAATACAGGAAATGTTACCACTAATAAAGCGTAATAATAAGTGAAATAAAGTAATAAGTAGATGTCAAAAATATATTTTTAGTTTTTTTTTAAATAACTTTTATCTAAAATGCTTAACGTTAGAAAATGCTTTTTAAAATACAAAACTTGTAATACTAAAAAAATATCCTGGTTGAAAACGATTTATATTTTATTTTATTTTTACTACTTTAAATGTTTTAACGGGAAACGCATCTTTCAGTAGTGGACATGTTAGCAAATTTAAACGTAAGTCCACATTTAATGCCGGTAATGCGAATCAAACTCCCATACCCACCTACAGTCAAGTCGATCACCCTGACATACATATTTACATGTTTGCAATAAGAAATTCTAACAGTATTAATTATCTAGAATATTTATTGCATAGTAATATAAGAAAAATACTTTTATTTAAATACATCTCTAGACAACACTTTTATTTTAAGGTTTTTTATTTTATTTTAGTAAAGTTTGTCATTAATAATTTACGTTTGTACAAATCTATTCTGATAATCATTATTTTTAGAATTCTCTTTATCATTTTACTACCGTACGTAATCTATTATTAATCTAAATGTTATTGATTCCTAGTAAAGCATTAAAATTAAAACTGGATAATCATAAATTAGAGTACCACTGTTGGTACTAAATACGGATCGCAGTTTGGCTTTGCTAAATGTCTAATTGCTAAAAAACATTTTTTAGTTAAAACATTTAATTTTTTCAACGGTACAGTGCTCAACTCATATTTGGGTAGTTATAAGTTTAGTCTTTACCGCTGACACTAAATGCAGGCCTATGATTGGTTTTACTAAAATGTCTATTACTAAAAGATGCTACCGGTATAGAAGTAATAATAATAATAATAAAAGTAACAATAATAATAATACTAATAATAATAATAATAACAATAATAGTAACAATAATAATAATAATAATAACAATAATAATAGTAACAATAAAAATAATAATAATAATAATAATAATAATAACAATAATAGTAACAATAATAATAATAATAGTAACAATAATAATAATAATAATAATAATAATAATAATAACAATAATAGTAACAATAATAGTAATAATAATAATAATAATAATAATAATAATAATAATAATAATAATAATAATAATAATAATAATAATAATAATAATAATAATAAAAATAATAATAATAATAATAAAAAAAATAATAATATAATAACAATAATAGTAACAATAATAATAATAATAATAGTATTATTTTTATTTTTTTCTCTAATTTTACTGTTTAAATGTTTGACAACAAATATTTTTAGCACGGATAAAAAAAGTGCTCCTCTTAGTGGCAGCTGTTTGTTTTAAAGTCGTATGTCTTCTAGTTTAAATTTAATGGAAACTTGGTAAATGTTGCTCAATAATAAATTGCATTGTTGCTGTTGTCATTGAATGTATTAATTGGATTGCATAATTAACCGGTGAATCCGTAACAACTTTGAATTATAAACATTTTTTTAAAACAAGATAAATATCCCGTTGTTAACATTTTTTAGTTATGACCACTTAATTAAGCCTTATTGATTACTATATTACCGATTTTTTATTTGAAATAAACACATAGTGTGAGTTCTATTCACTTGTTGGTTTTACTGGATTCAATACAACGTCCGCGTACTAGTTAAAAACGGATTGCATTAATAATAATAATAATAATAATTGACGAATTGATATTCTAGTTCATTTTTAATTATTAAGTTTTATTAATGTTTAGTTTATTTTGCAACATTTAACCGCTGCATATTTTGATGTTGAATACATAGCAATAGTATTTTAATCACAACGTTGATATCAATACTTCAATTGTTTGAAGTAGATTTTTGACTATTTTTTACCATACACATTGACACGTATATGTAAATTTTTTTATAATTTAAAAATAATTTGATATATATATATATATATATATATATATATAATTTACTTTGACTTTTAGTTTTAATAAAATCTTTTTTTCTAATTTGGGTTAAATCCGGTATAATGTGCTTACGTTTTTCACTTTTTTTGAATTTTTACTGAACATTTGTCATATTGGCGACAAAGCGTAAATTTATTTGAATTAATTGGTTTCCGATATTAACAAATAAATATTTTCAATTTTATTTTAGTTAAAAAACACATTTTCTACACACTATCACTATTAATTAAGCAAATTTAGAATTAAAATAAATAATATGAATTATTTTTAAATAATTACAAGTTAATATAAAAATAGTATTTGCAATATCATTGATCTTAATTTTTCGATAATACCTAAGTCGAGTTCATAGTGAAATTAAATTGATAATTGACCAACTATAATATTTTAGGGTATTCAGTACTTGTTATTTAGTTTATACATATTTAACATTGATTAATGCATACTTTATTAATATTTATAAATATTATTTTAAACAAAAAGTATTTTTAATTATAATATACAACAATATTTATTTTTGTAATAAAACATGATACCACCATTTATTAAAACTTAAAAGTAAACGCATAATTTGTTAGAAAATAAACGTTTAATGACTAAAATGCACAATTATATCAAGAAAACGTTACAAATGTTATATTGTCCACAATTTAAATAACATTTACTGTATTTTATAACTTATACCAGCTGCTATAAATCTGAATCTACCGACACAATTTTTTGAAACCCAATTTTTTCTATAAGATAAACAATGTTCTCTATAAATAATATTTTATTTTACAAGCTATTAACTTAGAGTTTAACTAAAATATTTAAAAATGGGATGTAGAAAATTAAATGTACGATAATCCTTCTTTACTTAACAAGTTTACTGAGTTTAAATAAGTTGTACTAAAAAACATTGCCAATTGTAAAGTGTATTACTATTATTTTTATTATTACAAAACCCTTTTGCTTTAAAAATAAGCATGGGGCAATAAGACAACAATTACAGCAAAAAAAACAACAATAACAAATTCTCATTGACATTGGAGATTCTGCAAATCAAAGATTGAGCATCCTTTTGGCCATCACTCAACCCTGCCATCTGTGTAACTTTGTCATCCAGATATGTTCGACTACTTCTTTGCCGTTGTTTGCCGGAATGGCATTCTCTTATTGTTTCCGTTGCACTATAAAATTTTTACAAAGGCCAGGTTGCTAACTTTGCGCTTAAACCCTCCCCTTTTTTCAGGCTTGGGACTGGCTAGATTGAATCATTTCTGGTCCAAGCTAGGCGGAGTTATTGTAAAGTGTGTTTGTAAAACTTTTTTTCAATATGAATGCAGTGCTAACAACTAAAATAATTTGTTAATTTTTTGATAAATTTGTTATTTTTTTAATTGTGCTTAGTGTAAATCCAATTTTGTAACTTCAGATACCTGTTAACACAATAACTACGTAGACAAGACACGTAAGCACCGTGATTTGCAAAATATTTTTGATCTCTATCAAAATTCACATCATGCATATATGATGCTAAACCCAAAACACACAAAAAACAGCACACACACATATATACAAATTTATTTACGTCTAACATTATTGAAGATAACTTTCATATGAAATTCTAGCAATTGCTATCTATATCTACATCTAAATGGGACATATATTGTGGCAAACTTGAAAATAAAAATTAAGCACATTCATGTATGTTTTGAAAATTCAACATTACAATTTTTTTACAATTTTTTTGTTTACTACCTTTAAAAATTTATTATTAAAGTTTGTTTTGTAAAAATAAATTAATCGTATTTTTTGCTTGTAGATCCATACAGTGCACTTTTGGATAATTAGAGAAATGTTTTCTACACAACATGTTCTACAAAGTAGACACATTTATTTTATTTTTTCTAATTCTATAAACACATACACCATTTATATGGAAAATTTAAATCATTTTCTATTAAATAATGATCAGATAACAACATCAACTTTTTACTAAGCATACGTACAGGAGATAGATGAAGCCCTGTCAAAATTAGCACATTCAAATTGATTGACTTTCCTCACATAACCTAAGCACATTAAGCTTGGCGATGCTAATAATAAAAACCATTATAAAATTTGCTTTTTAAGTAGCATTATTAAATCCGGGGTGGTCTAGCGGTATAGCGCTCGAATTTGGACCTCGGTGGGCATCGGGGTTCGAATCCCACCACCGGCACTAAAATGCGGGCCCACGTTCGGTTTCGCTAAAATGCCCACTGCTGAAAGATGTTTCTAGTAAAACATTCAAAGTAGCGAACAAAAAAAATAAATAAACAAAAACTCAGAATTTACACATTTAGAGATAAAAATACTACTACATTATCTGCTTTAAAAATATATTAAAAAATAATCACATATATATATGTATGTATAATAAACATTATCAACTTTTCAACTTATTTTTAATTTGATATTCATATAAACTTCTAAAACTAATTAACTTACTATAAATTAAGTGTATGCAATAACGTGTGCTAGGTTATGCAAACACTTGTAAAATTATGTAAAGAAATAATGATTTTGTTTGAACGTTTTATTGCGTAATTGATTTTAGGTAATTAACGTAGTATGTATACAAATTTTAGGTGTAACGATTGCCATTTACTCATTTGATTGCTACTTATCCAAAAACTCAAAGTTTTTTTTACATTTTTAATTATCAAAAACCCAAGAAAAACAATTAATCTTAATTATTGATAAGCCATTTTATGTTAATATAATTATATATTTGGAAAAAATCTCTCAATTTAAAACACAACAAAAAATAATTAGAGTCCTATTACAGGTCCCAGTATAGCCCCTGTATAATGTGAGTAAAAAAACAGTACACGTAACAAAATCTAAAACTTTTGTATGTAAAATAAAAATTAATTTTGTAAGTTACTTAATATTTTTTAAATTAAATTATTTTTAAAACAGAATAATTATTAACTATTAAAAAATATAATGTATGTGTTTATGTAAGCATTTATTATATTTTAAACATTATTATTTTCAAAAATAAAAATTGTTTTTATTAATTATTTATATATAAATAAATTAAATATTTTAATATTTAAAAATGTTTTAACTAAAAATAATGAGCGTCTGGATAGCACATTAAACGCATGTGTTAGAAGTCACGCAATTTTTTCCTATATTTCGTGTAGCTTCAATCTTTATAATGTATAGATTGTTTTCATTGTTTAAGAAATATAAAATAATTTATTTTAAAAACAAATAAATTTTTTTAATTGCGTTGTTTTGAATTCATTACCTACAGTACAGCATATACAATATTTCACACTATTTAATTTACACAGATTTTATGCAAGCATTATTCTAACTTGTAGACTTTATTGTGTAATTCCAAATAAATATATTTCAAGACGTAAACTGTAAGATAAATTGATATTACAATGTAATAAATGTGCAAACATTAATAAACAAAAATCACAAAACATATAAATAAAATTTGTCATAAGTTATATTTTATTATATATATTTTAATGTTTATTACTTTTAATGTTTTAAAGAAAGCATCTTTCAACATTTTAACAAAGTCAAATGTTGGCTCGCATTTTAATGCCGGTAATGGGATTCAAACCCATGTTCACCCAGGGCCAAGTCCAGCGCTGTACCGCTAGATCACCCCGGCACAGTTTATGTATTATTTATTGCATTTGAATAGTGATATTTTTTTAATTAACTATATTATGTCACTGTAGTTATATATATATAAAGATTTGTGGTTATGACTGAAAAACATACAAATAGATTGTTCACCATCGTACGGCTTTCAACATTGTTATGTGGAGTTAACAATAGTGTGCTGGGGTGGTTTAGCGGTACAGTACTCAAATTCGGACCTCGGTAGACATGGGTTCGAATCCCACCACCGGTACTAAAATGCGGGCCCACGTTTGGATTTGCTAATATTTCCACTGCTGAAAAATGTTTCTCGTAAAACATTCAAAGTAGCAAACATAAAATAAAATAAATAAATAATAAAATTACAAATTGTTATACAAAACGATTTTTTTTAAATTATATATAACATTTTTTATTGCACTAATTTTTAAAAAGTATCTAAATATTTTCCTATTTAAACGTCAAAAATTGTTTTTAATGTTTTTTAAAGGTTTCCAACACAATGCATCGCGTATCACTAATATAAAAAAATTATTTCAATTGTTTCAAATACCACAACATTTTTTTGTGTGACATACAATTTTTAAAACATTATTTTTAAAAACTTAATTATTTAATGACAATTTTTAAAATATTTTTATGTATATTGTTTCGTGTTTTGTTGTAATTAAATGATAATGGTTCAATTATAGAAAGTTTTTAAAATAAGAATAATGATTTAGGGACGACCTAATTTTATAAAACAATTCTTGTTTAATTACTATTATTTTTTGCACTACTTTTCTTATATTTATTTTACATTAAATAGAAATGCTTATGTACAATTTGTGAAGAAATTTGTACGCCACAATTAAGGCAATATTGTAATAGTAATCAGAACCAAAATGCAAAAAAGTTAAATTAAACTATTTTTTATGAAAATAAAAAAACTAATATGGTTTTATTAGTATTTAATTCAAATATTGTTATAGTTTTTTGCAGTTTGTTCTACTTGGAAAAAATTAAGCTTTGGATATTAAATTTATAGCGGTTAGAAAAATACGTATATTCTACAAATAATATTCTAACTTGTTTCAAAGTATAATAAATCAGTTGTTATAAAGCAAATTACATTCTTTAAGTTAAGTTTTAATGGTTTAGCAATATCTTAAGCTAAAATGCAGTATACTTATGTAAAATTGTCAATTACTTTTAAAGGGAATGTCTTATGTTGTAGTAGAAACAAATTAATTTCAACTTCGTTTCAGCTTATATTTGTACTTTCAAATTTTAATGTAAACATATTTTCAGCTAAAATAAATATAGTTATGTTCAAAAGTTGCAACTTAATAGTACAAATATTACAATTATTTAATTCTTGTAAACTGTTCAAATTCACAGTACTCATTTTTTCTTGTTAATATACTATAACTATATTAACCATTTAGTCAAAAGCATACAAAAGCACCTAAACAAAATAATTCAAAAAAATTTATTTTATTTATTATGAAGTACTTGTAATGCTTAATTCTAGAAACTATTTGGTAAGTAAAAAAATTGTTTTATTTTTGCTTCAATTTTTATTGTTATATATAATGTTCATAATTTTATTCAACTCTTTATTATAAACCAAATAATATTAAATTAAAAAACTGTGTTGATAATAATGTATAATGATGAAATAATTATTTTATTTTGTTTTATTATTACCGATATACGTATATAATTATATTTCCCCTTTTATGCATAATATACTATTCTAAACTGTATAATATTGAATTTTGTTATTTCCAGAAAGCTGTGAATTAGTTAGCTACTTTTATTGTGGCAATTGCTAAAGGGTTTGTATAAAGATACATTAAAATTTGTATATATATATATACATATATATATATAATACTAGTTTATTATGTTATTTTTAATGCAATTATTAATTAATATTAATAATGTAAACAACATGTTTAGGGTGTTCCGCGTGAAATGAATTCATTTAAAAGCAATTTTTGCTGTAAACATTTAATAAATTTTGTTGATATTTTTGACAAAAGTATACGTTAAATAAACAGTGAACCCAGCCACTAAAACATTAGAGAATATAAAAATATTATACCAATAAATAGAAATTTGTTATTTCTTTTTATATAGATGACGTATTTAAAGATATGGGCTTTTAAAACAAAAATATACTATTTTTATGTATTTGTCTGGTTAATTGGTTGAATGCAAAACGTAGCTAAAACAAAACAGTTTAAACTAAATTAGTATGGGTTTCAGTGTCATTACCAACACTATTTATAAACCTCATTTGGTTTACCAAATATTTACATACTAAATACATTTTGAACCTACTACAGGCAACAAATGCGGGCCCACGTTTGGCTTCACTAAAATGTTCACTACTAAAAGTTGTTTTCTGTAAAACATTAAAATTACTAAAGCGTTAAAACAAAACATTAAAACTTTTTTAAACAAACGTTTTTGTTAATTTATATACAATATAATACTATATATATATATATATATATATATATATATATACAATAAAATAAAGAAAATGAATAAACCGGGATGTACTTAATTATAGAGTTTCAAAAATATATTATTAATAAATATAGAAATACTTTCGAAAAAAATAGTAGTAGAAATATTTATATTCTCATAATTTTAATTGTTTTACTCGTATGTGTGCTGCAATTAACCAGTGTACATATTTTTCTCTTTTTTGCTATTTCGATAAAACATTTGCAATTGAAATAAATAATGTAAAATGCATTCAAAATTTACAAGTGGATCACAGCATGAAATTACGGCAAATTTATTTATTATTTCCTTAATTATTTACAACAACATAATTTTTCTACCTAAATACTAGTTATTTTGTTGTAAAGGCCTAATGAATAAATACCTAACTATTAAACATAACATATTTTTAACAGCTAAGTAGCATAAATTAAAAGATTGATAATATAAAATATATATTAACTGTATTTTTACCATGTTTCTGTCGATTTTACAGTTAA
This sequence comes from Cardicola forsteri, assembly GCA_025895645.1. Classification (NCBI taxonomy): domain Eukaryota; kingdom Metazoa; phylum Platyhelminthes; class Trematoda; order Strigeidida; family Aporocotylidae; genus Cardicola; species Cardicola forsteri. The sequence goes on along the minus strand of JAKXYG010001525.1, from coordinate 68,163 downwards.
TTGATAAATTTAATCATTTTAATCCATATTTTAATAAAAAATTAGTTATAATTACGTTTTTTATTTTAAATTATTTTATTTGTATTACAAGTGGATTAAATAACACACTGAAGAAAATGAACAACTTTAGTTTAATAATTAATACTCTAGTTTCTAAAATTAAGAAATCTAAAATTCAACATTAGATTTTGTTGCTTATAACAGTATTATATATATTATTGTATTTATTAATGTACTACCGCAACCGGTCCCATATTTGGTTGAGAAAAGAGATCGATTTGAGCGAAAAATTTACAATTTAGCCTCTGTAAAAAAATAATAACATTGCCAAGGAAACACGAAGAGAATGCCATTTCATTAAATTGCCGCAAAAAAGTAGAAGAAACATTACAGTGGGGTTGGAAAAATTTCAACTAGAATTTTAATTTTTGATATGCACGTTATTCAAAGCTCACAATTTAATAAAATACTCTTGTTATCTCCGTGCTTTTGAAAACAAAAGGGGGGTTTTGAAATAAATGAACCGTTTTTGTTTTAATTTAGTTTACTTAGCATTTGTTGTATGTCATGTATGTTAATACAAACCAAACGTTTTCAACTTGAATAAATTGAGGTTTTTCTTGTTTTATCACGGAATACTTTTTTAAATGCGTTTCTAAACATTTTTTATTCTTCAGTGTAGTCCGTTTTAAGCACGTATTAATAATGATTGAAGGTTCAATTGTACAATTGGTAATTTTCAAATGCATTGTGTACTAATTATAAATTCTACCAAGTTATCTATATTGATGTCAATAATAATAACACTAGAAATAATAACAATGTTTTATTATCATTGTGGAACATAGACATATTCTTTATTGGAATACAAATTATTATTATTATTAATAATAATAATAATAGCTTTAATACCTCACTACAAGTACATTTAACATATAAATAAATAAATGCACACATACTGTTAACTTGTGAAGTTAATCTTTGATTATATATTTTAACATATTTTCAATACGTTTTTTTTGTATTAATATGCGTTAAATCACAACAACGTTATTTGTATTTAATACTTCTAAAATAATAAATGTAAATTTGTAACTTTAATTATTTTGGGTTTTTTTTCAAATCAATAAAGAAAGGAAATAATTTTTTTTATTATTATTAAATTTTTGCTTTTATAAGTCAAAAATACAAAGATACTCGTACTTAAAAATGCCTAAAAAGTATTGATTATTAAAATTTATTGAATTAAATAAAATATTAATTATATTTGGATTGCATAATGACAGTTATATAAATGATACATACTACTTACTACCGCCTTAAATATTAGCAATAAATTAATTATAATTTTGCTACAATTTACTAAATATTAGATTATTAACAGTGGAATACGACTTAAATGTCTATTATTATTATTATTAGTAGTAGTAGTAGTAGAAGAAGTAGTAGTACTATTATTATTATTATTATTATTATTATTATTATCATTATTATTATTATTATTATTACAAATTCTTCATTAGCGTTTATGTGTTTACTGTTATAAAATGGATGATTGCACACTCCTCCATTCTCAACACAGTATGGAATTGTTATAGAATGACTACTTTTCATTTCAACAATTAATGCTTTATTAGCTTCTTCAAACGTCTTTATAAAAACCTTCATAATTCAATTAATTATTATAATAAAACTTTTTTTCTTTCAAACAAGCATAGGTTAAAAAGATAACAAGTTTTCTGCAACCTACCAAAGTTTATTTTGCCATCATTAATTGTCTATACTAAAATCGTTCTCCATTGTCTTTCGGGTGTAAAATTTTGATCAAGTAATTTTTTTTCGTCCAATCGAAGATTGAGCTTTTTTTCGGTTTTTACTCAACCCTGTCATCTGGGTCGTGCTATCACTACTTTGCCGTTGTCTGCTGATATGGCGTCATCTTACAGAGGTCACGTTACTAATCAGCCTCTTTTATCAAGGCTGACTAGATTGTTTCTAGACGGAGTTAATTAATTATACAAAACTCTAAAACACTGGCCTATCTCCCTTTTTTACAACTTCACTACAAAAAGTTGTGTTTTCAACATAATTATATTTCCAACAACAACTTGGTGATCAAAGTTAACATTGGTTATTTGTCAAAATAATCCAACTAAAAATATTTCGAATGTAAAGGCGATTTGCAACAAAAAAACACCAATTTATGAAAATTCAAAGTTATATATAAAAAAAAAGTATCCAAACCTTATCTAAACAAAAATACACAAAAAATATACTGATAAATTGTTGACCATGTCTGTGTTTTGTGCACAGTTCTATTTTATGACACTTTTCATTTAACTGGGCACGTCTATGAATCATGTTTGGTAGCTGAGCTTTACTTTATACTATTTTTTGGGTTTGTTCCCATAACCAGTTATTTATTGACTTGTCCAATATTAACAAACATTTGCAAAACACCGTTTACAACCACATATATAAATCTTTGTTAATCACACACCGAAGCAGCGTATTGATTTAACTTGAAAATACGTACACCAATTTTTGCACTCGGAATGAACACAGGTCAATAGTCAAAGCATTTGCTTGTAGATGAAATAGAAATTTAAGATTTGCATTTAAACTTTGTTTTTCTTTGTTTTAGTTGGAATATGTTAAATACACTTGAACTACTTACTAATAAAATAATGTAAAATTATTATTTTACACTTTTTTTATTAACTGTCTAGGCAATCGTATTTTAGTCCATTTTATTACCTAAATAAACACTAACCTTACCTTTGCTTCTTGTAATTGTTTTTTCGATGCAGAACCTCCACAAATTCAACCCAACCAAATGGTTCATGCGCGATTAGGCAATGTGGCTCGTTTGCGATGTACCGTCAATTCCGTTCCGCTTCCTACTTTGGGACAATCACACTGGTATTTTAACAATCAGCCCATTAGAGAAGATATGCAGTAAGGATTTTAAATGCTTTTATTTCAAAATAGTGCAAATGATTGAATAAATTTCAAATCCCATCACTCTATACACGTGCTACATTAAATAGCTATCTATTTGTACGATACAGTTGCTAAGTTTGTCAATTATTATCAGCCAGAATGACGATAGACTAACAATAGTAAATGCAGGTTGATTTTATTTGACTAAATGCCTACATACTATAAAATCTTCGCAATTTAATGTTGGAGTAATAAATTGATCAAAGCACAATATGGGGCACTAAAAATGATTAATTACTTTAATTGCACATGTAGGAGAAACAAATTTATGTATTAGCATTTTAATACATGTATATAATTATTTATTAAATCGTATTGTATGAAATATATTAAACTACTACATTAAGCACACCGGTTAAAAGAAATATATAGGCAAATTATGATAATTATTTTAAAAACAGTTTGTGCAAAATAAGAATAAAATAAATACTTTTAAAAATAACATAAATATATAGTTATGTTAATATTTATATCATTCGTGTAGCAGTATACTTAATACGCATTGGTTTATAACCAAATTACAATGACTTTGTTTGATGGGAAACATTTTTTCAGGCATGTAAGCATTTATGTCCACCCAGCAACAAGCGTGACGCCTTAACCACTCTTGCTACCTAAGTTTTATTATATCCTAACCTTTAAACCACATGCATGTGTATAAACGTTAAATTAATAAGAGCATGTTATCTATTTATAATTCATTGTACTTCGTCCTAGTTACAAATTAGAACGTGAAGAGTTTATTGGCGGTGTAGTACTTGTTCTCCAAATCCAACATGTATTGATTACCGATTTTGGACAATACAATTGCACTGTAATGAATGGATATGGTTCGGATTGGAAACTCATACGATTGACTCATCAAGGTTAGATTAACATTTTCCATTAATTAATGATTATTAAATTGCCCTTTCTCCTTTTACAGTTTTTTATTCGATTGTGAAGAGTTGTCGTTTCTTGTTACTTTTGTTTTTGGTATTAAACCAATTTGAAGTAGGTTTTTCACTGTATTTAGGCTTGAAACTGGGTAGAGTTTGATTGTTCAATTGCGTTACAATACAAATCTTTTTTTAAATTTAAATAACACGGTACAACAAAGTTGGTCTATTCATTTTAATTAGATTGTTTTTAAATAAGTCACTTGCGGTTTACCAATTTTTTTCTAACAATTTTCCCATTGTCCATTCCATAAGCGTTTTTGTTGGTTTTGGGAATTATAAATGTATAACTTGACTAAATACTTTTATTTTTCTCATTGTATTAATGTCATATAATTGACAAACGTTGGTTTTTCTCACAATCTCATTGTTCAAAATGCGGTTGAGTTGGCTAATCATCACAAGGTTTCTCAAAATTGACAATGCAAAACACTTATCTCATCAATATTTTTTGTTAGTTTCCACGCTTCACCTGTGGGAATAACAACTTATATGTACAAACAAGGTTTTATCTTTAAATGCAATAACATTACCACATTAGTTTAAGTCCATAAAACTGGGGGTCGTTGTTTCTTTTTAAGAGTGGTATTAACGCCGACTTTGATTTTTTTTCATTTTTATCAATGACGCTATACAGATATGTACAAGATTTTATAAATTTATTATTCTGTTTACTAATTTAAATGGATATATAATTGTTTGAGTTTTTACACAACACATTTGTTTTCTTTTTAGCAGCTAATAAATAGTCGAAAACAAAGATGTGTTGTTTTACATCGTTTATCAGTATTATTATTATAAAGCCCTTTTACTTTAAAAATAAGCATAAGATAGCAATTACAGCAAAAAACAGAATTCCATAATTCAAAACGAACATGGAACAGCAAAATTTTCCCATGTATTCGAACATTTTGCCAAACGTTTTGTTTAATTCCATAAAACATTCATTTTAATTATATCTTGCCGAATAGTTTTTGACAAATCAGAAATTGAGCTTCCTTTCAGCTTTTACTCAACCCTGTCATCCGGATACGCGCAATCATTTCTTTGCCGTTGTTTGCCAAAATAACTACCTCTTAAGGTTTTAGTAGCAGTATAAATTTTTAAAGGGGCCAGATTGCTAATCTTGCGCTTCCTCCTTTATCCAAGCTTGGCTATAGACTAAATTTAATAATTTCTGGTCTAAACTAGGCGGAGTTTCCGGTGTCTTACGAATTATTTATTTCAAAATCCCTTTTCGTTCTAAAGAGCATGGGACAACAATATCGTTTTATATGATTGTATATTAAATGTTTTGTTTTCAAGATTGTTCATGTCAAAAATTACAATTTTATTTTCATTTTGCTGAATCCTGTCATTGTAATAATGCTGCTTTCACTATTTCTGTTGTACTTCACTATAATGGTATCCTCTTGTTGTTATCCTTTATGAAACTCGGACTGCTAATTCTGCTTTCCAACTCTCATCCTTTTTCATCCCCACTTACGTTTAAGAGTTAATTATAAACTTTTAAATAAAATCTAAATTTAAACATTATTTACACATCTGAAAAACCTTTTTATATTGCACAATGTGATGACATTTTTATCATAGTTTTGTTATAAAAAACATAGGGCACCAAGAGTGTTCCATGTAATTGTACATTACAATTTCGGCTTTAAAGATTGTGCAAATCAAAGATTGAAATTCTATTTGGATTTTATCAAACCCTATCATCTCTGTCGTAATTTAATAAAATTGCGTTTTCTCGTTGTTTTTTTTTCAACAATATTTTTGTACAAAGGCCATACTAGTAATCTTGCGCTTAAACGCTCCTCTTTTTTCTCAATCAGACCTTGAACCGGATATAGTGGAGTCATGTGTCTTACTAAGTAAGCCGATATTACCTGCAAAGTTTAAATCATATTACCTAATACTGTAGGTCAAATTTTCCATAGTTATCAGTCAAAATAAGGAACTGTGACAAAATACATTTGGTGACGTTCTATTGTAACAATTTTAAATACAACACTATAACCGCTTGATTAGTTCTAACGCAACAACGAGAATTTTAGTATAACGGCCATACATACTTCAAAGGTTTTTCCTAAACCTGAACAATTTTTTTATACAGCTTTACAATAAACTGTAACAAAAGTTTTTGTAAAATTAATACAATGGACTGTGGATAATTGTTTTTCGTCGTTGGCATTGTTTAACAATTTTGTGAGGAGTATAGTGATTTGTACAAAACAACTTTACATCTAAAAGAAGCAATGTCCACTTTTTATTAAGCAAAATCTAAAACAATCTTTTTTGTAATATTTGCCAATATAATATAATATTTTATGTCAACTATAGCAATTAGTAAAATATTTTAAAAATTTAACATTTAAAAAATTGTATTTTACAATTTTTAAAATTAATATTTTACTTTTTTTATATTTAAAGTACAAATGACATTTTATATAATTTCAATTTTTATCTGTTTGGCATTTAAATTGGAGACGTAATTTAGTTTGAAAAAATGTTTTTTTTTATAAAAAAAAAATTATGATTTTAGTAATTTGACAAAATTAAACCAAAAACGTACATTTCTAAACATATGAAATTTAAGTTCACAGTCTGCATTATCCCACAAATTGTATTTTATATATTTGAAAATTAACAATACATGTTTCGAAACATACGTCATATATATCTATATATGTAATTATTTTTTTAAATTATTTTAGAAGTATACAGTACTTTTGGGTGTTACGTTAAATATTAAAATAGGAACCTATGTGAAAAAAATTGCTATTTCAAGTACACTTAACAATTTTGACATTTAGGTAAAATTTATTTTGAATTATGTATTTTAGTTGAACTAGAAAATATTTCGATTTGTATTGTTTTTACAAAAAGGTTGTTGGAAATACTTGTGGGTATAAATGATGTTTAATAATGGATTGCAATACACATTTATTTGTTATACATGATTGCTTAATCATTATTTTGTAATTCCAAATGTGTTACGCTTTTAAAAAACCGGTATTTTGCAATTGTAATTATGTGTTAATAAAACTCGATGTATATTTTACAATTTTTTAAATTTATTTACAATATTTATCGTAATGTTTTTTAGGATATTTAATTAAATATGCATCACATTATTTATTATTTTTTTATTATTTTATGTTTGCTACTTTGAATGTTTTGCAAGAAACATCTTTCAGCAGTGGACATTTTAGCGAAGCCGAACGTGGGCCCGCATTTTAGTGCTGGTGATGGGATTTGAACCCCGATGCCCACCGAGGCCCAAATTTGAGCGCTGTTCCGCTAGACCACCCCGGCACACTAATAAAACTGTATCTAGATTTACTTTATCCTACTTTCAAACTTCTTTCATTTCTAACTAACTAAAAATCAATATCAATATTACTTTTGAATTTTTAGAAGATGTGCCAATGCAATTTATCATTGGCATCGGTATAACAGTTGCTATTCTTCTTATTGTGGGTTCGATACTTTTGTGCATATGTCGACAACGAATTTGTGGAAATGTGAAATACAATAAAGGTGTGTTATTGCAGCAAATTACAAATTACCTCTGCTGAAGTAACTAAGCTAATAATAATAATGATAGTAATAATAATAATAATAATAATAATAATAATAATAATAAATGCATATATTTTAATTTATTATATACAGCAGACTTATTGTATTATTATTACTACTATTATTTTGATTTCCATTACTATTATTATTACTAATATTATTATTATTACCATTATAATAATTATTAATTTTATTATTACTATTATTATTTATTGATATTATTGTTATTTGTATTACTATTATTATTGTTATTGTTATAATAATTATTACTATTATTATTATCATTATTACTGTTATTATTACTTTTATTATTGCAATTATTATTATTGTGTATTTTATTAATGTTGACCAGTTCACTGTTATATCAATTTTATTATTTTAAAGTATATTGGACAAAATAGTTTTTTTCAAAATTCATATTTTGTGTATATTTTTAAACATTTAATTAAAACTTTATAAAATGGATGCATTTAATTACTTATAAAACCTGTTTATCATAATTATTATTATTATTATTATTATTATTATTATTATTATTATCATTAGCGTTACTAATGCGAGAAAATATTTTATAGCTATTTTAAATGTTTATATTTTGCACATTTTTATTAAACAATTTAAATATATTAACACAATTTTAAAATAATTTAATCTTGTTGTTCTTGTATTATTTTTTAACTAATTTATTTTGTTAAAATATAGTTACTTATTGACATTGTATAATTTTATTTAACTTGAAAATTGAATAAAGTATGGCACAGGATCGTGTTTTTTAACAGATGACTGTAAATTTGTTCAATGTAAAAAACAGATTATTTTTATAATAAAATCTGCTTGTATGAATTTTTATCTAAGTAAATAATAATCCAAAATCCGCATTACGGCTACTATATATATATATATATATATATTTAATTTTATTCATATTATATATATTATTATATATATATAAGTTTTAATTTTATTCATATTATTATATATTAAGTTTTAGTATCTTACTGGATATACATTCAGTGTAAAAATACATTTTCACCATCAATAAAAATAAATAAATAAATAAAATACCAAAATTTTAAAAAATGTAGCAGTACAAATAATAGGAACAAAATAAAATATAGAAGATTATATGATAATGAATATAAATATAGCCAATACGGTAAACATGAGGTTCAAAAAGAAATAATTCAAAATTGCTATACTTTGAATGAGTCATTATAAGGTACAGCTACATTATGTTGTTGGATGTCAAATTAAGTTCAAATTGTTATTATTAGTAGTATTAATATTACAGGAAATTCGGTACAAAATACCGTACCAAATACATTGCAAGATTATGGAATGTTAAATTCCGATTTCAAAGTTGGCGCTTATTCTCCGAATTCGGAAGCTTATCATCTCGATCCCTACCAATTGTATAACAAGGCTTCGGAATTAAACAAATCATTAAGTCAAGTCAATAGCGATGTGATAACTGAAAAAGTAAGTTTTTTAAAACAAGGCAATGGATATGGTTTTTCAATTGATACATCCATTAAAATTAGTTTATTTTTTGTAATTACAAAATCGCATATGCATTAATGAAATGGTATTGGGTGAGTGAGTGGAGCAAACTTTATCGATTCTGTTTTTGTTGACCTTGAGTTAGGAGCATTGTTTATGACCTTTGTTTTAGGTCGGTTGTTACTACGATCACTAATGGTTTATGATATGACCGTATTTTGATATCATGGGTATATGAGATAAGTCTATATAACAAATCAACTGATGAAATGAGGACCAGAGTTAATCGTGAGAACAACACAGCTTATTCTGTATTTAAAACGTACACTCAACTGTACTTTGTGCTACAACTGTCACCAACTTTGAATTATTAAACAAAATATACGTGATTAATTGTGGTTTTTGTACATGGCAAACAAATCAACTGTTGTACGATAATAACTAATAAACAATTGTTAGTACAAAATCACAAATCACTGATATGCACTAATATTTTAGGAGGTTCATTGTCTGTATAAAATAAACTGTCTTATTAGGCCCTGTGACTGCAAAATAGAATAATAGTAGTAATAATAATAACAATAATAATATTAATAATAATGATAATAATAATAATAATTCCAAATAAAAATATAAGAAGACGTAAATTGTGAGATGAATTCATTTCGTATATTCTCGTCAGTCACAAACATATAACATTTTAGTATATATATACAAAAAATAAAAAGGGGGGTACAGATAACATTTAAATTAATACAACTCAAACAGTTACACACAATCATTACGACCAAGCTAAGTTTAATGTAGTGACGAACATTGCATTTACCAGTTCACTTGCAGTTGCGGTGACAAATACATTGGTCGGACAATGCGTCGCTTATCTAATCGGGCTAAAGAACACATTCCTAATTGGATCAATAAGAGGTCAAACGGAAATGAACACTTGTCTACATCATCCATATTACGTCACTTACTACAAACCAAACATCAAATCAACTTTAAAAATTGTTTTAAAGTGCTAATTACTTCTCCAGCTTCGAATATGTTGAAAATTCTCGAATCTGTTTATATCCACACATTGAAACCTGCTTTGTGTGCACAAAAACAGTTCGTCACTACATTAAACTTAGCTTGGTCGTAATGATTGTGTGTAAATGTTTGAGTTGTATTAATTTAAATGTTATCTGTACCCCCCCTTTTTATTTTTTGTATATATATACTAAAATGTTATATGTTTGTGACTGACGAGAATATACGAAATGAATTCATCTCACAATTTACGTCTTCTTATATTTTTATTTGGAATTATAAAGGGAACCCAATGCTTTAAAATAATAATAATGTTGCTTAGATTCAATTGCCAGTCCATTAATTTCAATGTGTGATATAAAGAAAGCTCTAATAAAAAATGATTATTAATTATTATGGCTTTTTTCTACTTTAAATGCTTAACGGGAAACGCATTTTTAGCAGTAAACATTTTAGTGAAACTAATGCTGGTGGTGTGGATTAAGCCTATGCCTACGCAGGCTCAAATCAAGCGTTGTACCACTAGACCACCCCGGTTAATGCCTAATGCGTCAGTTGATAAAATTTTAATTGACTATCTTTCTACATATAAATACAACTCAGTTTTGTTTTTGCATTTGTAATAATTGCGTAATTTAACAGGAAATTGAGTTGCATTTACAAGTATAGTCAAGTGTTTTTAATTGCATCTAACAAGATAAACGATTTTTATTCAGTTATATATATATATATATATCTTTTTAACTATGTTGTTATTAATAAACACTACAATTTAAATAAACGTTGTTAGTACAGAAACCTGGTCACTAGAGTAAGATTTTGGCTAACAGGATTACGTTTAAAAGCTTCAAAATTTTTAGTGGTTTAGTAAAAAAATTATTTTTAAAAATTATTGTTGTTCTTTCTTGATCGGCAATGCAATTGATTAATTTATAAATAGCAAAGTTTTTAAAGTATTATGTTGTTTTTTCTGTTTTTAAGGGCTCATTAAAAACTATTCCAAATAATCGACCGGGTAATTTTTATTTTGAAAATTCGAAAGAAGATTTTTCTACCAGTCCGTAAGTAGTAGAAATTTTATTTGTTTTCAAACAAACCTGCCAATATATAAATACAATAAAACAAAAATTATTTAATTTTTACAAACATTTGTCGTTTATTTTTATATAAAATTTGGTTTATCGTTGTACAATTCCTTTCTTCCAGTTTCATTTTGCTACTAAGTAAAATGAAAATGTTATAAAAAATTGCATTTTAAGTAACTATTTTTCATTTCTATAGAATACTTATAAAAGTTATAAATAACAAAAATATTATATTTTAAATTTTGCAAATTGTTTTAAAGGTTCAATAATGTATTAAATTGTTTTTCTGTAAAAGGGTATATACTATTTATTGAAATATTAGTGTAATAAAAGCATTAAATTGTGCATGTGTTTGTCATTAATATAGCACAGTATTTCTTTTTTTTCTTTTTTGAATTTTTATTTCCAATTTAACTAATGAATAAATTTGGTTTTTTATTGGTTAGAAATAAAATTTTATTACTGTATTCGACATTGGACTAAGGCAGAACTAGTAATAGCACGTATATTGCAATTAGCTGTACAACTATCTTGTGTTGTGTCGTTCATTTTCAATCTAAATCGAACTGCAGACATGTTTTCATTATTAATTTCAATTTATTTTTATTATTTTTATAATAAACGTGACTAAAATAGGTTTGTGTGTTTTGGAAACAAACCAGGATTCAAAAAAATATTATAATTTTGTTATGAAATTGCTTTAAATATTTTTTTTATTTATTTTTATTAACTTTTGATTTAAAAATAAAGGGATATAATTAAATTGAATTTTTTATATAAATAATAAAATATTGCATTAAAAAAGCACGCTAGTTTAATTGAAATAATATTTTTATTACATGTTTGAGAGTTATAAAAGACAAAATTGAAAATGCGGTAACTTGTAAACATTACAAAAACATTAGAAATATTCTTATATTTTTAATATAATACAACTTTATAAATATTTTTTTACAAAATATATGATTGATATCATTAATAATGACCAAGTGTAATTAATGTAATTTTCTAGGCAATTAGAAAATTTAACAGATTTTCTTGCTTAAAAATTATAGTTAAAATGATTTATTTAATAATTAACATTTTTGTACATTTTGTTACTATTTTAATAAACTGTTGTTTGTAATTCTTTTAAAAATAATAAGAATTTTACAATTTTTTATATCATTCATATTCCAGTAGTGCAACCTTCCACACTTGTTCTATAATGAAGCCTACGTGCAACGGCGGTCCCTACATTCAATCCTTCAACCAGCAAGCAACATCATCCGACCAGGCCCGCTACTTTACCGATTATCCAAATGCATTTTTGTCCAACGGCTTGGTCTACACTCAACCGCATCACGGATTTGCTACCGAATCGACTCATTTCGCTCAGCCCGATCTGACGCAATCGATGCGATCAAATGATCAAAATTATTATCACGTGTATCCTGCTGCTAACAATAAACTGTTAACTAGTATACCCCATTTAACAACTGTAAATTTGACCGAAGGAATGCCAACTCATCAAATTGTAGAAAACACATGTTTTGCCCCAACCAATGGGCCAAATGTTATAGATGTAACCAGATCACCCATACTGCGCAACGGTCACGAACAGAACGAATTTACGCCAAATCAATCGCTTTCGCCACTTTCCGATTATTCGTTATCAAATAAAATGTCATCGTATCCTTTGCGATCAAATGTTATCAATCAACTAGAGTCTCATAATTCCATTCAAGGCATTGCCTATGTAATTAATGATCACACGACCAATGTTTAAGATACTTTTTTTAAAACAAACAACATATTACTTATTTCGTTCGGGTGCCTTATTAAATGAAAGTTAGACAAACAAACCAAGTATTTGTTTGTTTAAACTTTTACATGAATATTACTCATATTTTGAAAATGTATTTTAATAGCATGTGCAAAAATATGTAATTTTTTATTTATTTATCATGTAATAAATACAAAATACCAAATCTAATTATAAACGAGTTTTTATATATACAACCTCTTTGCATTACTGTTTAAAAACATTTTAAATATCTTTGTCCAGTTTTAACATTTAATAAATATATTTTTTTGCAGTATAATAATAATAGTAGATTAAGTAAAACATAAGCTTTAATTGCATGTTTATAGTAACAATAATCAGTTTAAGAAAATTTATTTGTTTAAAAAGTAACTAAAATATACAGTACTTAAAGCATATAAAACATAAAATGAAAAATAAAAATAACTATTTAATCGTATTCCAAATTGTTTGTAATGTAACTCAGGTATATTCAGGTATATTCACGAGTTAAGTAGGAGGAAACTCTTTTTGGTACTCGGTTCAAAATATCAGGTATCAACAAAAATAAATCTCGAAAAAATTTTGTTTATAAATATGGAGTTATGAAAATGTATATATATATATATATATATATATATATATATATGTAAATAAGAATATAAAATTTAAGTATAATTATGGAGAAAAAAATTATCATACGCCAATTTAAAGGAGTCAACAGACGGTGTTGTAACAACGTGGTACGGTAGAAGATTCCACGCGGATATGACCCTATACGAGAAATGGTTTAATTGAGACCGAAATTTAACTCTTGGTTTGGATAACTTAAAAGGGTGCCCCCTTTGTGAATTGTTAGCAGGGATGAGAAGATATCCGATATCATTCGACCTTAATAATTTAAAAACTAGTATGAGGTTGCCCCGGAGCCTCCTATTTTGCAGTGGAAAGATTTTAAGAGATTTTAAACGGTTAAGGTAACTTGCATTCTTGAGCTGTCTGGGGATCTTAGTAAAGCAGCGCTGAACTTTGTTTAAAATCTTAATGTCTGCCTTTAGGGAAGGGGATGTAACTTGGATACAATATTTTAAATGCGGTCTGATGTATAGCTGGTAGAGTAGCCGTAAACAACTCATAGGGATATTACCAAGATTACGTTTAAAACAATTGGTGAGTTGGAACCCCTTAGATGCCGCTATCCTGTGGTGTGAATAAAAGTTTAGGGAGTGGTCGAGAGTAACCCCTAAATCCTTAACTGAATTATCTCGAGTAATTGGAGATGAGTTTGGCGCTCTGAATAAATTGCCTGAAAGTTTATCAGCGGAGAAGTGTTTACACTTGAAAAAATTCAGAGGAGCGCATTTGCTATAAACCAGTTGTAAATACTCAAAATATCTAGTTGAAGTTGTTCAGGATTAGTACTCCAAATCTTGACATTATCAGCGTATAACAAGATGTCAGAACGAACAACAGCGGGTAAGTCATTAATATAAATAATAAATAACAAAGGACCAAGGACGGACCCTTGGGGGACACCTGAGGTAATGTTAACTGCTGCGGAAGTGATATCACCTAATCTTACACTTAGTTGCCGATTGGAGAGGAAATCCATTATCCAATCGAGGAGAGGCGGGCTAATCTCAAATGCTCTCAGTTTATTCAATAATGCCGAATGAGGTACTTTGTTAAATGCTTTGCAAAAATCAAAGTAGATGACGTCGATTGAATGAGAGTACTCCAGCATTCTGGTAAGACTATTGGTAAATGTTAGTAGATTGGTGAGGCAGGATTTAGAGGGCATAAATCCATGATGAACAGGGTTAATAAGGTTGTTGTCGACTATAAAATTTATTAAGTGAGACTTAATTGTTTTTTCCATAATTTTACTGGGAGCAGATAAGATGCTAATAGGTCTGTAGCTCTCAGCCTTAAATCTACAACCAGATTTGTAGATCGGCCTAATATAAGCTAATTTCCAAACGGAATGAACCTTGTCTTGTTTTAAGGAAAGGTTAAACAGGTAAGCAAATGCAGGAGCTAACTCGGCGGCACATTCTCTGAGTATTCTCCGATATATTTTATCTGAGCCCCTAGAGAAAGATTTTAATTTGAAAAGGAGATTACGGACAATCTCCGGGGTGATGAGGGGAGATCCTGATAAAAGTGAGGGACTAGTGGAAGGGTTACCTACAAAATCCGTATTAAAGACGGATTGAAAGTATTGGCTGAAAGTGTTACATACTTTAGGCAAGGGAAGAGGAAACCCATGCGTGTCCTTAAGTTGCGGAAAAGAATTTGTGGTCACTCGTCTGTTCTTAATGAATTTGAAAAACAGGCTCTTATCAGTTTTAGCCTTATTTAGGATACTATTAATTTTACGATGCTTTAGACTGGTAAGGCTAAGTGCACATTTGTTTCGTAAAACTAGGTACTTGTAATAAAAACAAGGAGGCTGGTTAATTTTCACTTATAAAACTCGCGATTACGGAGTTTAATGAGTTTAATAAAACGTTGTGGAATCTTATTCGACTGTCGGAAGGGCGCTCGGAGGGGGACAAAAAGTTTAACTCCCGACTTAATAGTATTGGAGAAATATTCGCAGAAATTATCAACCTTGTCCGTAGAGGAATAAACCCATTCAAAACATTTTAAATAGTTCCTTAAACCCTCAAAATTAGCATTACTGAAATCTGGGATAAGCGCTGAACAAGGATTGGCGATGTGGGCTGAATTTGGGAGATGGACTTTAAAAACCAAGACAGAATAATCACTTTTACCCAACGGCGGCAGAGTAGAGACAGAGTCTATTACATGAGGGAGATTAGTGAGAACTAAGTCTAAGCAAGAAGAAGTACAGCCCATTCTATGCCTAGTGGCGGAGGAAACCTGTTGAAAGAGAGCATTCTCAATGCAGAATTAGAGAAAGTTAGAATTAAAAGAGTTGCCTTGACTGAATAGAGTGTCCCAACTAATAGTAGGGGCATTGAAGTCACCCATAAGCACTTGATACTTATGGGGAGAGGCACAAACTGAGTGAAGTTTTTGTATTAATGCAGAATTGGAGGCTTCAGAGAGGGAAGGGGGTCTATAAAGGATAGTAAATCTAGCGTGGTCACCAGATGAGAGAAAAATGGAGATAGAGAGAGGATCAAAGCTTTAATTAATAGAGGCTGTGGGAGGTAAAAAAGTATAGATTAGGCTATCATAAATGTAGAAAAGACAGCCGCCACATCTAGATCGCTTTGAGTCAGACCGGATGATACTATAGCCTTGGATTAGCAGTTCATTATCAAGAACATCTTCCGACAGCCAGGTTTTAGTAATGCCAATTAAATGAAGCTTAGCATTAAGAGCTAATAGACTTAACTCTCTGAGTTTATTATGGAGACTACATGCATTGGTGTGGTATATTTTTAGGGGGGAAGTACAGGTTGAAGAAGGAGCCCTGTTCTTTTTAACCGGTGGAGAAATTGTACTTGGCTCCGGGGCGTTAATGAAAAATGGAAAATGGAAAATCCTTGGAAGGGCTGTTGTCTAATCTCAAGGGAGTTAGTTTGACTAAAGAGATGGCCGATAATTTCGGACAAACGGAGCTGGGCAATGCTAGAGGTTTACCAATCCTGTCCCTACTGTCATGATCCTTGTGCACCCGGATCTCCGGGAAACGGGACTTAACGCTCATCCAACTACTGAGAAGTTCGAATGTTGTGTCGGAGGAATTGAAGGTGACAATTACTGGGGGAAATAGAGGTTTCTTTTACAGGACATGCGCGTAGCTTTAAAGTTAATAGGCTGGGGATGGCATGTTTTAACTATCTCAGAAACTATCTTTTTAAAGTTGGTAGCGGTGTCAGGAATTCCCTAACTATTAAATTGTTTTCCCTTCTTTTATTTGCTGCAAATTGCTTGGCTGCAGATAAAATTTCCTCCTGTGAAAGTCTAAGAGCAGCCTTGGTGACTGGAGAAGGAGAGACTTTCTTAAGAGTAGATGGGGGGGCGTAATTGAGGCTTTGAGTTGGATGATCTCATCGGAGTGTTTGTTGGATTAAACCTGTAGGGTAGATTAAGACTCAGCTAAATCATTGACAGATTTGCAAATATTGGTGTTACTGAGTTTGACATCGTTAAGTAGATCTAATATGAGGTTTAACTTAGCATCAATTTTAGGGTTGGGCTTGGGGATAACACGGGATGGGCGACAAGGGAAGAGTTTGATGACCAAATGCAATTTATGCAGTTAAAATCAACTTCGCTAGTTGCCAGTTCGTTGTAGATAACCTCCAAGAGACCGGTACAGTTTTCATGGAACCAAGTGTTGCACCTGGAGCAAAGCATACCAGTCTTTACGGACTTACTACACCCCCGACGGTCACAAACCGCTACCTGAGAAACTTTCATTGATAGATCAAAAGTTTCTAAAATGTAATAAAAATAAAATATCACACGCAAAGTAATGTGATAATCGGGTTAAAGAGAATAAACAATGCATGATCAAGCACGACACATACAATTTGGACTTGAACACAAATAGGCAATTAAAAATTGCACAATTATACACAAAAACACAAAAAGATACGCAAAAAACTAAGCAAAAAACACAAGAAACACGTAAACACGAAACACTTTTGCAAGCGCGAAAACAATAAGCAACTTTTGAGCGCACGTCACGCAAGCATATCGTATGGATTAAATAAACAGTTAACTCTAACCACAGGTGAAGAATAAAAACGTATGTACAAATATATTTTATAAAATTTTATTCTATTAATGTTTTTTAATTATATTTTTACAGTTTTTAAGCCCTATTGGGTTCACCACAAAACATGTAGAAAATTATTGTTGACCAAAATAGGATAATTAACACAGGAAGTGGAAAATAATTACTAATAGGTAACAACTACAAACATAACAAACAAATTAACAAGAATACATAGATTTAATCCGTACTTTTAGTGAGCAAAGCTTTTTAATATCCAACTTAAAGATGCATTTAGATGTCCAAACATTTACTCTGCGTATTAAACCATGTTTGTAAAACAATTTTATTTACTATACTATTTATAAACAATTTTAAACGTTTTTTAAAATAAACCCATTAATCTACCCTTAAAACCTATAATAGCATCCCAACGTTTAAGCATTTATTTAAACCAGCCATTTTAATGCTTATTATATTTTGTAACTGCAGTTATAATCATTATTTTAATTATGATTTAATTTTAAACTAATAATATAGTTTATTTTAATTAAAACTGCATAAACAAATTTTTCAGTTTTGTATAAAACAATCTAACAAAGGTTTTACTGTGCATTGCTTATTTTTTTAACCAACTTTTAGCTAAGAAAATAATGTGCTTTAAATACATTACAACCTATCAATATATTTGTTAATAGAATTTTATTGTATTTTATTTTGAGCACTGCTAATATAACAAACATTTTATATTTCTTAACATAAAAAGATTACCGCATATATATATATATTTAAATAGAAATGAGTTGGCCATTAGCAAGCGGTTCAATTTTTAGCTTAACGTGTTAACATACTTATTGTATTCATTTTAGTATTTTTCAACCTTCCATTTAATTCCAAACATTTATTTTTATGATTATTTATTAGGGCAAAAATTAAACAGTTGTTTAAAAGGATTTAATTTTTAATAAAAATAGAGTACTTTAATTTTTCACATACTGTACTTACATAAGCGCTTTTGATTTTTAACCAATTTTAGATTAATTTACATTTAAATACAGAAACCAATAATATAATTTGTTGCACTTTGCTAACTTGTAGCTAGTCCTAGAATTGCATACATTTACTTCGCGTTTTTTTTCAAAAACAGAAAAAACAAGTTATTACTAGAAGCGATAAACAGTTTTCTTAATTTATGTTCTTCATTATTTAATAGACGACACCCAGTAAAGATATTTTAGTGATTATACTCAACGTAATAAAACCATAAGACTGTACTTTTTATTTGAGTTCAAATGTGACGTAATTTTATCAAATTATCTGCTTGTAATTCTAGCCTTATTTTTAAATACCATAAGTCCTTAAATAGCGGCTTCTTATCGCGTTTATATACGTTATTAGCTATTGTAATTTTAATTATTAATTATTAATATTTATTAATTTATTATTAATTTTTACTATCTACGGAACATAATGTGCTTTTACACTTTGTATTTAATAAGTTAATTTTACGATTTATTATTTAAACTAAAAACGGCATTAAATTATTTACATTTACTGTTAGCTTAAACATTGTTTAAAACTTACCAAGTATTGACTACGACACTGGATGCAATCTCCCATAAAGCTGTTTTAATGTTACTTTGATCATTTTTAAATTTACTTTAAGTAAAAGCATCATAAAATCCTTATTTTTTCAAAATAAATAATTTATATTTTGTTTATTAAAGTATTATGTACATTCAATTAAAACATTAATAGCATTTGTAATATTAAACGTAGATACGTTAATTGGGAAAAAAATCAAATTTATGTACAATGACCGTTAGTAAACGCAGTAATTAAATACAACTTGTTTTTAATTTTGAAATAGTAGTATAAACGTTTTTAAACTAATTTACACCTACTTCTAAACCGAATTCAAACTTAAAACTAATTCTTTTTCAAATCTTCTTTATTTCTTTAACCTTAAACTCTTATCATCAGTAGATGCATTCATTGTATTAACAAACAAATAATTATAATTAAATTTTTAAAAATGTTTAAAAATTTGCATTTAAAAAAAAGCTGGTTATTTGTTATCAAAATTGCTCACTTGTTGAAAGGAACTATTGACAAAACAAAATTACGTAATTTTTGAACTTCAAAGGTTAGGTCAAATTAAACTGTAAAATATCGCTTAGGTTTTGTATTAGGTCTAATTTTATTATTATTATTATTATTAATAACATCATTAGCTAATTTTAAATAAAAACTACATCCAGGTAGTATATTACTTTATCCAATCTGCCACTTGGAATTTTTTTACTTACTTGCTTATAAAATGTAAAATTAAAAAAATGCAAAAACAAATATAATAAATTATATATATATAATATAATATATAAAATATTAACAAAAAATAATATAACAACTTTAACATTATTTTGTTTTAATCATTCAATTTTTTAATTGTTTAATGTTTTAAGCATTAACAACTAATAAATGACTTTTGAAACTTCTGAAAACAACGACACAACAACTGAAAAAATATTTCCAATATTACCTCCTCGACCATTGCCAATTCAGGAAAATTATTTTGATGCCTTATTGTGTAAACCAAGAATTTTACCTTTAAATATTTCTAAAAATGTACGTTTAAATGTTATGAATATAAACACGAAAGCAAATCATTCATGATTTTATTTTTCATTGTTGTAATTTTGAAAAACATATTGTTTTTAAATTTTAATTAAAATATAAAATACATAAAATAAAACTTTTAATATGTAAAAGGTATTATAACTTATAAATGTGGTGGAAATATTTTTAGTGAGTGTGTAGCAAGTTCGATATATAAAAGTTTATTGGAAACAATTTAATTATGTTTTTTTAATTTTAAGTTATAACTACTTAATAAGGTATTATTGATTATAAATATCGAATTTTTCTTCAACTGAACGAGTATTACTTTTGTTATACAAGAGTTGTTATCACTTTCAGTATTCATCATTATCATCGGGGATAAACACCCCCCACCAGTTATTATCATCCAGGGTAGTCCAAACACCAAAATGTCTGTAAAAATATCAATTTTTGCAATGTGTACTTAATGAACGACACTTGAGGTGTGCTGACATTAAATGCTAATTACACCCCGAGTTAAACCTCTCCAATGATCTCTGTTGACTGCATAGGGTAAAAAAACGGACGCCTAATTAAGTAATTCATTTGGACGAGGGAGATCAGCATAAATAGAAGGACTGAGTTCGCGTGTTACAATGTCCGTCCAAATTTTCTGTTGGCTGTCTGACCTTTTCCATTCGGGTAATGGATGAGCTTCTATAGCTATTCTGGATGGATGAGTGGGCGATCTACGTAAAACATTGCCAATCCATTTTAATTGTTTTTATTTTACTGTGCTAGAGATACATAGCTAAAAATGTTGAGACTTACAAATATCTGGGAATTGTCGAAATATTTTACCAGTTGTTAAACGAGTGCGTTCAATAAAGGACAACGAGCAAAACCATATGGAACTTAAACAGCTTTGCTCAAAATGAACAAGTTTTTGTGTATCCACTTGGGTGAGCGTCCAAGTTTCGTTTAAATACTGTAGTTTTTATAATTAAATTTAACGCGATTAAATAAACACTAGTTTTAATTGCTTTCTGTTATTATAATTTATGTGGACAAACAACTACTTCGCGATGTGAGGCGCGCGTCAAGCTACACATCCGTTGGAGCGTTATTCGTCTTTTTCTCTCTTCCTTTTTTGAAGCTTATTGCAGTGTTTTTGCACTGTAATACGTAACTTGTTTTATTATTGTTATTGTATATTTATTATTTTTTGCTCGTTTTCCATAATTGTTAACCGTTCCACTACCTACCTTGATTGTCTTAATTTCAAGAACATTTTATGTAACTAATGCCCCTTTACCTCATTATTTCATATTTCCCCTCTGAAAATTGGAGATCCGAGTGCTAAAAAACGTTTTGACCTACTCAACCTGTAAAAATTCCTAAAAGATTAAGTATCACTAATTATCTATTAGTGGGTTCGATCATCAGACAACGTAAGCGTACTTGTTAAGAGTAAATGGACGCTGTGTAATAATTAAATTCGTTATTTGTTAATAAAAAATGTTTAACTTTTAATCATTTGTTTACACAATTTTTTATAACAAAAAACAAGCCAAATTTTCTAAGCTAAAACTAGCGTTTATTCCATCACATTAAAACATTATCAGTTATGTATTATTATACAACCTACTAAATTTAAACCAATAAGTCAATACAACTCACAAATATGTAATAATTTATAAAACTTAAACCTCAAGTAATTTATACTGTTTAATAAAGTAGTTATAGCTAAAAGAAATGTTAAAAATGAGTTGCTTATAATAAATTTTCATAATTCGAACTTGCTACAACATACAAAGGTTAACTTTATTACTTGTTAAGTGTTAAAGCTCAAGTCATCGTTTTAACCAGTATTCTTTTTTTAATATGTAGATTCACTTAATTTTTTAAATATGTTGATCAAATTACTTTATGCAACAGTATTTTATTAGCATACGACAGAACATTAAAAAAGTAGTACTAACAAGACAGAATAGACGGCTTATCTTTATTTAAACCCATCTAAATGCAAAATAATATTTACAACTGTAATCGATAGTTGACATGACCTGATGATTTCAATAGAGTTCTTATAAATCGGACATTTTTGTTATGTGAAAAAACTAAATAACTTTTTTCTTAAGGTTGTTGGTTGTTATATTTTAGGTCCATTACAAAAGATTATTTTGAAAAATGTATTTCAATGACAGCTAAGTTAGTGACTGGGTGCACAATACAACTGTGCCAATAGGTAGGTTTGTGTATAATCTCAAAATTTTAATATTGTTTAATCGCCCAATCCCATATAGAAAGATATTCAAAAGACTGAACCTATTTCTCAGTTCTGAATACTTACCAGTATGCTACTACAGTATATTAATGTGTGGTAAGAAAGTCAGGAATTAAACAACCTAGAAGTATTCAAATATTATTAATAATCCAACGAACATCACCATAATTAAAAAGTGAAACTTTATAAATATTACTCAAATCCTCAGAATCATTAGCATCCCAAATTTTAATAATTTAAAAATCAAAAATATGTTGCGTCTCATAATTTTATCTAAAAAGATTCAAAAATTCAAAGTCTTAGCAATTAAGTTTTGTATTTATCATTACTTCAAAAAATGCTTCACAAAAAAGCTTATCAGAAATTGAAAATTTTAGCAAAATTCCGCATTTAGTGTCAGTGGTGGTACTCAAACCCATACCTACCCAAGCTGCACCACTAAACCACCTCGGCTCAAAATAGAATAACTACCTAAAAACTTTTAAGAAACTTCGTCCAAGAATCCTGATCAAGTCAGTAAAAGGCTAATATCGAAACCGAGTGCCACAGTTAGCAGTAAATAAGGACTCTTGTTTGGCTATGTTAAATGTTCACTTGTTGAAAAATGTTTCTAGTGAAACATTTAAACAATAAGTATGTTTTAAAAAATAAATGTATCAAAAAAGTTGATATTCATAATTACATTTCAGATTCACATTTAACCAACTTCAAAACAGAATTTTGTTTTACATAAACTGTAAATTTTGAATAACAATTCAACAGTTCAATTTTGTGGGTAATATATTTTGATATTTCATTAAATAAATTTTGTCGTAGTGAAACACGTTCTATTTCAACTTGTTGTACACTGCTTTCATCTATTTGACTGTGCATTTTGGCGCAACTTTGCTGAACTAGTACACACAATAATTTGAAATCACTAATTAGACGTAAAAGAACACCCATCATAACTGTAAGTTGTGTATTCAATACTTTGTGTGTTTTCCATCGCAATCGCTTCAAATGCACAAATGAACTCAAATTGTATATGACCACAAATGAAATGGGATTTTGCTGAATCAAATCTCTCGATGTATAGAGGGCGAGTAACAATTCACAATCAGAAAAAACTTGCAAAATAAAGAATTTTGAAATCAACTAACAAAAAAATAATCAAATAATCAATTTACTTTTTCAACATATAACTTTAAATCATCATCGCTTAATCGCAAAGCGCAGTAATTAGTTTGTAGATAATCAATCATAAAATCAAAAAATGATACAGCAGAAAACTTTCCTCCGCAATCAACAAACAAACACTGAGCGTTAAAACCATTAATATGAATGTCATTATATGTTTTTGGAAGTAAACAAACAGCCAATTTTCGATATATAAAATTGTAACAATGACATGTTGGCAAAAGATCTACCTCGATAAGAGATTTGCCACTTTGCGGACAATAACGCGCTGGATAGTAATCATCAAACAATGAATTCAGTGACGGTTTATGCTGAGATCGAATCAAAAGCTAAAATTAAAAATAATTAAGCAATTAAAATCTTTTTAATGTCTTTCATATCAGGATTTTTCAAACCAATAAATATTTCCATCAGTAGAAAACATATCAAATAAAATGCAAAACAAGCGGTTTTTGTGACGACGATAGTGCTCACAATAATTAATGCTTCCTCAATATTTCCTACACTTGTGCCAAAACTTATGTATTAAACGATTTCAATCAATTATTGCACTCATCTACAGAGGCGGAAGCATAAATATACCTATCTGCCTTTGGTTAAAACCCGAAAATCACTAAGAAAGTACGAAGTTGGTAATACCAGCACCATCGGTTTTTCAAAACCTTAAAAAATTAAAATATTTATTCCTTCTATACATTATATTAATGACATAAAATAGACTAAAAAATTTAGAATATTGATGTGTATACATTACACAATTCAATAAAAATCACTTTAAGCCAATCTTACTTAAAATTTGAAAACAGAAACCTTATTATTGTACATCAATACTTTTATCAAAACTTTACTGACTAAAAAACTTCATTAATAAATGTTTGTACTTTAGAACCAGACTCGCAAGCAGCGGCTACAGGCAACATAAATGAATAGTAGAATAGTTAAAGCAAGAACCAGATGATTTCAAAAAAAAACTTTTATATCCGTTATTTTTAAAATAATTTTTAATTAATTAATTAAAATTTAATTTTAAACAAAAATTAATGTATTTAAATATAAAAAAAAAATTTATTTTGTCGTAAACTTATTTGTTGCTTATTTGTAACTTTTAAGTTAATTAATTTTACAAAAAAATTTAATTATTGATTTTTTAATTTTTATAACATTTGAAAATTTTATTAGGAACTTACCACTTGTTTGCAGTAAAATAAAATTTAATAAATAACTTTTTAATGTTTTAAATAAACATGGTTCTATAACAATTAACTTTTTTCAGGATTCAGGATTATATAAGAGTTAAGTAAACTATATTCATTTTAGTACTCCGTTCTCATATTGTCTCAAATTATTAGGGGGGATATAAAATGAAGGGTAATCTAAAGGGGATTTTGTCACAAAAAATATTTGAAATTAAAACAAAAATTAAGGTAAATAGTGGGTCAATATTAGCAAGTATGCAACAATAATAATAAAACAAGTTTTACATTATAATGCAAAAACACTTTAATAATATCAAAAACAAAAAGAGAAAAAAATATAGGATAACGCTTTACTGAACGTGCAGCGTGACGCCAGTCTTGTCTCAACGTTAACAATTTTTACTATTAATAATTGCCCCGGTTCAAATGCAATGCATTATTGTGTTAAGAAAAAACGGAAAATAAACAAAAATATAAAATAAATGAAACATTAATATACCTAGAGGGTATACTGACAAAAATTATGTGAAATTAGAGAGAACGTAGAAATCATAAGCAGCCTTAACTGATGTAACAGATTGGGCATTGACCACCTTTGAGGGGTAGCATGGTAGCATTCAGGTATACCGTTCTTTAAATTATTTGATTAGTCAATTCAAGGTCATGTTTTTAAACTGCTGCATAAAACAGGCAGAGAAAGGATTAGTTAATATTGAACTTTTCGTTGCAGCGCTTTTTGGAACGAAATCGCATTTAATTTGGAAGGATTTGAGAGTTCTCGTTCAAACTTGAAATGGTATTTTTAATAATTTTATTTGTATATTTATAAATTTACTTTTCAAGTGAATGAATATATTGATTTCTTTGAAGACGCTCTGTTTTAAGTGATGAAGTTTCAACTTGGAATGTACTCTGAGTTTATTCAATTTTAGATTATGTCCCTTGCAATAATTTTTGGCTGACATAAAGAAACTACGGAAGAAACCGGATGATAAAAATTAATATACCAGTATAATATCACTCCGGAGCCTTCTATTACATAAGAGAAACAGTCGGAATGAGTGCAGCCTATCTTGATAAGGTAGGTGCTTTATATGGGCAATTTATAGATGGCCTTTAGCACCTTTTGGAGACTGTATATTTCAGGTTTTAGAATTGGTGTAGTAACTTCAGTCTAATATTCTAGGTGCGGTCTGATATAAAGTATATAAAGCAAACGAACACATTCAGAGAATAGATTACCTCGATTTCTCTTGAAAAATTTAAATAGCCGATAGGAGGTTTGAATTGCTCTGGTATGATGTCCTATGAACTTGAGTATAGAGTTAACCAATACTCCTAATTCCTTTATTGACTTAACCGATTCTATCGGTTGGAAGTCAGAATGTGGCGTTGTAAAGACATTCCCGGATGGTTTACCAGAATATGTGTTTGTACTTTGGTAAATTTAGAAGGGGAGAGGTTGCTGTTCCTATGGTATGCTAATTCCTAGAACTGTCTTAAGGGATATTTGTAAAAAAATTCAATTTTTTAAAATCTTTACATGCAACAACATTATTTTACACGCAGGGTTACTTCTGTATTACATCTTTTTCTACATAATTAACTCTCCCATTTTTAAATATTTTAAACTTTTTTTTATAAAAAATACGCATTTTCAAATTTTGTTTTATTGAATTTTTTATTAATTTTAATTTTACCCTATTTATTTTATACATTTTTTTTGTTAACCCTGAGTTTTAACACATTTTAGAATTCAGGATTGTTTACAAATTGGGTAAGCCAAAACTCATTTTAGTACTTACCACTTGTTTGCAGTAAAATAAAATTTAATAAATAACTTTTTAATGTTTTAAATAAAAATGGTTCTAAGCAATTAATTTTTTTTAGGATTAAGGATTATATAAGAGTTAAGTAAACTATATTCATTTTAGTACTCAGTTCTCAAATTGTTCCAAATTTTTAGGGGGAAATAGGAAATGGTGGTTAGGTAGAGAGGGATTAGTCCCGAAAAATGTTTCTAAAATTAAAATAAAAATAAAGTAGATACTGGAATTTAACTATTATAAAAAAACTAACAAAAATAATAAATATACGAAAGCAATAATAAAACAAGATACGTATTACAATGCAAAAATCGCAGCAATAATCTTCGAAAAAGAAAGAAGAAAAGATGAATAAAAATAAGGACTTTTAAACATACATAATATTATATTGTGAACTAATTTTGGTTTAAAAATTAAACTGATTCATAATTGAATTATAAACATATGCTTTCAAAAAATATAATATAATTTTTTAATATTAATAATAAACTTATACTTAAATAATTTTTTTCAAATTGTTTTAATTTTAGTGTTAACAAAAAAAATAAAAAAATAAAAAATATATTGATTTGTAGTTTGTTCTAAGTGATTGCTATAGAAACAGTTTAAGTTTGATTAAGTTGAACTTTATGGATGAAACTGTTGAAAAAACAAATCCTAGTAAATAAAATAAATATATTTTATTGAAATAATTTTTTTAAACGATAATTTTTATTAATTGTATTTTTAAATAATAATTATTTTACCGTTTATAGAATACATAGTTCTTTTTAAAAAATACGTATGCAAAATTATTAATTTTTTAAATTAAAACAATTTTAAATAAATTAAGTATAGAAAAGATATTTTTGCTTGTTTAATTTTATATATTTTTTTTATTTATAATTAAAAGTAATTTTTATATGTACATATGTGTTATATAAATATTTTTAAACGTTTATTATTTTTAAGTATTAACGTTTCTGTTTTGAAAACAATTTATTTTATATTGAAAAATTAAAATAACTTTTTTCTGTAATAATTCTGACAGAAACTATTCTTTAAGTTAAATTGTATGTTATTTTAATTTTGATTATTTATTTCTGTAGATATTAGACATTTAAAAATGTTAACTGTAATAATTTTAGTAAGATTTATACCGTACGATAGTACTATCCTTTATATTTACATAACTGTTTAATATTTTAGTTGAACTGAAAATAAGTCAAATTTTTGATCTTTTTGATCACGAAAAAAATAAAACCATTGATTTTAGAGAATTGGGAACTGTAATTAGAGCACTTGGTGGTGTTCCGACGGAAGCAGAAATCTTGGCTATTGTTAGAGAGGTAAAAGCAACTGCATTAAGTTAAGAATACATTAGCTAGAGAACGATCCACCAAATGGTTATATTAATTATGATAAATTTCTACCGTTTATACTAAAAGCTATGAAAGAAGGAAGGTAACGTTAAAATTAAAATAATTTCACAGATTTCAAGCGGCAACAGAGGAACAATTACTTGATGCTTTTACTCTTCTTGATGAAAGTAATAAGGGATACTTGACCTCTGACACGCTAGAAACAATGCTGACTAGTGAAGGTATGTTTTTGTGCACAAAAATTTAATATATAGGCGAAAATTTTACTGTAGAAGAAATGGAAGAAATGCTTGCTGCAGCTACTGATTTAACAAAAGGAAAAATTCACTATCGTGATTATGCAGTACAACTTGCTTCTTTTAATGATGAAATATTATAAGTATAACAATATAATTAATACATTACTTATTCATTGTTTGATAAGTCACCTCTTCATTACAGCCATATATTTGTACGGTATATTAAAACAATCGATTTCGATGACTTAATAAGTATATCAAGAGTGGAATAATAACGTTTCTTGGCTTGTAATAGGCATCTGTGTGACGGTGCTGCTATTTGTAAATATTGACTTGACCATCTGATGTCCTTGTTAGGATTATCTCCTTCAGCCAAAGGGCTGTATACGGTATACATATACATTTTAAGAAAGTTGGATGCATGCTTACACCAACCAACCAAAGCGTAAGCCTAGATTGCTGTGCACTCAATCCCTGTTATTAGTCTAAATGCCTAAGGGCACCCAGTCTAGAATGCACCACATGGAGGAACAGTCTAGAATATTACCGTTATTGGAAATTGACAGTTTAAGCATTAAGTACGATTAATATAAGTAATAGCTTACATACTTCAGTATTACAATTATGCTATATACTGACAAAAAAAGAAAATAGTAAATAAATAGTCAATTCATCTTTAAAAGTAATTTTTTGTAAACCCAATTAACCATTAAAAAGATTCCCAAGATTCTATACTATTTTATTGTATAAAAACAAAAAATACTTTTATTAATTTAAAATATAATTAACAAATACGGTGGTTATCTTATGTACAAAAGTTCAACAGCAGTTTTTTTACAACACAAGTAAATATATATATATATATATATATATATATTGGCAAAACAAAGTTTTATCTTCAAAAGTTTCAAGTCTTCATTGAAGTAAAAAATTCATTAAGCATTATGAATTAAAAATTAACCATTATAATAATTCACAGCGTCATTGTAGTGTTCTTTAAACCAAGTAATCATACGATCTAAAGTTGGAAATATAAACCTTCGAAATCGAAAACCTTCTGGTTTGACACTAAATAATTCAAAATGTGGGTTTTTGTTAGGCATATAAGCAAGTATAAAATATCCAGGACGTTCTTTAGTTGAACTTAAAAAATATGGAATGCGATCTGGATTTGTAGCCTTCTCTTGTTGTAGTAACGAACTCAATACTGCACGGTTACCACCCTATAAAAAATTATCAAAACACAAAAACATACACAAACGTTTGGTAATACATACACAAATACCAAATAATTGTGTGCCGGGGTGGTCTAGCTGTACAGCGCTCGAATTTGGACATCGGTGAGCATAGGTTCGAATCCCATCACTGGCACTAAGATGCGGGCCCACGTTCGGCTTTGCCAAAATGTCCACTGCTGAAAGATGTTTCTTGTAAAACATTCAAAGTAGCAAACATAAATAAATAAATAAAATAAACATAATCAAAAGAATAAACCAAAATCAACAATTCCATTAGATTTAAATTTTACGAAAAAAATCATTTTAGTTGGTGACATAATCACTTCTACATTATTTTCCATATTTATACAACAGCTTGATAGGCGTAGCAAACATAGAAGAATAACAAAGTTTCTTGACTAGTAGACGATATACTTGTGGTGTTGCCACTGCTCGTAAAGATTGACGAGGCAGCCTGTTTTTTGTCAGGGTTATATCTCCCTTAGCCCAAAGGTATACGTATACCTTAAGATACCTTTTAAGTATCCTGGGTGTATGATCAAATCCACCCGCCGTAGCGGAAACCCAGTTATACCGCTGTGCACTCGGACCCCGCTGTTAGTAGTCTAGATACCTAGGTGCACCCAATCCAAGATGCAATACGTGGAGGACAAACGGTCAGGCATTAATTAACATCACACTGGTTTTAAAACGTTTGTCGTAAAAATCCTAAAATTGTCTTACGCATTGTAACTTTAATTCACCCGTGATAGTTGAAAGAGAAGGGAAGGTAATAAGAAACGTACTTCGATTAATACCATTTGGGACGATTTTGTCAGGGATATGATCATAGAAACAATGGTCAGAAATATCAGCATTATTAGAAATACAAACTTTATAAGTATTACTCAAATCCTCAAGATCATTAGCATCCCTAAATTATCAAATGTTAGCAAATCGATATTATATATCATATGGGATGCTTATCCTCGATAACAATGATAACAACTTCAAATAGCTAACAATACATCTAAATGTACAATATGGACAACGTACAGAAGAATCACGATAATAGCGATAAGTTATAATATCCCGAACAAGTGATACCATCGGCTGCACATGACGAGCAACAATTTCATCCAAATCTTCAAATTCTTCGTCACCAATAATCAGCAATTTGCCAAGTGAAAACGAATTGGTCTTTTCCTTTTCTATCACATCGATGTGTTGAAGAATGCCATCGTCAACTTTCCAACTGACCGTCAAGTGATCTAAACCCTGATAGAAAAAATATTGAATATATGCTTGTGCACACACTTGTTATATAATTAATAACAATATAACACAATTTCTAACTTTAATACATAACATAATATCGGTTGGCGGTAGGACCATCTCTTCATTCATTCCAAGTTGGAATAGCTTCTCGAATTGTCGGACGCGAACTGAACTTGGAGGGATAAAATGAAGATTTTTTTTCGCAAGAAAACCGCTTCCTTGCTACAGGAATTGATGAGGAGATCCTCTTTAGGGTTGACGCCGGTTGACAGATCCACAAGCCTAACCGGCTATATATGGTAAATAGTTACTTTGAGATACCTATTAAGCATCTTGGATGTATGCTCTCATCATCGACATCGAATGCATTTCCTTGTGAATAAGGCTCTACCAATTAAGTAATAAAGGACAATATGGATACTGACATAATAAAGTCCTTAATGTGTTAACTATGATGACCAAATACACGGAAATATCCAATCACAGAGTTCAAATAAGGTCGGATATAACTCGCAACGCTACTTCTCACTCTGTACGTTTTGATTCACATCAGTTACTACTGCCACCGATTATTATCACCCAGGGTAGTCCAAATTACCAAAAGTTTGGAAAAGAAATCAACTTTTGCAATGTGCACTTAATGAACGACACTTGAAGTATGCTGACTTTAAATGTTAATTACATCCCGAAGTAAATCCTCCCAGTGATCTCTATTAACTGCAAAAAGACGCCCAATTAAGTAATTCATTTGGACAAGAAATATCTACTTGTTCTGATGAGAGAACAACAACCTTGTTAATGTTTGATCACTCGTAAACTTTACAAAGAGAATAATACTAATATGTCAAAATTCCTACAACGAATATAGAGGACGATAGGTTTCTACAGTTATAAAACTGCAGAGGCAAAAAAAAACCTCACACCAAACGAAACTATACTAATTTCAGTCCTGGCATGGAAAGAATATGAAAAACTTATTTCGAATACTCCCCGCAATCATCACGTCATCTCACAGCTGCAAACAAACCTTTCGACTGGGTCGAATGACGACTGTTCCAGGTTCCAGTTCGGGTTCAAGTGCAGCCAACTGATCGTAGCCAATATTTTTGAAACACGGATGAAAGATGACACGAGACTGATAAGATGTGACTTTGCTCTTAGCCTTGGCTATCTTTTGCTTTTCCTCTTCGCGCAAATCGCGTTCTTCTTTTTCGTAATCGTAAAAGGGATCAGGTCGGGATCGCCACATGTAACGTTCATCCTAATAGTAAATTGTTATACAAAACACGCATACACAAAAGATGAAATGTATCTAACAGTTTACAAATGTACCAAATCAGTATAAGAAGTATTGCATAGTATATGCAATGCATACCTTGATATCTGATTCCTTACACGTAAGTTCAACGTTAAATTTGGTAATATCAATTTTCATAACACGACACAGCAACAGCGATCCTGGCACTGCACGATCGAAAAACTTTTCGGCAGGCGGATCTGTCAACCGAAGAGGCATAAAACCGTCAATTCCATTGTCCAGTCGAACGCGGACACCGACCGCCTGTCCCATGCACTCATTCGTGTCAAAATGATTCCAAACCTACATGAATGCCAAAATAGTTTAAACAATGATCCATATTGTGCATAAATTTAAAAAAAAACGAAAAATTAAAACAGTTATTTTGATGAAAGATACTGTTCATTCATTTCATTTTGGTTGGTGACGTGGTCACCTCTTCATTATTTCCCATATTTATACGAGATAGAAACGATCGACTTCGATGGCTTGATAAGCGTAACAAACGTGGAAGAATAACAAAGTTTCTTGACTGATAGACGGTATACTTATGACGTCGCCACTGCTCGCAAAGATTAACGAGGCCACCTGTTTTTAGTCAGGGTTATCTCCCTTAGCCCAAAGGCTACATGTGGTATACGCATACCTTAAGATACCATTTAAGTATCCCAGTTATACCGCTGTGCACTTGGACCCCGCTGTTAATAGTCTAGATACCTAGGGGCACCCAATCCAAGATGCACTACGTGGAGGATGAACAGTCAGGAATATAATCGTCATTGGAAATCGGGACTTTAAAAACATTACTCAAATCCTCAGGATCATTAGCATCCCAAAGGTACTAGAAGCTACTATAAGGCATCAATTTAAATAAAGTGCACCTGATGGGAGATTACAACCTCGTTGAAGGTAATTAAATTAGTCTTTGAGTTATAATAACTGGGATGCTAATTATCCTGAGGATTTGAGTAATGCTTATAAGGTCTCAAATCTCAATAATGGTAATGATAAACAATTGAAGATGGTAAAAGAAAGGTTGGGGTAGACTACAGAAAACTTTGCTAAAAATCATTCGGAAAGATTTAACTGAACTGAATGTCTCATGGAGTCAAACAAAACGTTTGTTAAAATGTTTTTTTTTACATGGAATCATTTTGTTGCCCCATGTTCTTTTCAATTTTTTTTTACTGTAACTGTAATCTTATTTCTCCATGCTTATTTTTAAAACAAAAGGGTTTTGTAATAATAGTAATAATAATAAACCGACTTGGGATGGGTAATGACAAGCTTAATCCTCTAAAATGAAACAGTTTTGTAAGAACATGAAAGCTAGTCGCGTCAAATGCAAAACGCACGTGATTGAGCAATTGAAAATTGTCTTGTTTGCAAAACGGACACATCCACAGTCCGTTCGTTTCGTTCTTCGTCGGATTCGCATTGTCCAACTGTTCGCGTCTCGGTCGACGCGTGGCAACCGACAGCACTTGGCATTCAATAAGTCGACCAACATGAAATGTTTCGGGCGTTTCATGAGTCACCATGCTGAAGATGCTTTCGGGATTAGCCGATTGATAGGCAGCACGATAATCGCGATAGCGGTGATTGAGCTCCTTGCGAATATCGAACAAAGTAATGTGCTTGTCGCCGTGATCTTGGCGTTTTAATTCCTCCGCGAATGCGTCCAAATCGAGTTCGCGCAAACGAGCTGGGCTAGGAGTATTACAAAATGGAAAAAAACGGGATACAAAATTACAATTTGATAATCCAGGGTGGTATGGCGGTACATCGCTCGACTTGAATCTGGGTTCGAATCCCACCACCAACGCCGATGGGCTTCTTGCAACAACAACAACAAAAACAAACCTTTGTACAATTTCTTCCAGCGCAATCGTAGGATCGCATTCCTCCGTGTCGTCGTATTCCAAAGCATCGACTGCCATTTTCTTGGCCAAGTCGTAACTTTCCGGATGTACCCGCGTCGAATCCAAAATTTCCACCTCGTCCGCATCCAAATCGCGCACCAAACCCGTGTCGATCTTGACGAAACCGGCGCAGTTGACCACTACTCGCGGTCCAAATTCGATAACGGTGACGATTTGCACGCGATTCGACAGAAAGGTTTTCTTGTGCTTCAACGTCTGCAGTGACAACAAGGATAGGGAAAATAATTTAAATGTAAAAATATTTGATGGGATGAACAATGCGTTCAATATTATCGATTTGTATAAAAATAGTTTTCACATAAATGTTTAATAGCCAACAATGCATTTTTTAAATGTTGCTTTAATATAACAGTTAAAACAACTGTTATGTTAACATAATATTCACACACAATATTCGTTCATATATCTATACGGCATATTAAAGGATTGACTTCTATAGCTTGATAAGGACAACAAACGTAGAAGAATAACGAAGTTTCTGGGTTGGTAAATGGCATTCTTGTGACGGCGCCACTGTTAGCAAAGATTGACGAAGCTGCCTGATTTTTTATTCCTTAGGCCAAGAGCTACATATGGTATACACATAGCTTAAGATACCTTTTAAATACACTAAATGTATGCTTGCACCCATCTGCCGTAGCAGAAACGCAGTTATAGCGCTGTATACTCGGTCCCTGCTGCTGTTAGTCTAGATGCCTATAAGCACCTAGCTCAGGATGCACCACGTGGAGGACGAACAGTCAGGAATATCACCGTCATTGGAAATGGAGACTTTAAAAGCATTACTCAAATATTCAGGATCATTAGCATCCCAGGAGGTGTTAATGTAGGGGAAATATGGTAAAACGATGTAAGTTTTCACATTGTTAACATGATCGTTTGTTTTTCGGTCAAGCTGAACCATCTAAATCAAATATAGCTACACATTATATTACACAGACAGCCTTTAAATACCTTGTTTGTACCCATTTACTAGGACGCAGAAATTTGAACCGTTTTAATACAACAAACCCTTCAAGCTCTTAGAAGCGTTAGCAATTTGGAGTACATGTCGAGCACTGAATTATCTCCAATTCTAATCATTCTAACCGTGTTTCAGTCTATAAAACTATAATAATATCATATTAAATACACAACCGTATCTACAACAAACCAATAATAGTAATAATAATAATAATACCCTATATCGTTAAAAAACCCCACCTTCAACAAATGCAACCCTTTGCGAGGACCTAATCCAGAAACAAACTGAATTACACCGGATGTGTGCGGATGATTCAAGCATCGATTTACATCAACGCCAACCTCGTTGACGCGACTGACAAATTCAATTTCGAGCGTTCGAAGCAACAAGTCTTTGGGCAACGAATCTTGCAAACAATGCCAACGCAAACCCAAAATTTCCTCCTCAATGTTGGCTAGTTGGGCAAATTCGGCGACGGGATCTTGCAGTCGGCGTCCCAACGAAATGGCCTGACGCAACAGGGGCGTGTAGGACACGGGCAAGTCGGAAGAGGCGCGCGACGATTGAGCAAATACGATCGACAATTCCGTGTCCATCAGCTCGACGTGGATGCGGACGAAGCGTCTTTCGGACGAGGCCAAGTCGTCGATCAAATGTTGGATGTCCTCTTGCAAAAACAACGCCTTCCGACAATCGCAGCCAATGACGCAAACTTGTGGACGATGTTTGAGCATGAATGTGGATATGCGCTGCACATCTTCATCCTGATATATAAAATAAATCATTCATTTTCATTTATTTTGGTTGGTGATGTGGTCACCTCTTCATTATTTCCCATGTTTATACGATCGATTTCGATGAATTGATAATCGTAACACAAACGTGGAAGCATAACGAAGTTTCTTGGCTAGTAGACGGCATCCTAGTGACGTCGCCACTGTTCGCAAAGATTGACGAGACCGCCTTTTTTTTGTAAGGGTTATCTCCCTTTGCTCAAGGGCTACAAATGGTATACGCATGTCTTAAGATACCTTTTAAGTATCCTGGGTGTATATTCGCACCCACTCGCCGTAGCGGAAGCCCAGCTATACCGCTGTGCACTCGGACCCTGCTGTTATTAGTCTAGATGCCTATAGGCACCTAGTCCAGGATGCACCACGTGGAGGACGAACAGTCAGGAATATCACCATCATTGGAAATGGAGACTTTAAAAGCATTACTCAAATATTCAGGATCATTAGCATCCCCTATAAAATAAATGAATCAATCATTATTAAAAAACAATAACACAAGTTTTTGGGTGTGTTGGTACTCATTCACTGAGCGGGAGTCCAATAAAAGCCCAGCTATACTGCTGTCAATAACTGTAATACAATGGGGTTGTCTAAGTTCATGCAGATAATAATACTTCAAATATTTCAAATGGAAAATCAGAGATCTAATAGGTGAACCACTTAAACATTTTCAATCAAATGAGAGCTCGTTCATATACTTGCATTCAAATATATAAATGTTGAAGTAAGGAATTCTTTAGCATTATTTTAAAAACACTAAAATAATATTGTACAAGTTGAAGTATGAATCGTTATACAATTTCACTAATATTTGGACAACAATATGCACAATATATGGAAAAATTATTCCTTCCACAATCGATTTGTTTTGAAAATAATTGTGAGGATTCGGGGGTACGAGACCGACCCCTACTTAGCGTATCCACAAGTGGCAAATAGTGGAACTGCCTTTAGCGTTGAAGGTTAGCTGTACCAAATAAACATGGCTAACAAGAAGGCGACAACGGTTGTCGATGTCTTCCTGAGTATTACTACCAAGTAGCCCTATTTAGGGACAGCTTGGGTGCATCTAATTCAGAATGCATTGTGTAGAGGATGAACAGTCAGGAATCTCACCATCATTAAAAATTTAGACTTTATGAGCATTATTCAAACCCTCAGGATCATTAATATTCCAAAGTAAGTATTCAATGTACAGTCTAATCTGTTGAGATCGTTAACTCGAAAACGATTGGGTTGAACAATAAGGCCTAACACAACAACATTAAAGCAAACATTGTCCTACCTTCAACTTCTTGATCTCGTCCGAAGCTCTTCTAGTACTCAAAATGTGATGCAAATGCAAAAAGTCGACAACTTCGCCGTTTGCATCCAACTGGACAGCTGTAACCATAGACTTGCGGGCATCATCTTCGGCCTTGAGTGCAAAAGCCAAAACTCGTGCTCCTTTAGGCCATACGGCGCCGCTAATGTGGTGATCGGAATGATCGGAACGCGAATTGAACTTTGATCGGCCGAAATCGAAGTCGCCATCTTCGTTGTCCAACTCGTAAGAACGATGACCGTCGGTCGGATAGGGAGCCACTCGCAAGTAGTTGAATAACTTTTTGGCACATATCTGGAGTATATATATTATTAGCTTAGATACTTCAGTAGAAGTGACTTTCAGCACACAAAAATAAGTACAATTATACAATACAATTAGCAGAATGTAACATCAGTTGAACAAAAAGCAATAATATATAAAAATATAATTACAATTAAAAAATGCTAATACATAGTTAACATTAACGAATATTCAAAAGCACGTGTATTATAATATACATGAAGGGGCGTGATATTGTTGTGAAAACGTATTACAGTTAATAGTATACTTATATAACCATGTACAACAAAATGTCAATGACTCATGTGTGAGAATAAATATTAAAACAAGCTGGATCATTATCCTACATGCAGACTACAGGTAACAGTAATTGGACATGAAAAAGAATTATGATTTAAATAGGTTCTATCAGAAATGAACCCATCTGGCCAGTCCCAAGCCTGGATAAATGAAGAGGGTTTGAGCGTAAAGTTAGCAACAAAAGGACGCCATTCCGGCAAACAACCGCAAAGTAGTGGTAGCACGACCCAGATGACAGGGTTGAGTGAAAACCGAAAAGAAAGTCAATCTTCAATTAGACGAAGAAAATTACTTGATCAAATTCTACGTTTACCGCCCGAAGATCAGCAAGAATGGTTTCGGAATAGACAATTGATAATGGAAAAGATAGTTTGGTAGACCACGGAAAACTTGACTACAAACCATTTGGAAAGATCTAATTGAAATGGGGGATCAAACATTCATTTCATTTTGGTTGATGACGTGGTCACCTCTTCATTATTTCCCATATTTATACGACATGTAGAACGATCGATTTCGATGGCTTGACAAGCGTAGACAAGCGTGGAAGAATAACAAAGTTTCTTGGCTGGTAGACGGCATCCTTGTGACGTCGCCACTGTTCGCAAAGATTGACGAGGCCGCCTGATTTTTTGTCAGGGTTATCTACCTTAGCCCAAGGGCTACATATGATATACGTATACCTTTAGATACCTTTTAACTATCCTGGGTATATGTTCGCACCCACCCGCCGTAGCGGAAGCCCAGTTATACCGCTGTGCACTCGGACCCTGCTGTTATTAGTCTAGAGCCTGTTGGCACCTAGTCCAGAATGCACCACGTGGAGGACTAACAGTCTGGAATATCACCATAATTGGAAATTGAGACTTTATAAGCATTACTCAAATCCTCAGGATCATTTGCCAACAAAAATGTTGGCAAAGTGTTCGAGCAAACGTGGAGTCATTTTGCTGCTCCATGTTATTTTTAAATTATGGGATTTTGTTGTTGCTTTTGCTGTCACTGTTATTTTGTTGTCCCATGCTTGTTTTAAAGCAAAAAGGTTTTGTAATAATTAAATATGTATACGGCCATTTCAACAATTCCCTCAAAAATTTATAAGAGTATAAAATCTAAATTAATTTGTTTGTCCAATTGTTTTTTCGTAAAAATAATGTAAAGTACTTAATAGTTACTTTACTTCTAAGTAAATCCGCTTAGAAATTTTTATTTTTAAATGTTGAGTTAGTATAAAAAGCATATTTTAGAGGCTAAGTCCATTAAAACAGAATTACTAAATGCAATTTACACTTTTTTATAATAAACAATTAATTATTAATTTTTATGCCTAAAATCATTATCGAAAAATACATTTTAATACTCTAAGTTAGTGTTTGTACAACAAAACTTAACGTTGTTGTTACCTCATAGTAAAAATGGGATGCTAATGATCCTGAGGATTTGAGTAATGCTCATAAAGTCTCAATTTCCAATGATGGTGATATTCCTGACTGTTCGTCCTCCACGTGGTGCATCCTGGACTAGATGCCCCTAGGCATCTAGACTAATAACAGCAGGGTCCGAGTGCACAGCGGTATAACTAGGTTTCCTCTACGGCGGGTGAGTATGAATATACACCCAGGATACTTAAAAGGTATCTTAAGACATGCGTATACTATATGTAGCCCTTGGTCTAAAGGAGATAACCCTGAAAAAATCAGGCGGCCTCGTCAATCTTCGCTATTTGATAGTTCTAATATAAATGATATTTATTTTGTTTTTTCGTATAACAAACCTTAGCATGTACTAGCATATTTAAATCAAAAAGTTATTTGTCCAAATCAATTTTTGTTAAAATTTAGATTACATAAAGCTATACCAACATTTTAACCAAGAGCACACCAAAACACCTAAGCCAAGTGGTTACAAACACAAGCTATCTCATTTATTCTTAATATTTTGTAGTAAGTTATACATAAAACAACTTAGCAACCCTAAAAATCAGATACGCTTTGCATTTAAAAAAAATACTTGACGTTATATTTTATATAATTTTTTATTAGCTGCAACATATATCTATAAAAAGATACTTGTATTGCAATTATTATCTAATTTTGCAAATTTTATAATCACAGCAACCATTTTTCTATGTTATGTGATAGTTTGTGATGCTTTAATTAAATAATCACTTTTTTGCGGGATGATCCTGAGGATTTGAGTCAATGCTTATAAAATCTCAAACTCCAATGATAGTGATACTCTTGACTGTTATTCCTCCACGTGATGCATCCTGGACCAGGTACCTATATGCTTATAGCTAACAGTAGGAACCGAGTCCACAATGGTATAACTGCATCAAATCCAGAACACCATGGGGTAGCATTTTGTTTATTCCCCAACAGCTTCCGGTGCGTTAATTGACTGGAAGGACATATCTCCACGATTAGTGTTTGTGCGTTTTAAAGTATCCAAATACTCAATGGCTATCATCAATAGCTATACTCCAACCAATAATTATAGCGAGAAAGAAATCGATGAGTTATAAGCAACTAGAAGATTTATACTCCCGATTCAAAACCTCATCGCAAATCGTTGTTATTGGAGGAGATTTTAATGGCAGAGTTTGTAGAGACGATGTTAACCGACCCTGGATTGGCCCTTTGACAAAATCGTGCAAATAATGCGAGAACGGAAGAATTCGCAGCTAGGTGCAACATGGTTCTCACGAACACGTTTTTCAACACCCCGTGAAACATTTGACAACATTTCGTTCAAGTTGTGGTAGATATTCTTCCCAAATTGCTTACGTTTTGGTTAGCGAATGCTGGTTCAATGTAATCAAGAATTTCCGCGCATACAGAAGCTTCCGAACAGGAAGTGAGAATGATAACGATCATTCGCTTGTTTCATGTTCGCTTCGTCTCAAAATGATATTCCTGCTTCGGATTATTCTTTACTGACACAGCGACTATATAGATAAGTTCTCCAAAGCCTATTTATCAGCTCCAGTTGATGTTCCAAGTTGTGGTATGGGAATAAATCGGTCCTAAAACATTCTGAAACGAAAGATCGACACAGTTTGGTGCTCCCCGTTTAATCAACTTAAATGCGCTAAACTGGTTGTCCACCAATTCTCGATATCTTTATGCAAAAGCAAAGATAAGCACGAGAAAAAGTGGAGCAAGATCATTACGTGTGGAATTTCGAATACGTTATGAAGAGGATGAGCAAAGACACTGGGATTCTGTAGCAAATGAGATAGAGGTTTCTGCTCACCATAATGACAGTAGAAAAGTATACAAGGAATTGGAACAACTCTACCGTGGTAACAAAGTTAAAGTTGGATCATCCGGCATTTCAAATGAAGACTAGTTAGTTCACTTTAATGACTTTGCTATGATAAAAAAATCAGGCTACTTTTTCCATTCTAGTAAACCTAGAATCATAATTCGATTCTGATACAAAATCAATGTGAACTTTAAATATCAGGGTCACACTGGAAACTATACAGTTTGTTGCTTTGCAATATTTTGGCATTTGAGATAATCCTAATAAAAAAATAATTCTTTACTAGTAAGTAATAATCATACAAAAAACTTTTTTATTTTAATCTATAATAGTACAAACACAAATTTTACTATGCTTGTCGGGGTGGTCAAGCGGCACAGCGCTCGATTCGAATCTGGGTGGAAATGGGTTCGATCCCCCCACCACTGGCACTGTATGTGAGCTCACGTTCAACATCGCTAAAATGTCCACTGCTGAAAGAAGTTTCCCGTAAAACATTTAAATCAGTAAAAATAAATAATAATAACTTTTTAATTCATTCATTTCATTTTGGTTGGTGATCATGTGGTGACCTCTTCATTATTCCCCATATTTATACGACATAGCAAACGATCGATTTCGATGGCTTGATAAGCGTAACAAACGTGGAGGAATAACAAAGTTTCTTGGCTGGTAGACGGCATCCTTGTGACGTCGCCACTGTTCGCAAAAATTGACAAGACCGCCTGATTTTTTGTCAGGGTTATCTCTCTTAGCCCAAGGGCTACATATGATATACGTATACATTTAGATACCTTTTAAGTATCCTGGGTGTATGTTTGCACCCACCCGCCGTAGCGGAAGCCCAGTTATACCGCTGTGCACTCGGACCCTGCTGTTATTACTCTAGATGCCTATAGGCACCTAGTCCAGAATGCACCACGTGGAGGACGAACAGTCAGGAATATCACCATCATTAAAAATTGAGACTTTATAAGCATTACTCAAAAGCATGCAAAGTACCAGCATACACTTTACAATCTATCACCACCACCACGTCGTCAACTCACTCTCAAAACAGCTTGTTCACTAGATTCAAGCAACTTTTGTTTCAATTCGCGAACAAGAGTTGGAAAAATAAATTCTTCGGCAGCTTGTTTTAAAACCAAATCGCGCTGTTCGTTCCAGGCCTGCACGAGTGAACTGAATTCATCTTGGTGGAAAAATCGCTGAAGCTCGTCGATCAAAGACAAACCGCGAATTTGATCCGTAGGTAAATGAATTTCGTAATTGAGCAATTTATCCCGCTGAGCCTACACAACGGTTAGATTTGACAAACAACAAAAATTATACATAGCAATTCATTGCTAGTTAGGATTAGAAATGAACCAATCTAGCCAGTCCCAAGCCTGGATAAAGGAGGAAGGTTTGAGCGCGCAAGGTTAGCAACCTGGCCTGGTGCAGAAACAATAAAAGATAACGCCATTCCGGCAAACAACAACGTATCTGAATGGAAAAGTTACCAGATGACAAGGTTGAGTGAAAGCCGAAAGAAAGCGCAATCTTCGATTTGCAGAATATTCAATGCCAACGAGACTATGCTGTTGTTGTTGCTGTATTTGTTGTAATTGTTGTCTTATTGCCCCATGCTTATTCTTAAAGCAAAAGGGTTTTGTATAGTATATATATATATATATATATATATATATATATATATATATAATTCATTGCAAAAAGCTTGCTAATCATTGTAAGCAAACTGGGGAGAATCTAGCAATAAGTACATTCATTCCTAAATTTGTACGGCATATTAAACAATCGAATGCGATAGCTTGATAAGCGTGACAAATGTAGAAAAATAACAGTTTCTTGACTAGTAAATGGTATCCTTGTGAAGGCACCACTGTTTGTCTCATTTTTTGTCAGGACTATCTACCTTAACCCAAGAACTACAAACGGTATATATATCTTAAGACGTCTTTTAACTACTATGGAGGTATGTTTGCACCCACCCGCCGTAGCAGAAGCCCAATTATACCCGCTCTTATTGGTCTAGCTGCCGATGGGCACCTAGTCCAGGATGCACAACGCAGAGGAACAGTCAGGAATATCACCATCATTGGAAATTGAGACTTTGTATAAGCCTTACTCAAATCCTCAACAATAAATACAGACCAACAAGGGCATTCATTCATATACATATTAGAAAAACTTACATTATGGATATGCAAAAAGTTGACCGTCCCAAACAAATCGGAAACCGGTTTGCTATTGACATATTTCAGTGAAAATAATGGATGAGACTCATCAATTTCTTTCATGCCTTTGTCAGTGGGATCTATGCTAATCACAGCCTGCAAGTTAAACATTTGACGCATCATTCTTCTTACAAACGGTTGGCGTGAAATTTCAAAAGCTAGCATATAGCGTGCAGCCATAAGAGCTGCTGTTGGATGTGAGAATTGGGGCGACAAAAAATCAGCCACCGCATCGAGGGGCAACATGGGACACTGGTCAACATCATGCCGCAAATACTGATCTTGAACATTGTCGGAAAATTGCTCGGCAGTTAGACCGAATCTTTGTACAAGACCTGCAATTCCAGCCCGTTGAGCCATATCGTACAAGGCAGTGGCACGAATTTGACGCTGACGGATGGTACGACCGGTAATGGGATCCATCCCAACCGTCAGTGCAGCACTTTTGTCCAACTTGGATTCATCATCCGATACATAGTCGTCCGATTTTTCACCATTTTCTCCCTTAACAAATAATAATAATAATAGTAATAATAATAATAATAATAATTATTATTATTATTATTAATTCTTTCGGCAAATCGTCTCAATATTTGTAGGCTTTAATACATCAATAGAGGTACATCCGGTTGAGCTATCCAATTTTTGATAAAAGGTGATGACAAGGATTGGAACTCGAGAATACGAGTCAATCCATTCACCAACACATCATTCATTTTGGTTAGTGATATCGTTAACTTTTCATTGTTTTTCATGTTTATACAGAATATTAAACGATCGAATGCGATAGCTTAGTAAGCGTGACAAATTAGGAGAATTAGGAAGTTTTTTGGCTTATAAACGGCATTCTCGTGACGGCGTTACCATTCCCAAAAATTGACGAAGCAGCCTAATTTTTTATCAGTATTATCTTTCTTAACCCAATACCTACATATGGTATACGTATTATTATTATTATTATTTTATTATAAAAACCTTTTGCTTTAAAAATAAACATGGGCTAACAAGATAACAATTACAGCAGAAAAACAAGTCTTATATTTCAAAAAGAACTTGAGATAAAATGTTGCCACGTATGGTATACGTATACCTTAAGATATCTTTTAAATACCTTGAATGTATGTTTGCACCCACAATCCGAAGCGGAAGCCCAGTTATACCGCTGTTCACTCGGGCCCAGCTGTTAATCTAAGTGCTTGTGTGCACCTAGTGCAGGATGCACTAGTAAGGAAGATTACCAT
Source organism: Cardicola forsteri (assembly GCA_025895645.1). Lineage (NCBI taxonomy): Eukaryota > Metazoa > Platyhelminthes > Trematoda > Strigeidida > Aporocotylidae > Cardicola > Cardicola forsteri. The sequence goes on along the minus strand of JAKXYG010001525.1, from coordinate 23,714 downwards.
AATTAGAAATTGAGAGTTTATAAATATTACTCAAATCCTCAGAATCATTAGCATTCCCGTCATGATGCTATCCAGTTAAATAACTAAAGCTTTTCCATTAACAGATTTTTGTTAGAATACACATATAAATAAATAAAACATAAGCAGCAGTGGAATGGCGTTTTAGGTATATAGATAAAAAAATATATATCTTTTGGAAACAGAACAACCCATACCAATAAACCAATTTAACACTAGACAAAGTACATTTCAACTAGTATTGAATGGCAAGCTCAGATCATGAAATAGACCACTGCAAAGCAGATAAATGACAATCTTAAAATTACAATTAAATCACAATATTTCCATAATTATTACAATACCTATAAGACTACTAGGGTATTAAACGTTTGGCATACAAATATTGTTAATTTGTCCAACTATAAGTTATTTATTCGGCCATCCATTTTAAAATTGATAATGACCAAGTTCAATTGTATATTTAAATAGGTCAAAATTAATTGTAGACAATGTCAATAAATATAAAAGAACAAATTTTAGAGCAAACCAGTAAATTACTTTAAATCAACCAAATCTTAAAAACTCACTTTGGTTTTATTTCGACGTTTAAACCATCGTTTCATGGGCTCAACAAATTTTGAATAATACAAAATATAATTCAAACGTACGTCTGAAAGTGCTTCCAAAGAATCAGCCATACGCACACTATTAATAACTACAATTTTGACAAAACTTACCATGATATCAACTTGAGCACCGAAAAAGTATGTTTTTTCATCTTACTACAAGTATCGCCTGATGCCATCGCATCAAAATAATCGCACAAACGTTGCAAAAATTGGATCGTTTTCGTTTTGCGCTGCTTCAAAACAGTCCATTTTTCATCAGCTTGATAAATACTCCACAAATCTTTAATATTCAAATCTTTTTCTACATATTCTTTTCGATAGAATGCAATAAATGGCACTTCAAATAGAGATTCGCGCATGAGTTTCAATGCCTCTACAATTTTCGGTATCACCGATTCCGGCTGTATAAATTTCGAAAAGTTAATAAAAACCAAAAAAAGTTACCTTATAATTAGGTTCTTCTTTAAATGTGGAACGATAAATCCATTCAGCTTCTTCGGACAACTCCTCCAAATCTTGAGGATACGTGGAAGAACACGGATCAATATAGTGCATAGGAACATGACGCAACTGGAAACGTTCAGGTATGTCAGTTTTTCGTATGCGCTCGTCGGCTTGACTGTAATATGCCCTTTCCAAATCACTGGGATCGAACATTTCGTAAACTCGATCGTCCATAACCAAGCTTTTCGGTCGACGAAACTTGCGAGACTTGGGCTTCGGCATTTCCTCATCTTCGGAATATTGATAATCCGATTCACTACTGTAATCATCGCCAACTGGTTGAGATTTTCGGAATGCTTCAAATTCGGAAAGATCGAAGTCAACGCCAAATATGTCCTGTGCTTGCTGAAGAGCTGCGTCTTTGTGAACCGTACGTTTTATTGGCCTTGAAGGAGCTGCACCTGTTCTATCATCGACAATGAAATCACCCATATCTGGAAGAAAATGTATTTGCGCAAACTAGTTAGCATGAAAAGGTTAATAAAATGTACCAATATACTTTATATCAATTACTACATAAACATACTACATTCAATAATAAGCGAGCTAAACGATAGAACAACAAAATAGTCAACTAACCATCATCATCTTCTTCTTCTTCATCCTCATCACCAACTGCAACGCCAAAATTCGGTTTGCTTTGCACATTTCTTTCATCATAATCTAGGTCGTCTTCATCTTCAAAGATTTCACGAGCAATAGCTTCTCTACCCCGATCTTCAGCAGCTGACTTTTTGTAAGCTATTTGATCACCAGTATTATCATCATCATCATCATCATCAAGTACCAATCTTCTTTTTTTCTAAACCATCATTTATATATATATATATATATATTCAAAAAGTACTGAGTAAACGATAACTTTACAGCCAATATTAATCAATTAGCACCAGCCAATACTAATCAACAAATAAACAATAATAATGAGATTATGAGAACTGACTAGTTCACTACATCGTTGAAATTAAACGAAGACAATCACTTGATCAAATTCTACGTTTACCGCCCAAAAGACCAACAAGAACGGTCTTGGAATACACAACTGATGGTAAAAGAAAGGTTAATATACGACAGAAAACTTGGCTAAGAACCATTCGGGAAGATCTAGTTGAAATGAATGTTTCATGGAATCAAACAAAACGTTTGGCAAAATGTTTGAATACATAGAAAAATGTTGTTGTCCCATGCTCGTTTTGAATTATAGGACTTTAGTTGTTGTTCTTTTTTGATTTAACTGTTATCTCTTTTCCCCGTGCTTATTTTCAAAGCAAAAGAGTTTTGTAATAATGTGAAAAAATCCTTTGATGATTGAACAATAAACGTAAATCTGTGAAAATCACAGACTACATCAATTTTCTAAACTTCGCTTACTTATTATTACTAAAGTTTAATCTATCTATAAAAGTTGATGTACTTTACAAAAAATACAGAAAACGACGTTTTGTGAGGACAAATGTTATAGGTATTATTATTTAAATTAAGAAAAATAATTGTAACACTACCTAAATAATCTTTTTTAACAACCAAAACAGTAATAGGATGCTAATCATCCTAAAAATTTGAGAAATGTTTATAAAGTCTAAATTTCCAATGATGGAGATATTCCTGATTGATCTTCAATCCACGTGGTGTATCCTGGATTAGATACTGATAGGCATCTAGACTAATAACAGCAGAGACCGAGTACACAGCGGTATAACTGGGTTCCAGCTTTAGCAAGTGGGTGCAAACATACACCCAGGATACTTAAAAGGTATATTAAGACATGCGCATACCATATGTAGCCCTTGGTCTAAGGGAGATAACCCTGAAAAAATCAGGTGACCTCGTCAATCTTTGTATACAGTAGCGAAGTCACAAGAATGTGGGCTATTAACCAAAACATTTTGTTATTCTTCTACGTTCGTTATGCTTATCAAGCCATCAAAATTGAATGTTTATATACAGTATATGGGAAATAATGAAGAAGTGACCACATCACCAACTCAGAATGAAAATGATACCTATTTAATTTTCATGTACCAATGTAGCTGCAACTACTAATTTTGTGAAAATATAATTTGTAAATTATGTATTAAATTTGACTTAATACAAAATTAAACACCAAAATACCTAAATTGTAATAACTAGCAGAATTCAATCTCGACGTCAGAAATTTAGCAATTTATCAGTTGTGCCACCCAAGCATTTGTAAACAACAAGGTAAACCCTTCATTTATTAAAACGGTATTAAAAATGTTTAATTTTTACCGTTTAAGAAAAAGTAATATATATCTGAATTATTTTTCAATACCGGAAAAAATGTTTAATACTCGACTAATTAATTACGTAGATTACAATCCTACATTATTTTGTTGTATAAATATAGCACCAACATCCTATCATAAAATTTTCATCAAAGCATAATTGTAAATTTAAAATATATAGGAATAACAAAAAAAAGTGCTTTTAAATGTATCAATGACTTACCTGTTTCTTTAAGTTGACACCCACATTTTCTTGTATAAGTTGAAAATCTTCATCATCAAGATCATCGTCATCTTCATCTTTATCCTCGCGTTCGTTGACTCCACCATCATCTAAATCGGATCCCTCAGAAACTCCACCATCCTCCTCTTCTTCATCAACAATCCAACCTTCGCCCTCCTTGCGACAAATCTCTTCTTCATTTGCTAATTCTTCCTCCTCTTCGCTAGAGTTAGGTTCAACAATATGACGCTTCTTTTCTGTCTTTTTAACGGGCTCTTCATCGTCCAAATCAGAGAGTTCTGATGTCTCAGATGCTTCTGAGTCAAAAATCGACGACATATACCTAGTACATACAAATTGGACGCCACCAGCTTATAACATAAACAATATATAATTGCTTAAAAAATAATTTAAATATGTAAATAATAAAAAATAAAAAAAAATAATATATTTTTTTACAATTTTTATTTAACAATAATAACTGCAAATAATAATTTTTTTATTTAAAAAATTAACTCTTAAAATATTTTTAATGTCAACACACAAAATTTAAATCAACTATTAAATTTTAAACATTAAAATACAAGATCATTTTAAATAAACATGTAATATATATATATACTACTTTAAATGCTTTATGGAAACCTCGTGGGTCCACATTTAGTGTTGGTAGTGGAATTCAAACTCACAACCACCCAAGTCCAAATTGAGCTTTGTACCGCTAGACCATTCCGGCATATATATATATATATATAACTTGTAAAATTATTTATTAAATTATTAAAAAAAACAATTAATTTATTGATTGATTTGTGTATGAATTTGCATACAGGAACTAAATTTTAACAATAATTTAGACAAGTTCATAAATGTACATTTATTACACCCAATGTTGCAAAAATTTGTAAGATTGTCAATTTAAATTAATTTTTTATGTTTGATTGTTTTTCCGTAAAAATAAATAATGTAAAATGCTTAATGTTGCTTTATATTCATAGTATATTTACATGTATAGTAAAATAATTAATAACAAAAATAACGTAAAATAGAAAATTACTTGGGGGCGATAACAAAAGTAAGGCCGAATAACCATGGTTTAACACATTGTTGTACATCTAATGATAAGATTAGATACTATATTAGACATTTAAAATTAATTGTGCATGTTTATTTTTGTTTAGTATATTTGTAATTGTAAATTTTAATTATAGTGTATAAGTAATTGTTAAAATGTCAACTGTACTTCAACTTGTTTAATCAATTTCATAAATTCACAATAATTCCATAAATATCTTGCTATAAACACAATTTTACAAAAACCTAAATACAATAAAAAACTGCGTATTTCAATCAGTGGTGTAACTCCAAATTACAATTATTAAAAATCAACAATTTTTTTTTTTAAATTTATTTTTAATTGCGTTTTTCATATTGTTACATCTGTAAACTTTATTAACATTGTTTACTTGTAAATCTTTAGTTGTTGTTTTCTGTTAATTTTGTTGGTAAATAGTATTAGCATGTAAAAATAAAATAATAATAATATGTTGTTTTTCAGGATTCAGGATTTTTCACGAGTTGAGTAGGCCAAAACGCCTTTTAGTACTCGGTTCTCAAATTGTCTCAAATTTTCAGGGGGAAAATGAAATGGATGGTGAGGTAAAGGGGGATTAGTGACAGAAAAAAATATTTAAAATCAAGATAAAATCAAGGTAGATAGTGGAAGTTAACAATTATAGAAAACGAGCAAAAATTATAAATATGCAAAAATAATAATAAGACAAGTTACGTATTCCAATGCAATAATCATCAAAAAAGAAGAAAAGAGAAAAGGATGAATAACGCTCCAATGGACGTGTAGCGTGACGCGCCTTACCTCGCGTGTGAATCAATCATTTTGCAATCATTTTTACTACATAAGGATATTTTAATTAAAATTAACTAAAGCATTTGCAAATACACTTACTAAGTCAAACTAGAAGGGATGAGTGAAATCATAGTAAGATATAGCACTAAAGTTTTGAAATGTTAGTATATTAACAAATTGTTTTAAACAAGTAACAAAATTAAAATTATAGGCATTAGACTACTATAATTATTGTAAACAATATTTGTTTATGAAATATTTGAAAACAATGTATACTTAACGCAAATCACTTTATAAATTAATATATAATTATTGTAAAAGAAATATTAAAATTATCAAATTTACTAAATAAATTTACTTGGTATAAGGTAACCAGAAATACTGTACAATTGTTTTATTTTTGTTTGCAATCAACGGCAATGTATACATTTCAACCTTCATATATATATATATATATATATATATATATATATATATATATATATATATATATATATATATAATCAGTTTAGATATTTTAGTTAAAATGCATTTAGCACAACCGGGTACACAATTAAGAAAAATATTAAAATGGAAAAAGTATGAAATTATAGAATAATTACAAAAACGATATAAAAAAAATTAATTTATAATTTTAAATACTTTCGTAAAAAAACTTTTTGCACAAAATGTCCATTTATGATATTTAAGTGTATATTTAAATTTTGAAATGTGTTGGACTTTTTAATTCCCATTTGTGCAAATTATTTACGTAAAATATTATAAATGTTTTATGAAATACTATAAAACTAAAGTTAATTTTTTTAATTACCAAAAATTTAACAATTTTTGTAACAATATGATATTTTAAATTTGAAACAGATTATGTTACATTGTTAAAAATGTGTGCAATTTAAATTAAAATTACAGGTTACAGGTTAATACACGAGTTGATTAGGAGAAATCTCCTAATGATCCTCGGTTCAAAAATATCAATATCAATTAATTAAAAAGATACAAGATAAAGCAATGAAAATGAAACATGAGTTAAATGTTAAACGAAACTATATAGTGCAAACTTATCATATAATAATTTAAAAACATAAAGATTAGGAGCATCAACAATGTATGCTGGCAGTTTATTCCAGGCAGATATAATCCTATAGAAGAAAAAGTGCTGCCTAATCTTTTTTATTTACCCGGGGTTTAAACAACTTAAAATTGTGTCCTTTACGACTGTCTTCTGATTTAGCGAAGTAGGGATGTAAAGAGTCAGACTTAAATAATTGGTAAACTAGTATTAAGTCGCCTCGGAGTCTCCTATCTGTTAATGGGAAGAGATTGAGACTAGAAAGCCTGTCTCTATACGGAAGGTACTTAAGAACGGAGGAAAGTCTTGTGAATTTTCTTTGCACTTTTTTTAACAGAGTCGAATCTTTAACGAGCACTGGTGAAATTACTTGGACGCAATATTCGAGATGAGGTCTAATATATAACATATATAAAAGTCGAGCTAAGTCCGGAGAGGTTTTATCTAGGTGTCGTCTAAAAAAGTGCATAAAATGTATACATTTCTGAAAAGCCTTGGAGTAATGAGCTGAAAACTGGAGGGGTGGATCGATTGTTACACCCAGGTCCTTAACTGTATGCATTTTTAGGATAGACGGCTGTTTAGGTAACGGCACGAAATAACTATTAGAATTCGTCTTACTCAATGTAAGATTTCACTGAGATCTCGGCCCTGATTTCCTTTGATTTAACTTGATACGGATAATTATCAACACCGCAGCTAATTTCAATCAAAAAAGCTCTTGTATGATCTAAATTATCGTTCTGCAATTTATTATTACAAAATAATTCAAAATTACATACCAATACTGTTTATCAACAAAAAAAACAGGACACAATATACTTACAGAACCACAATCGCGTTAACAACAAACGTGATACATTTAAATACAAAAAGGCGCTTTAGAACAAGGTTCAAACAAAGTCAAAGTGTTTAAATGTACAATAATATAAAAATTGTAATTGAAATAAAAATTAATAATAATTTAAATATTTTATTTAACAGTAACACCTAATGCTAAATAAAAACACTTAGACTAGTTTAAAGGGAGCCTATTTGCAGAGGACCAGTTATAAATATTACTAATATCCGATTGCAGTAATTCAGGGTTGGAGCCCCAAATCTTCACATCATCAGCATAAAGCAGGATGTTCGAACGAACTACTATTGGTAAATTATTAATAAATAGAATAAATAATAAAAGGCTTACGACTGATCTTTGTGGGACTTCTGAACTAATTTCACACCAAGGAGAGGTGTCACAACCCAATTTAACACTAAAACTACGATTTGTTAAAAATTCCCTAATCCAGGAAAGAAGGGAGCCTGAAATACCCAGATTAGCTAGTTTATTTAGTAATAACAAATGAGAAACCTTATTAAAAGCCTTTGCAAAATTAAAATAAATGGAATTTATATTATGACCTTGATCAAAAAAAGATGTGAGACTGTCTATGTAAGATAGTAAATTGGAGAGACACAATCTTTGTGGCAAGAAACCATGTTGGGCCGAATGAATTAGAAAAAATAGGAAAAATAACAGCTTAGCGGTACAACAATTGACTTAAATTTAGGTGAACATGGGTTTGATCTCTATCACAGGCACTAAATGCAAGTTTTTGATTACATTACCTAAAATATTCGCTTGCTAAAAATGTTTTTGTAGAACATTCGAGCATTATAATAAATTAGAAATAGGAAAAATCTCTTATATTTTATTATATATATATACATTTTTTTAAACAAAATATTGTAACTTAAAAATTTTATAAATTTATCGTCTAAAAAATTTTATTTTAATATGATTAAATTATTTAATAAACAGTTGATATTAAAATTTAAAGTAAAATCATTTTATATTTTAATAAAAATATTTAATATTGCAATTATGCAAAAAATAAAATAGTTTTTATTGTTTCAAAGCTTAACATTTTGTAATTATTTTTGCATTTAATTGTTTTAAATAATGGGCATGGAAACATATAATAACTGTTAAACCAAATGGCTAAAAAGAGTAAAAAGAAGGGAAAAGGGAACAAAAAATCTAAAAATGACAAGTAATTATGTAAAGTTGTGTTTATAACATTAAAAACAGTGGTGATAAAAAAATAAAAAAATTAGAAGATATTCGCAGAATAGCGAAAGTTAATGCACAAGTTTGGGAAACAAGATTAAATACAATAGAAAAAATAAAAGAAAATATTATGTATGTGTTTAAAAAAATATTTCAGTGAACGTGACCACAAATTAGCTGAAGAAAACTCTAATTTACACGATGTATTAAAAAAAACGGAGAAAGATTCGATTGATGTTTTTGCTCATTTAAAGAAGCAAATTGAACTAAAAGATAAAGAAGTAGTTGATTATATATTTTAGTAAACCTATTAGATTGAAAATTTAAAAAATGAAATATATAAACATTCGGTAGCTTACAAAAAAGAAAAAGAACTTTTGGTAGGTTTTTTTTAATGTTTTATATATAAAGATAAATGAAACAGAGTGTGAATTAAAATTAAAACACAATCAAATAATTTTAAAAGAAGAAAAAAATAAATTTTTAGAACGTGAATTAATGCAAGTAAATGAATTCAGATTAGAAAGACTGCAACTTCATAGGGAAATGAGAGATGTATGTTAAAGATATGTATTGATAAGATTAGTTATAGCTTCAAGAGCAAATTAACAATGAAATAAATGATAAAAATGATAAAATTGAAAAAATGGAATTAAAATTTTTTCAAGAAAAAGTAAGTTTTTCTATTCTGTAAATGATAGATTCGATTGCGTCAAGAAAACATAAACAAAATTCAATTGCTCGCAGAAGAAGCGCATAAAAGTTCAATTAAGTATTTTAAAAATTAATTAAATTATTGTTATTTTAAAGAAATTTAAGTCACTCTGTAAAAATGGTTTTTATGCAAAATATTGATATGAGGAAAGTGATAATGTATTTAGAAACAAAAGTTAAAGATATTGAACAGTTGTCAGATACGCTTAATACAGAGAATACACAGCTACTTGTAGAAAAAGATGTTTTAGAAAATGCATTGTTAAAATGTTATGAAGAAAATTCTCAATTAAAAACTTTAAACAATCAAGTAAGTAACTACATTTTATATAAATGGTTGAAATAACTTATACTTTTTAATGTAATTAGCTATTATTATTTCAAATAACACTAAGATGAATTCAAAATTAATAAAGTGTTTTTTAGTACAATATGCTAAAATAAAGTTTTATTAAAAAATAAAAAAGTAATAAGTAATATTGTTAACTAATAAATACTTCCAATATAATTTATAATGTAAATAAATTATAAAATATTTGTTTAAAGGTTTGTAAAATTAAGTAAAATAATAAATTATATTACATTTTACAAATTAAAAATTATAAAAAAATTATTATTTGTTTTAACATATAATATGACATTAAAAGTATTCTAAATTAACAAAATTGTTTAAAACATACTAATGTTGGTTTATCAAACATATTAGGAAAAAAGTAATGCATCTATCCAGTTTTAAATGGTTAATTTCTTTTAAAAACATAAATGTTTATAATTTTGATTTTGTTGAATGTTTTAAAACGTGTTAAAATGTGTTAAAATTTATTAAAATTTATTAAAATCTATTAAAATTTAGAAGTAAATATTATAATAACTATTAATTAATTTGTATATTTTATTTTATAAATAAAGCTTTCGTTTAGTTTTTAGTGCATAAATGATTTACAATACACATTTTTAGAAAACAGATATATAGAAAAGCTAATTAAGGGTTTATATTTAGTACCAATTATATAACTAACGTTTTAATTACATTTATTATATTTTGTTGTAAACGTTTTATTGGTAATATAATTTAAATAAAAATTTATGAGTATATTGAAGGTTATGTAATAAAATTGTACATTATTGAAATGGACAAAACAGTTAACGAATTTTATTGTTTTTTATTAATAAGAATTTTTATTGTAAATTTATTAAATAAAAAATTAATTATTAAAGTTTGTTATTTTTGTAAATAACAATAAATTATTTCAAACAAAAATAATAGAAGATGTAAACTGTGAGATGAATTCATTTTGTATATTCTCTTCAGTTACAAACATATAAAGAATCAGTATATATATATATATATATATACATAAATATATATAATGTAATTAACTTAACATTAATAACTACACGTACATGCACATACGCAATAATGGATATTTTAAAGAATTTATTAATTTCTATTTAGTCACTCACAACTAAAGAAAACGTTGGAAACGATAACAAGCCGGTTTTTATAAAACTGCTTTATAAAAGTGATAATGTAATGAACTTTCTAAAATTAAGCTTAAAAGTGTGATTAAAATAACATACTTATTGACCCAATTGAGAATGTTATGTACCACAACAGGTCTGCCTTTGCCCAACGTAAAAACAGCTAAAGCAATGTTTTTTACCTCCCATTCTATCTACCAGTTTACTTGCAGTTGCGGTGACAAATATATTGGTCGGAAAACGCGTCGTTTATTTGAATGGGCCAAATAAGACATTCCCAATTGGATCGATAAAGAGTCCAACTCAAATAAATGTCTGTGCACTTCGTCAATATTAAGTCACTTGATTCAAGCAAACTACCGAGTTAACTTTAATGATTATTTTAAAGTGTTAATAACTGCTCAAATTGCAAATATATTAAAAACAATTGAATCTGTTTGCATTTACATATTAAAACCCATTTTGTGTGCACAAAAACAATTAATAACTTTATTAAATTTAGCGTGGACTTAACATATACATGTTGCGTATGTGTATTTATGTGTAGCTATTAATGTTAAGTTGATTACATCACACACACATATATATATATATATATATATATATTAATTCTTTATATGTTTGTGACTAAAGAGAATATACGAAATGACTTCATCTCACAGTTTACGTCTTCTATTATTTATCTTTAAAATTATAACCTATTTGTTCTTAATTATTTGCTTAAATTTATATTAAAACAATATAGTAAAAAGTTACGTTTATTATTTTTGATTTAATTGGACTTTAAAATATAATATACAAGTAGATTTTCAACAAGGTTTTTAATTTGAAGGTTTAATATTTTTAGTACCATTTTGTTATTTGTAAAAAAATTGAAAGTTAAAATGTTAATCTTAACTACTTATTAGTAATCAAATATTTTAAAACAATAATGATTATGGCAACAAGTCACCATAAAATAAAGAGATTTGTGAACGTTAAAAGTTCCACAAAATGCTTTGAAATAAATAATTTGTTAAAAACTAGAAGACATTTTATTTACATTAACTAATAATTATTGCAGATTAGAAAATTGTAAATTAATTAACTTTATAAAATGCTATTTTTTGCTAAAACATTCTATGTATCAAATAAATGTTGAGTCACCAAATATATATATATATATATATATATATATATATATAATATTATAATTTATTTATGTTATTCATTGTTTATTATTAATTGTATGCTTAATTAAATCGATTACTTACAAGGCATATTTGGGTAAATGATCAAGAAAATGAATAATATAATTTTTTGCAGTTTGAATAGAAAACGTTTTATTAAAATCTTCATTATTTAATTGTTTCTAAAATATTTAAATATTAAGCATTTTCTATTTATTACATTATATATAAAAAGTAACCAAAAAGTAAAACACGTGATGTTAAAAAATGGTTTTGTTCAAATGACAAATAGAAAAGCAGATGTGATAAAATTATATATATATATATATATATATATATATATATATATATATATATATATATATATAGAATAAACTAATAGTTATGTGTAATTTCCGTTATAACTTTTAGGTGCTAGCATACGATCAGAGTACTTAAAAAGTATCTTTAGGTATATGTATACCATATGTAGCCCTTGGGCTAAATCAGACGTCTTTATCAATCTTTGCGAACAGTGGCACTGTTATTATTCTACGCTAGTTACGTTTATCAATGTACTGAAATCGATCATTTTAATATGTCGTACAATGGATATATATATATATATATATTATATGTAATTTGGTTTTAATTGATTAAATATTTGACAGGAAATATTTTATCTATATATTTAAAATTGTAGCAAAAAAATGAAATACAAAATTTGACTACACGTTTAAAATCTCAGTCCCAATTATTGAAAAATCAAAAATTAATTTTGGAGGAGCAATTTAAATTGGAGAACGATAAAGCTTTGGACACAATTGGTAGATTGAATAAATTGTGGGAAATGGAACGCAAAAAGACGAGTCGCGTGTGCGTTTTAGCCAACAAAATAACAAGTCAGCGATCTGAAGTTGAAGAGTTTTTTATTAGTGCTTTGGAACATGTTAGAGCTGAAATTAAAAGCAGTCAGTAAGTGTTTTAAAATTGTAATTTGTTATAATTTTGTTTGCAACAACAACAACAACAACAAACATTAGCAGTAAAATCACTTTTCATTAGTTCCAAGTTTCTATAGCATTCCAAATTCTTATACAATGCAGTTGGGGGGGGGAATAAGTGAAATTTCTTGACTGAAAGACCGCTTTCTTGCAACGATGCCAGTATTAACAAGAAGTTGCGAGTCAATCTTTTTTGGGAGAATTGGAGGTTGACGGATCCACAAGCCTAACCGGATACATTTGGTAAATGGATACCTTGATATACCTTTTAGTTATCTTGGGTATTTACCAGCAGGCATTCACTAAACGGGAAACCAGTAAAAGCCCAGTTATACCACTGTACACTCAGTCACTCCTGTTATTAGTCTAGATGCTTAGAGGCACCTAGTCCAGGATGTACTACGTAGAGGAGGAACAGTCAACATTAAATGATTGGCATACAAATAATATGACATTTTTATTGTTATAATAATAATAATAATAATAATAATAATTATTATTATTATTATTGCGGTTATTAACTTAGATTAATACAAGTGATTATCAGCACACAAAAATAAGTATAATTATAAAATATTCTACTTAGCAGTAATGAAATAACTTTTAAACAAAAACGCAAAAAACAAAAATTAAATGTTTGATACACACTCAAACGAAATTCATCAATATTGCAATACATGTAGACGAAAAACTGGTGTTAATAACCGTTCAATATACACCAATTTCAAATGAGACTTCAACGTGTGAACATAGGTGTAATAGAACAATAACCTCGAAATAGAATATAAATATGGTTGTGTTGGCTAAGATGACCGAACTGGATAAATAAAATTTTTTACGATTTAGATTAAATAGAAATAAACAATTTTTTTTTGAAAATTTTGTAGTTTATTATAAATATAATCGAATGGAATGAAATATGAAAGTTTATTGTATAAACATTTACATCAACATTATGTTAGTTGTAGATGTGTAATTTTTTTAGTCATTATTTACATTATCCTTGGTTAATAATTATTGCTATCTAGACTAGCCTATATTCAAGATGCCAAAACAGAATACGAAACACGTTTTCGACTTGCAAGTTTGGGAAAAGGCAACTTTCCGGCTGTTAGAACTTTTAGAAATCAAAAATACAGTACAAACAACGTGTATGACAACTTAAAAGTTGCTCACGAATTGTAAGTTTGAATTTGTCTATATATATATATATATATATGTGGTGCTTTAAATGTTTTTAGGGAAATATCTTTTAACAGTAGACATTTTAGTGAGGCCAAAGATGGGCCTGCATTTAGTGGGCCGGTGGTGGGGATCGAGCCCAGACCTACTCAGGTTTGAGTCGAGCGCTGTATCGGTGGACTACAGCGGTATATGTATATTATTGGATATGTATGAAGCAAATATATTTTTATTTTATACTCAAGTGTCACTTACTATATCATTGACGAAGTGCACCACCAAAAAACACGTTGAAGATTGATAAATTTTATACAGTATTGCAATGTAACATTATTGATTCAATGTTTTTATTTATTTATTTATTTTTACTACTATGATTCAATCTTGCCAGTCCCAAGCCTGGATAAAGAAAGAGGGTTCGAGCTCGCAAGGTTAGCAACCTGGCCTAGTGTAAAAAAATTATACTGCTAAGGAAACAATTAAAAAAGACACCATTCCGGCAAACAACGGCAAAGAAGTGATCGCATGTATCTGGATGACTGAGTTACACAGATGACCGGGTTGAGTGTAAGCCAAAAGAAAGATCAATTTTCGATTTGCAGAATCTTTAATGCTGACAAGACTTTGTTGTTTTTGCTGTAATTGTTGTCTAGCTGCCCCATGCTTATTTTTAAAGCAAAAGGGTTTTGTATAATAATACTACTACTAATAACTATGAATAATTTATGCAAAACATTTTTTAGCAGTAGACATTTTAGCGAAGCTGAACGTGGTTCTGTATTTAGTACCGGTAGTGGGATTCGAACCCAGGTTCAAATCGAGACCCGTAACACTAGACTACCTCAGGACTTAACAAAGTGACAAAATAAGTGAACGTTTTTAATACAATTATTTAATCAATATACTACTTTATTTACGTTGAACTTTTAATAATAATAATAATAATAAACAGTCCCAAAGACAAGCAAGTCACATTTGGTGAATTGACGTGGGAATTGAAAGAGCGCGTTCTTTCCAACTTGTTTGCCAAAATGAACACGGCCAACACTAAACAGACGATCGAAACAAAGTTGGACATGCTATGCGATGTTCCAAAAGACGATTTTGCCAACGTGCCCCATTCGAATGCGATGATTTGTTCGAGTTCAAATCGATCTTCCACTTCAACCAACAGTTCGGTTGAATTTAGCGAAAAGTCGAATTCCAGTGGCAAATCGTCAGATGTGCCTAGATTGCCCAAAATTAAGCAAACGTCCGTTTCGAGTACACAAAGTCGAAAGAAAAGTGACTTGTCGGACATGTTTGCCGATTGTTCGGTCAATGACAAAACTGACAGCAAATTGGAGTCGATGTAGAGTTTAGATAAAAAGTTGTACGGTATGTCTACTTGTCTAATATTCATTTACTTATTCATTTATTTATTGTGGTTGGTAACTTAGTCACGTCTATGCTATTTCTACATTTGTATTAAAACAATTGATTGCGATGGCTTGATAAGCGTAACAAATGTGGAAGAAAAACGAAGTTTCTTGGATGGTAGACGACATCCTTGTGACGGCGCTACTAGTTTCAAACTTCGAGGAGATCGTCTGATTTTTTGTCAGGGTTATTTTTTTTAGCCTAAGGGCTACATATGGTATACGTATGCTTTACGATACATTTTAAGTATTTTGGGTGTATAGTTGCATTTAACCGCTATAGTGGAAGCCCAGTTACGCTAGTGTGCACTCGATTCCTGCTGTTATTAGTCTAAATGCCTGTTGACACATAGTACAGCATGCACCGCGTGGAGGATGAACAGTCAGGAATATCACCATCATTGGAAATTGATACTTTATAAGCATTACTCAAATCCTCAGGATCATTAGCATCCCGTCACAAACATAAATAGAAATGATTTTTTGTCAGGGTTATCTCCCTTAGCCCGAGGGCTACATATGATATACGTATACATTTAGATACCTTTTAAGTATCCTGGGTGTATGTTCGCACCCACTTGCCGTAGCGGAAGCCCAGTTATACCGCTGTGCACTCAGACCCTGCTGTTATTAGTCTAGATGCCTATAGGCACCTAGTCCAGGATGCACCACGTGGAGGACTAACAGTCAGGAATATCACCATCATTGGAAATTGATACTTTATAAGCATTACTCAAATCTTCAGGATTATTGGCATCCCCATATATAGGTGCTATGTTTTAAAAATAATGTTTATTATGTTTTTTTTTCAATTTTTAACTGTTATAATTTTGCTCTCTATTTTCTATTCATTAATTTGTTTATATCAAAAAGCGTTTGTGTTTGAAATAAATAAAAAATTATCAATTTGTCACAACGTCAATGGCATGCATCAAAATGGTTTTATTATTATTTTGTTGATACGTCGGGCTTTCAATTATTTATTGTAAAAACTTGGACTGTTTTTTATCTTTCCTTGTCTACAAGCGTCATTTTGAAGTGCACAAAAATATGTCCAACGAAATAGTTGAATTGTTTATAATAAATTCATTTTAAACAATTGTTTGTCGACATATAGTTTTTTTGTTGTTGTTAACAATGTTGATTTTATCCTACTTGTTATAAAAAACCAATCTAAAAATTATTATAAAACGTTTTTTTAACTGAGTACAAGTATACACGTTTTTGTAATAGTACTCACATTGTAAGGTATAAAAATGGTACTTTGTCTAACTTTTTTGTATATTTTTAGATTGAGTGATTTAGTTAGAAGTGTGTTTGTGCTAATAATTTTGAGGATTTGAGTAATGCTTATAAATCCGTGACTGTTCATTCTTCACGTGGTGCATACTGGATTAGGTGTCCTTAGACATCTAGAAAAATAATAGCAGAGACCGAGTGTACAGCGATCTAACTGGGCTTTCCCTACGGCGAGTGAATGCAAGCACACACCCAGGATACTTAAATGATTTCGCAAGGTATATGAGTACCGTATGTAGCCGTTAAGTTAAGGGAAATAACCTTGACAAAAAATTAGGTAGCTTGGTCAATCTTTGCGAACAGTGATGACGTCACAAAGATGCTGTTTATTAGCCAAGAAACTTTGATATTCTTTTACGTTTGTTACGCTAATCAAGCCATTGAAGTCGATAGTTTATATGCCATACACATATGGAAAATAATGAAAAGGTGACTACGCGTTACCAACCAAAAAATGTTAGAAGTATGTTTTTGCATAACTTGGTTTTTTGCTGTCAACCTCACAGTTTTGATTAATACTTATAAACCATAGGAATATAGTTCTTTCTTTTAAAATTGAATATTTGATTTAATATTAGTGTCGCTTACAAATGTCTGATAAACTGAAAACTATAAACATTGTAATTCAGAATTTGTTAAATATTTTTATTAATATTATATATATATATATATATATTATTTATTTTATGTTTGCTACTTTGAATGTTTTACGAGAAACATCTTTCAGCAGTGGACATTTTAGCGAAGCCGAACGTGGCCCCGCATTTTAGTGCCGGTGGTGGGATTCGAACCCATGCCCACTGAGGTCCAAATTCTGAGCGCTGTACGCTAGACCACCCCGGCACATATATATATATATATATATATATATATAACCCTTTTGCTTTAAAAAATAAGCATGGGACAATAAGACAACAATTTCAGCAAAACAACAACAACAAAGTCTCATAGATTTTGATTAAATAATTTTTTATATATATATATATATATATATATATATATATATATATATATATATATAAGTACTCACAACTGGTTATTAAATATTTTATCTCATATTAGAAGATTATCTAAATCTATTAAACATTTTTGAAAATATAAACAATAAGTGTAAATTATTCATAGTTATTAGTATTATTATTTTTATACAAAACCCTTTTGCTTTAAAAATAAACATGGGGCAATAAGATAACAATTACAACAAAAACAACAACAATGTCTTGTTGGCATTGAAAATCATGCAAATCGAAGATTGATCTTTCTTTTGGCTTTCACTCAACCTTGTCATCTGTGTAACTGTGTCATCCACATACGTGCGATTATTTCGTTGCCGTTGTTTACCGAAATGGCGTCCTCTTGATTATTTCCTTAGTAGTATAAATTTTTTACAGAGGCCAGGTTGCTAACCTTGCGAGCTCAAACCCTCTTTCTCTATTCAAACTTGGAACTGGCTAGATTAAATTATTTCTGATAATTATTCTTTAATATAGCATTACTTTTAATTAGAAAACAAAATAATAAAAATAGGGTTACAAGGTTTCTATTTCTCTTTTTAGTTTTTAAACGTTTTTTTAAATGTAAACTATATTGTAGGTGATTTGTTTATGTATGGCAAATTATATACAGTTTTAAAATGCTAATACATGTTGACAAAAGTGGATTATCTAGAGTGTAGAGGCAATCTACAATTATGTTACAACATAAAGAAGGATTTTTGTTTTTATTGCATGTAATAAACATGTTTAGTGTAAACAACTGTTCTTATCTTATTTTATATGTAACTATTTTATTGTAAATGTAAAGAATGAAGCGTGAAATGTATTGGGAAAAAGGTTGTTTTGTATCTGTCAAATTTTGTTTAAGAATAAATTTCATTTAAAACTTAATTTAATAATTATATAATAAAAATTGACAGGTTAATTACACAATAAACTAAATAACAGTTTGTATATTCTTTATAGTATTTGTACAGAGCATATATATACATATTATATTAATGTATTTTCAATATAGAAGAATATTTCCGATTAAATTAGAGTAAATTGTTTCTGAATGGATTTGCTGATTTATTGAGAAACAAGGAATAATTGAATGATGCACTTTTTTTAACTATCTTTTGTAATACAATTTTTAATAAACATGAAATTGAATTTGTAAAATAATGACAGAAGGTTCAGAAATAATATTTTAAAATTTACCATTTAAATGTAATTGCTTTAATAAAGTTTGATAGGCAACTTAATAATTGATATAATAATTTTGCACAAATGCATTAGTAAATGTGTGTGTATTCTACAATTATTCATTGTGGCTGGTAACATAGTTACATCATCATTATTCTTATATTTGCACGGTATATTAAAACAATCGATAAACGTAACAAACGTGGAAGAATAACACAGTTACTTGGCTGATAGATGGAATCCTTGTGACGGTGCCACTGCTAGCAAAAATTGACGAGACTGCCTGGTTTTTTGTCAGGGTTATTTCCTTTAACTTAACGGTTACATATAGTATTTATATACCTTGAGATACCATTTAAGTATTCTGGGTGTGTGTTTGTACTCACTCGTCGTAGGGAAAGCCCAGTTATATAGCTGTGCACTCGGTCTCTGCTGTTATTATTCTAGATGTCTAGGGGCACCTAGTCCAGGATGCTACACATGGAGGAAGAACAGTCAGAGATATTACCATCATTAGCATCCCTATTATATAATAAATACAGTTAAATTTCCTATCTAGAAAATTACTTAGTTAAATACTAATTGAGACAAAGTTTAACATGACTAAATGAATGCATTTAGGCAATTGATGCTTTGGCATAAAAATAAATTTTTGTTACACAGTTTTCCAAGTAAAACAATCAACGATTAAATTGTTTTTCTTATTTCAAATAAAAATAATTGAAATACATTTATTTTGTCTTTTATATGTAAATAAGAAATCTCAAAATATGATAATGATGTAAGACAGTTGAGTTACATGGACGGTTAGTAGGGGGAGTAAGTACCACTATGCAAACAAACGCTAAAAAACATACGCAAGCCTGTGTATATTTTTTGGGTAGAGAAAATAAATTACGCACTTTACATCTTTCAATAGTGTCACTAAAAATGCAATTATTTTATGTTTGTTACTTTAATATTTTGACAAGAAATACAGTGGACATTTTAGCAAAGTCGAATGTTGGCCCACATTTGCTACCATTGGTGGAAATTGAATCCATGTTTACTCATGTTTAAATCTAGGGCTGTATTTCCAGATTACCTGGGAAGTGATTTAAATGAAAGATGATGTAATATATATTAAACTTTCTTTAATAAAACAACCAATTTAGAGTTGAGTTACATACGGGTTTAATTTGGGTTTATAGTCACATTTAAAAATACGGTTTTGTTTTTAGTTCTTATTACAGTTTTTGTTTTATTGTACTAATATAACAGTTATTTCTAGTATGTTTTTTTAAACATACAATTATGCTTATTTTATTATTAAAACATATTAAGGCTTATTATTTACAATATCTATTAAAATTTAATATTTTTGTAGAATGTACAACCCTGATAATCTCCAACATAAATCAAAATTATTGGGTTCATTGGGTTTATCTGACAAAATATTCTATCAAAATATAATCGAATTTATTGCTAAGTAGAATGTTTTATAGCCTAATAACAGTGTACGTAAAATTTATATATATATATATATATATTTATAACACAAGATATAAAGTGATATAGATTATATTTAAATTTAAGGTTATTTTATATTTACTAAATAACGAATATACGAATTTATGTTTTTAATACAACTTTTGCTTTGGCAATACTGATTACAGTAGAAGAAGAATTAGTTGAAGTCGAAATTTTTTATTTTGTAATGGGCAATTATAATAAATTGATTAATTTTAGAATGAGATAGTAATCAGTGTTGGACAAGTATATTGATTTAAAATATGATTTTTAACGAATTTATTTTGTAAATTAACAAATTAAATCAAAACGTTTTGTGTTTAAAGTGCAAATAGGTAAGTAAAGAGATAGTTTTAAATGCTTAATCAACTAAATGGATTTAAATGAATATTGTTTGATAATTGGGCGTTAATTTAAGTTATTATAAAAGAATTACCATACTAATTTAATTTAATTATTGTCATTTTCTTTTAAAATTTAAATATAACTTTGTGATTGATAAATAATTTTTGTTATTTTGTATATATTTAATGCAATTATTTTTTGTCCTAATTACGGCATCGCCTAAATTAGTCCTAGTATTAATACTTTCAATACTGTTATTTCTTATAAAATTATAAGCGATAAATCACATTTATTATTTAATATTTTGTAGTAAATTCTTTTTTTTATTCTTTTTCTTTTTCTTATTTATTATACAAAACCATTTTGCTTTAAAAATAAGCATGGGGCAATAAGACAACAATTACAGTAAAACAACAACAACAAAATCTTATTGACATTTAAGATTTTGCAAATCGAAGATTGACCTTCCTTTCGGCTTTCACTCAACCCGGTCATCCATGTAACTATATCATTCAGATACATGCGATCACTTCTTTGCCGTTGTTTGCCGAAATGGTGTCCTCTTGATTGTTTTTGTAGTAGTATAAATTTTTTACACTAGGCCAGATTGCTAACCTTGCGCGCTTAACTCTTCCTCCTTTATCCAGGCTTGGGATTGGCTAGATTGAATCATTTGTGATCCAAACTAGGCGGAATTATACATTATTCTGCCAGAAAAGCAAAACTACGTCCGGGGAGGAGTAGGAACCCCAATCTCTCGACTCTCTTTAAGCATACGCACAATTGCGCATTACACAAATTCGACTCTCCTATCACTCCTGGCAGGAACTGTTATCCGCGAGTGGACAAGACACCACCATTTGAGCATTAGATAGGATAGACACAAGAAACAATTGAATAACCCAAATAACTAGATACGTTTTACATTAAAAATATATTTGACTAAATATTTTATGTTGATAATTTTACTCAATCTTACATTATGAGCCAGTTAATGATTTATATAAAATGTTTTAATAATAACAATATATATTGTTAAAATTATAATTGTATGTTATTTGTTATTTAATATTATATATTGCATATTTGAACCAAATTTATTTTTTAACTTATACAATTACTAGAAACGTTTTAGTTGATTAGCTACATTTTTGAAAGTAATTTTTGACGGAGTTGTAATATTTTTTAAAGGTTTTATTTTATGTTTATTACTTTTAATGTTTGACGAGAAACACATCTTTTACTAGTAGACATTTTACCGAGGCCGAACGTGGGCCAGCATTTTAGTGCCGATAGTGGGATTCGAACCCATGCCTACTGAGGTCCAAATTAAGCGTTGTACCGCTAGACTAGCGCTAGAAACACTTCAAAATATTTAACTTGTAAAATTCGAAAATGTTAGTTGTTATTTATTTATATTAATACTAGTCAAATAAAGTTTAAATAATGTTTTTATGAAACAAAGTTATACTAAAATCAAGTAGGTAGTATTACAAAAACTAATCAATAATACTCTATTGAATTTGACACCGAATTGGTATCTACTCTGTGAAATGAATTTATTTGATTATTTTTATCTTATACAGTGTTTTTTGCTGAAATTATAAAAAGAACTTGCTCCTTTTATGCAACAGTACAAATATATAGAAATTGTTTAATAAACATCTGTGTATACAAACAGAACTTAAACCCGAATGCATTCCAATTCCTAATGTTTATTTCATTCAATGCTTTATTTTAGCTTTTAAACACCAAAATCCAATTCACAACCAATTTGGCTGTTGGTTTGCATTTGGTTATTGAAAAAGTAAAGAATAACACCTCAATTATATTCATTTTTCTGTTTTTCACTACTGTTTACTTTTTCATTTAATAAATAGTAATTGCTGAACAGCGGTCGGTACCGATATTGATTTGCCTTTGTTTATGGACTATAATAATTTATTTTCATGTTACATTTTCTCCCCTTTATAAAGGTATCGCTGTTTCCGGTCATTTATCTCCGTTTGGTTTTGTATCAAAACATAGTGCAAAACATTATAGCCATTGATTTGTTTTGGTTTGGTGCTTTTTCTACTGCCAAACATTTTTCATTTTATTAACCATTAGGACGATTTGGATGGGTTTATTACTAATCCTTTCTAAGCGGTGTTTATCGGGTATACCAACTATCTTATAATAATTTAAAGAGTTATTCTAGTTATTTTTTAAAATGAATAGGCAGTAATTAAGATAATTACATATATATATATATATATATATAATGTGAAAAGTAGAAAAAAGATTTTATGTGATAAATAAATGTTTGCAGTTATAATGAATTATAGAATTTACAATTTGATAAATATTTAAGTTTAATTATTGAAAAATAATACAAAATGCATTTTTTAGCAAGTATTGTTTCAGTTGTCCTAAAAAATCAATTAATATGTCAATTTGTAATTTAACATTTATCCATTTTTATATTGGGTATCAATTTTTTTGTTATTATTAATAACTGATTTACAAAGCATTTTAGAGTGGTTTACAATTCTTATTTGAGTACATGGTTAAAAGCGTGTAAAATATTAATAATAGTAATTTGTGATTTAATTCAAAATTAGGTTTTATAATGGAAGATGGGTAAAAAACCTAGTTTTTAAGTTTTAAGAAGTTTTAATGTTTGTTTAATTATAAACATTATTTGGAGTTGTGCTATTGAAAATATGTTTCTATTTACTAGTTTTTTACTGACATAACAAATACAAATAATTATTTTTAAATGCAATGAAGAAATATTATTCTTGAATTTTGAAATATATATTATTTATATTATATTATTATACAAAACCCTTCTGCT